>CM071926.1:100210178-100782503 GCA_016081115.2 Rehmannia glutinosa | reverse complement strand
TGTTCTGACCTCTTCTGCGTCCCGAACTAAAACCAACAACTTTAGATCGACCTTAAAAGGTTTATGGCCTCCAAAATATCAAAACGACTCAAACAGCTCAAAATTCTAAAACTCTTTAAGATAGACAGATACCAAGACCTGTGTAGGAACTTGATACCACGAAAGTCTTTGGTGCAAAGTGGCTCGTATTCATGGCATCCTTCACTTTCTCCAGTCTGGGAGTGGACTCCTGGAACGTCAGTGATGCTAATCAGCTGGACCACCCCCGAACATCTTCATCATCGGCGTGCACTCTCGGTCTCACCTAAATTACTTGAACTAACCCATTAAACTTTCTTGAACTTTTTCTTGCTCGAGCCCTCATCACCGGGCCAACAGCTTTTATCACTGGAGTCTTTCGTCCATGGATTCATGATCATTTCCCCTCCTCTTGATAAGGATTTGTCCTCAAATACGAATTGGCATCAAATGGACTAAGATCAGCAACATTAAAAACACTAATTCCATACTCGCCCGGCAAGTCAGTCCATAATCATTGTCATTGATCCGCTCAAGCACTTGAAGCGGACCATCTCCCAGACTTTTGGACTTTCTGGGTCGGGAATCGTTAAGGTGCATATGTATCAAACCCAATCACCCGACTCAAACACCATCTTCTTATGATGTTTGTTGAGTCTGCGTGAATGTCTTGCTGCTCTATTCGCCGTTGATGTTGAGTATTGCTTTCTCATGTAACTGTTTCACAAAATCTGACTTCTTACACATATATGTTAACATGCTCAGGAAATAGAGTAAAGGTGATAAATCCAATGGGTTAGCCGATTAAAACCATAAACAAGTTCAAATGGTGAAAACTTGATGGGAGAATGTGCAACACGATTATAAGCAAACTCAACATGCGGTAAACACTCTTTAAGGATTTTAATGTTCTTTTAATGATGGCCCTTAACAACATGTAGACAAAATCCTATTCCACTCTTCAATTTGACCGTCTGTTTGGGGATGACATGTAATGAAAATAACAATTTAGTTCCAGTTTTCTCTGAGGTCTTCCAGAACAACTTAAGAACTTATTAATCCCTATCCGAAACAATGGTTAGGCATACCATGCAATCTCACAACCTCTTTAAAGAACAAATCGGCAATCAAATAGCATTATCAGTTTTATGACATGAAATAAAATGTACCCATCTTTGAAAAGTGATCTACGACAACAAATATAGAATCGGACCCATGTTTAGTTCTCGGAAGTCCTAAAATAAAGTTCATAGAATATCCACCAAGTGTTGTCGGAATAGGTAAGGGCGTGTAAAGGCCTGGTTTTGAACTCAAAGATTTAGCTTGCCTAAAGTAACACATCTAGTACAAATACGCTCAACATCACGCCGTATGTGGCCAATAAAATGCTCTTGCAAGACCGCTAATGTTTTAGCTACTCCAAAATGTCCTTAAGACCCCACCGTATGATTCTCTAAGTAAGTCTCTTGATGAACATTCGGAATGCACAATTTATCCTCCCCAAAATAGAAAACCATCATGCCGATAAATTTACCTCCGCCCCATTTTTCGCATGCAACAAGCGACTCAAGAAAAATCAAGACCATGCAAGTACAACTCCTTAATATGTTTCAAATCCAAGGATTTTAGCATCTAAAGTAGAGATAAGAGTGTACCCTCTCAGAGGATAGTCGTCTTCTACAACATTGGTCTTTTGCTTGTCTAGGATGATGTAAAGAAGCGTCTCGATGAACTCGCTAGCGTGCGTAAATGCTTGTACAAATTTCTTTGCCCAAAGTATTTGAGGACTCATGATCAATGTGGATTATGAACTCCTTGGCCACAAATAGTAACGCCCGTTTTAAAACTAAAGCATACAACTCGCGTAAATGCGTTGGATAGTTCCAAGCCGCCCGCTCAATTTCGCGGAAGAACACGATCGGTCGCCCCTCTTGCATTAATCGGCTCAATCCCAACTCCTGACGCATCACACTCGATTTCAAAAACCTTGGTAAAATCCCGTTAATGCTAGCAAGCGCATGTGTTAGCACTTTCCTTTACCTTTCGAGATACTTTGTCTTTGGCTTTCTCCCCTTTGAAACGCAACACTCTTTAATCATTTCCATTAAAGTAGTGATAGTCTTTGAAGTCTCGTACAAACCTTCGATAAAAACTACTTAAGGCCATGGAAGCTCGCACTTCGGTTGTGGCGTGGTTTAGGTGGGTCTGAATAACCACTAATTTTCTCCTCGTCCATTGTAATTCTACCTAAGAGCTTACTACAAACCACTAAGAATATGTGCTCGAGAACAAAATGTACTTCTTGATGTTTACATAAATTTCACTCTTTCCATAACACTTCTAAGACGTACAAATGATCAGTGTTCGTACAATGATTTACTATAAATGAGGATATCATTGAAGTAAACCACGACAAACTTCCCGATAAAAGCCCTCAAAACATGGTTCCCTTGACCTCATAAGCGTGCTAGCGCGTTAGTTAGCTTAAGCGGCATAACTAACCACTCATATAAATCATGTTTAGTCTTAAAAGCCGCTTTGCACTCATCCCCCTCGCATCCGAAATGCGATGGTACCGTGCTCCTTAAATCTATCTTGGAGAAGATGCTAGACCCATAGAAGCTCATCTAACATATCATCCAAGCGGTATGGGGTGTCGGTATTTGATAGTAATGTTGTTAATGGCGGAGCAATCCACACATCCCTCAGACCCATCTTTCTTGAACCGGTTAGCTGGAGCGCACCACGGACTACGTGCTCTCCCGACGAAGTTTCTTGTATGCAACTCGTCCACCTTGCTTTATTATTCCTTGGTCTCTTCCGGGTTAGTCTTGTACACTGGTCGGTTTGGCAATGATGCTCCGGAATGAAATCAATATGATGCTCAATCCCTCGAATAGGCGGTAACCCGTCGGCATCTCGTGCGGAAACACATCCTCAATTCTGCAACAAATACGCGCTAACTAGGCAAATCGGGGTTAAGATTCTCATTAGATAAATAAGCGCCCTTGTAAACCAAGAGTATCATCGAACAACCACTCGTGGTGGCTTTCCTAAGATTACTCATTTTCCATCAAATATATTATTCCTAGTTTTACCTCAAGGCCATGCATTCCCCACTTTTATTTTTCGGCCCTCTAGATTAATGTTACTCTCCTTTTCTGGATATCTCTCGAACCTCACTTCTACCCTTAGCCGAACCCTCACTCTTGTTTTCTCTTAAACTCTCCTTTTTTTCGGCTTTATTTTTTATTTTTATTCTCACTAGCTTGAACTCTCTTTTCTTTTGTCTCTCGACTCTCGATTTTATTTGATCCTCGTAAATTTCTTTTGGAGTCAAAGAACAAGCACAAAATGTTTTGATTATGAACAAAGTATAATGATTGGTGTAACCCGTCATGTTGTACCCTCTATCAAAGCGCCACGGTCACCAGCCAGGGATGTGCCCGCTGCGTCGGCAGCATCGCATAACCATCATCCTTATATCCCCCTATTTGGAATCTTTCTTTGTAGGTCCCAAGGGTGTGAGTAAGGTTTAGAAAGGGGTTGAATAAGCCTTACCAACTTTTTGATTTAGTCCTTTTAAAATATTACGAGTTAACCTGAACAACTAAGTCCTTAAGGGACATCTAAGTTGGTTATTGATGTAGAGTTAGCCACTCAGCAGGTTCGATGTTTGTTGATAGAATAACTGTTTTGTTTAACTGAACACTTAACTTGGTTGTGTTGGTTTTATCGTGGAAGACTTAACACCCTTTGATTTGTTTTAAACTTGTTTTAACACTTGATTTTAGCTCTTGGTTATTAATCGGTTGGATAACAAATAAGTTTATCGTGAGATATAATGTAAGTATGCGAGAAATATAAATGTCTTGAGAAAAATAAATGACACAATTAATTTTTATAGAGGTTGAAGATGGGTAATTCTTCTAATCCTCTCTTATCCAACTCCTGGAGGAATCCACTAAATGTGAATCGGTTCTGGTGGTGAGCAGTCTAGAACAACATTGGTCACCTGTTTGGCTTCTCGTCGGCTCGAAGCTTCTTCATAGGCGTAATTTGCCTTTACTACTTGACTCACTTTCTCAAGCTCTTGGATTTGATCAAGCCCTCAATGGCAATCTTGGTTCGACCTTGAACCTTCCTACAATCCTCATGGATGGTAGACCCTTTTGATTCTTCAAAAGTTTTCTCTTCAAGCAGTTTGAAGTTGTCTTTCCTTCGGCTTGTGTTGGATTGATTTCCTTGAGTTTCGAGGCTTGAGGATTTTGCTTGAATATCTTTGAGAATATTTGCGGGTTAATAGCTTGAATAATGCTTAATTTCTCGGGTGTGCAAGGTAATTTTTTCTCAATGAATTTCCCGACCTTTTATAGTGAACTTTTAAAAATACATTCATTGAAGAGATAGGTGATTTCAAAAGTCACTTGTGTTCATTGGCTTGTGTAGGTCCCAAGGGGTGTGAGTGTAAGGTTTAGAAGGGGTTGAATAAACCTTACCAACTTTTCGATTTAGTCCTTTTAAAATGTTGAGTTAATACTTCACGGTGAGTCGCTTGATGGACTGACTAAGTTAGTTAATCGTGATTAGCCACTCAGCCAGGACTCGTGATCTATTGATAGAATAACTCATTTGTTTTGACTAAAGACTTAACTTTCATTGTGATATGTTTTTAAGCGGAAGACTTAACACCCTTGAATTTGGTTAAGTTTGTTTTAATATATGATTTTAGCACTTGATTTGATTATCAATTGGATAGCAAATTTATCGTGAGATATAAAGTAATATCACGAGAAATTAAAAGTCTTTGAAATGTAAATGAACATGATAAGTTTTTATAGAGGTTGAAGATGGGGTAATTCTTCTCTCCCTCTCTTCTCCAACTCTGGAGGGAATCCACTAAGTATTGATCAATATACGAGTGGTTACGATCCAGATACAAATGCTTGATCACACGGTGGCAATCCTTTGGGGTAGTGCGAAGATGCCTTTTCACCCAGGCGGTTTGCCTTTCTACTACATCCACTTGCTCAAGCTTCTTGGATTTGATCATGAAGCCCTCCAAAAACTTGAGACTAGATCGACCTTGAACCTTCCTACAATCCTCGTGGAATGTAGCCCTTGATTCTTCAAATGTTTTCTCTTCAAGTGATAGAAGTTGTCTTTCCTTCACGGTGAGTGTTGGATTGATTTCCTTTGTAATGTAAGCTTGAGGATTGATCTTGAATGACTTGAGAATATTTTTGGTTACAATTCAAATGTTAGCTTGAATGTTCGTAGTTCGGAGTAACTTTCTCTCGGAGTGATTCCTCGGCCTTTTATAGTGATCTTTCAAAAATTTGCCCGTTGAAGAGATAGGCTTTTTTAAAAAGACACTTTGTGTCGTAGCTTGTCTTGTTGCGGTCCTTGGATTGCCACTTCCGCCGTATGAATGATTCTTGATTTTGAGTTAAACGACAGTGCGGTGTTTCCTATTGGTTTTATTCCTTTTGCAGCAAGGGAGTGAGCACTTGAAAAGGCGTATGGAGGTATTACTTGTTTAAGTAATTCTCTTGACTTACGTACAGCGGATCTCTTTCGATTATCTCGTCTTGTTGCATTTTCTTAACTTCCCGATTGACTTAGTGACTTCCAATCGTGGATGACTCTTGTCATTTCAACTTGAGACTTTGTCTTGAGTTGACTTGATTGATACTTCACTGTTGTATCTCGGCTGCACCTTGATCGAGTTCTGTCTTCTCTTCCTTGCCACACTCATTTTGCCTTGCAACGGGAGTCTTCCTTCTAGTCTCTAGTTGTCTTGCATGTTCGAGGCATAGGTGACTTGACTCGGCTCGACCAACCTATCTATTACAATGTAATTTGTGAGAAAAATGGGGTGCCAACTTTCTATTCTAAGTTTTACATGGCATTCATCAAAATCTAAAAATTAATTTCCCAACAATTTCCCCCTTTTTGATGATGCCAAAACTTAAAACATTCATACAATAAAGTGTGACAAAGATACGTACAGGACAATGCGGGAATCACGGAATGTATCGTAGAATCAATCTTTTATTGATCATAACATTCGTGTTCTTTACCTGTTGTTTACATAGTGTATCCCGAGCATAAGCGAATTTAAATTAACTATGTTGTTCTATATCTACACACGTATAGAAATTGAATGATTTTATTAGATGTACGGAAAGACTTACATAAAAATGTATTTACATAGTAAAATACATGAAGGAGTGAACAACAACACTTCATCTCCTTGGCCTCCTCCTAACTTTCATCTTCTTGACTCTGTCATCTTGACCTTTTTCTCTTTTTCTCATCTTGACCACTTCTTTTTTTCTCATACGCCTTGCAGCGACTTCATCTCTTCTCTGTCTTTCTTGTCTTTTCTCCCATTTGAGTTTGTCTTTTATTTTCCTCTTCAATTCTCTTCACATACTTAGTATTGTTCTTAGCCATTTGCGGGTTGGCTACTTCGTCAAATATAGCCCAATAGATCCCTCCTTTCTTGCACCGGATCTATGAACTCAATGTTTTGAGGCGGAGATCCAGGTCGAAACCTCTTCCTCCACAGCTTCTTGCCTGCCTCTGGCGTGTATTATCTTGGGGCTTCTTTTTCCCGGTGAGTGACTAAGCGAGTGACGTAGATTGCCGATGTGTACATTGCTGTCGACTTATTCACATAGTTTGAGACCTTTTTCTAGTACAAATCAGGCTTGAGCCATGGACATATTTGCGAAGTAACCTTGGATGTGAGCGTCTTGAATTCATCAAGAGATCTTGGCTCGGATTACGGCATACGAAATGGCATAGGTGTCTGCATGCATTGGAATGCCTCCATGTTGTTTAGAATGTTCATAACTCACGGCATCCATCTTTCCTTCCACTTCCTTCATCCAGCTGCTTGTGTCTTTCTCTTTTCGGCCCCATGGAGTCTGCTGAGTGTTGGAGTGGCGAGTCGGCTGGGAGTTCTTTGATGATATCGGTGTGACAAGACCTTGTTGGGGGTTTTAGCAATCATCAAGGTCACATCTTTCGAACCTTTCCCCTCGTGATTTTCCTTTCTTCTCTCTCTTCTCAACTTCCTCGGATGTCTTTCCCTTCAAGCTGCGTCCTCGCTGACTTGAGGATCCCTTCGGGCGCTTTTAGGTATTCCTCTTCCCCCTTTTTGGCATCATCAAGGAGGAAACCCTGGAAACAAGCTAGCAAGCATGAAGTCTAAGCGGTGATATTTGATTACGCCGAATCTAACTGCGGGTATCACGGAATTGAGCGGGTGGCGTTGGATTAGTTGCTACCAACTTCATCTCGGCCATGAGAAGGCTGAACTTTTGATCCATGTTCTCCTCTCGAGCAGGAGTTCTTTCTTATTATATTCTTGTGTTGTATCTCGTGGTGTGAGATTCATGCATTTGTTCGATGTGCTCTTGCATTCTTGTTTTTATATCGGCATTCTCGGCCCGCGGACTAGCAACTTGTTGAACAATGTCTGAAATATCGAGCTTGTTCCACAGCGCATTGTCGATTCTTTCTTGCCACCATTCCGGATCTTGACAATTATGCCTCGCGGTCGGCGATGAGTTTGCATCTCTGTTATCGGCCTCTTGTCGGTGGGCTGGTGTCTCTCCATCTTTTCAATCTCTTGCCAAATATGGCTTTGAAAACTTCGAACCTCATTTATACATCTCGGTGGCGGCCAACGTGACGTCAAAGTCATGGTCTCTTTGGAACAATGGTAATCTGTGGGAATAACTTGAGGATCAGGTTTATGGAGCGCTCTCGATCTCTAGTTGATTCTTGGGGAGGTCGGGTACCTCAGGAGAGAAGGAAATGATTCTACAAAAGGATCATAGTATCTGTGATTGACTCTATTTGATTGTGATACTGTTGTGAAGTTGACCCGATTTCTTGAGCCTCATTTGTCTTATGACTTCTTCGGTCTTTTGGTTTTCCACATGAGTTGGTGGTCTCGGCCATGCTCGGAAGCATCATCGGACGATGATGAGATTTCCATGGTGGCTCATCATCAAAGTTAAATGTTTGGCAAGTAGTCTTAAGTCGGACTTGCTGCGTGGTTGGAAGAACATCCTCGGTTCGATCTTTTGGATCGGCAATAGGGGTTGACTCAACTTCATCTTCACCCGGATCGAGAAAGGTTACATCGGGATTATCCGGGAATGCGTGAAGGCACTTATCTCCACCCCGGATGGGTCGATGATAGCGGGGAGGATGTTCGTAGCCGGTTTCTTTACCACAGGGGAAGTCTCAACCTCCCGGTGGCCTTCATTACCTCTGCCGAGTCTCAAGCTGCGGCGAGGCACTGGATGATCCCTTGCCGACGGTGTGTTTGTCTTGGGGTCTACGGAGTGGCATCCTTTGAGTCTCAACTCCATGGATTGCACTTTCATTGCCAGTGTGAACTCCCGGGCGGTTCGCCATAATGCCTCGACTACATCGGCGGCGTCATTGGCTGCGGAAGCGGTTGGCGCCCAGGTGAGCAGTCTTAGCGCCGAGCCTCATCGGTGACAACTTCTTTGTGTATTGATTGTTGTTCCTTTTCCACTTCACCTCCGAGATTCATGGTGGAGTGAATTGCGACATCCTCAGGCCTTCTTTGTAGTGGAGAGAGTTTCCCCTCGGTGGCTCACCGGTGGTGGCGTGGAATGGGGTCATTCGTCTCAGGACTCATTGTTCCCATTGAGTATTCGGCCGTTGGGGCGGGTGGTAAGACACCTTCATTAGGGGTTAGCTCATTGGGGTCCCCACAATCCCGATTTCATCATGAGTTCCTTAACACCTTCCTCGAATGATAGAGGTGGGGAAGTGGTGGGGCGACTTGATGTGATATCTTTGCCTCTCCCATAGGATCAATCTCGGTGTGAGTTGGAGGACTCCTAGTCCCTCCATCATCCTTCGCTCATGTAGGATTAAGGATTCTTGCATTGCTAGCTGCGATTTGCAACTCTTACGTGGCGGCGGTGGGTGTCAGATCCTCATCAGCATCGATAGGATGTCAAGGTGAGGATGTGTATGATCGGTGGTGCGGTGAGAGGAGGCGGATCTTTGGCCTTCTCACGTGCTCTCGTCTCGTTGCTCTAGCCCATTCGTTTTCTTTCGAATCTACGGTATATTGATACAATTATCCTCGTCAAGGGCTTGCTGACTTTGTGTCAACCTCAAGAAACTGAAGAGTTCTTCTTCTTGACAATGAACTCGGTCTTTCAAGCGCACTCTGGATAGGCTCAACTTCCATTTTCTCCACTCTCATGGGACGATTTTGGATGTCACGGATACAATGGAAGTACATGATTATGTCGTCTTCATCATTCTCTTGTTGGCCCTCGTTTCCGGGGATTAAGGGTAGTAGACCCATTTGCTCGACATCCTCGGTATCCTCCATTCGAGGCGGAGACAAAACCTGTCAATAGGTGATTGATTTGTCTCGGCCATTCCTTGTTCCTCGGTTATTACATGTCTATATTTGGTCTTGAGTTGCCTCTGCTTTGATCGGCCTTAATGAGACAGCGTTTCAACAATAACTTCGGAGACTCTACTTCTCCGGTGATCTCGGGTATCTTTTCGGTGGTGAGTGGGAGACTTATTTGTCTTCTCAAGCTGAGAGAGCTTGGAAATTCTTCTTCTTCTTTTGTGTTCACGAGGAGGATATCTGGTTCCACTTCCTCCGGTTCGTTGGAGGTAAATGCCTTGTGATTGTCTTAGCGATTGTCTTCCTTGTTGTGGCGATCCTCTTCTTTTTGATCCTTTGGAGAAGGATTAACGGTTCTTTCTCCTTTGCGGCTGCGGGGTTTTCTGAATTTCTGTTGTGAGGGCAAGTGACTCAGGCTGCGGGCGAGTGCGATTTCTTTTCTTTCTGCGGGGCGTGATCTTCTTGGAAGTTGCGGGAGCCTTCTTCTTTGGAGGAGAGGAGACAATTGTATCTTTAGGGTGGTGATTCCCCTCACTCGTATCACCCTCTTAGCGTAAGCTCTCTTACATGCGCCGAGAGGTTTGATCGAAACATCTATTGTTAACATGGGCAGCCTTTCCATGTCGAAGACTTATACTTCCATCATTGGCCAATCACCAGGCGTATCGAGGAACCTCAAGCGTACCATCCTCCTTGAAGGATTTATTCCCAAATAATGCAGTCTGTAGTTTGTATACAAACTCGACCGACTTCACCTTCTTTTCTTCAATGATCGCGACCATCACGATCAACAGCTTTAGACGGTGGTCAAGCTTCCAAATTTGATGTCTATGCATTTGCAGCGATGTCCAACAATTTGTGGTAGTCCTCTTTTGACTTCTTATTAGTTGTATAGACCACTTCGCGTACGAGTCGGACTTGGCTACTTCCTTCCAAGTAGCGGCGGCCAGGTCAACATCGACTTCATAAATCTCGGCACTCCTTCCGCCGGCAACAAGCGATGTTACGCGAGATCCTTGCGGTAATGGTGAACTCTTTTCCATGAGCAGAGGACTTGATGCCCTCATCATGAACGGCGTTCACGTAGAAGCGTGTGACCTCTTCGCGTAGGTCATTGGAAACTCCATCGTCAAAAATGGTTTTAATCCGATTTTTCCGAGCTTTTGTGCTATCTTCTTCACAAGGGTGTCGTCGGACCCCTGTTTAAGCATCTTGTCGAAATCCGTAGACCCGGTGTGGATTTGCTTTCCCGACTTAGCGAAATCATGAGTAGATGCCATTTCTAGATGTTTTGCGAGCGAAACTTAGAAAATGAACTTGAGGATCTGTAGGGTTTTGAGAAAATTTCTTTCTTTTGCCTTTGAGAGAGATGAAGCAGTTTTGATAAAGTGAGAGAGAATCGGACGAAATGGTTTAAGTATGGGTCATGAAAGGGCGTGCGGGTGGTTTTTGAAATTTTGATCAAAATCAGCGGCTTAGATTTTGCGCAGCCGATTAACCTTTAATCTCTCGTATTTAATGCGGCGGCATTTATATCAATCATAAGCTTTGTGTGCACCTTTTGGTTTGTACCCGTCATAATTATCTTTGGCGTCATTCTAAAAAAACATTCACTTCATAAAAGCTTATTGCGTTTTTGTCACTTTGCTCATAAATGACTCGGCTTATTCCTTAGTGATTTAACTCTTCTCTCTTTGCACATAAATACTCATTTGTCGGCTAACTCGATCGATTGATTCTCCGTCTGGTGATTCACTTAGGTGATTTAAGAGTTCGACTCTTTTTCGACTTTTCGTGTTTCATCTCTTTTCTTTTGAGTCTTGAGTGTCAACTCGGCTCAATTAACGATTCATGTTTGAGTTCTTCAAATCTTGATTCACATAATGGTTTTGTGAATATGTCGGCTAATTGCTTATCGGTTGAGATATATTCCAAGGTGATGTCCTTATTTTCAACATGATCTATTATGAAGTGATATCGACATCAATGTGCTTTGTTCTTGAATGCAACACGGGATTTTGAGTGATTGCAATTGCACTTGTGTTATCACACATAATTGGAATTTCCTTTTCCTCAATCTCATAGTCTCTAAATTTCTTTGTGCAATCCATAAGACTTGGGCACAATAGTTGCACTATGTATGCAGCCGGATGTGGAGGTAGCTATTGAATTTTGCTTCTTGCTAAACCAGGAAATTAGCCTATTTCAAGCATTTGACATGTGCACAGGTACTCTTCTGTCAACTCTACAACCTTGACATAGTCCAGTCGAATAGCCAATTAGCTTGAATCCACCTTCTTTTGGATACCATAAGCCAACTTCTTGGCTTCCTTGATCATGTGGCTTTCTTTTGGGGCGATTGAAATCTTGCACATACACCTACGACAAAGGTGATGTCGGCTTTGCTTCTTTGTGAGATAGAGCAATGATCAATAAGTGCTCACGTATCTTGTTTGATCTCTGCTTGCCATCTGCATCCATATCCATTTTGGTGATTTATTCATTGGTATTTTCAGAAGACTTCTCTTCCATGCAAATTTCTTCGTTAAATCTACGGTGTATTTTTGTCGACTTATGAAGGTTCCATCCTTCATTTGTTTTACTGGAGTCAAGGAAGAATGTCGACTCTCCCATCATGCTCATTTCGAATTTGCTTTGCATGAGATTTGAGAATTTATCACCATGACTCTTTGTTTATGGATCCCAAAGATGATGTCATCCACATATATTTGAACAAGCGTATACTTTTCCCATCTTGAATTACGAAGAGTGTTCTATCCACTTTGCCTTTTGTGAATCCGTTCTCGATCGGGAATTATGATAATGTATCATACCATGCTCACGGGTGCTGTTTCAATCCATATAAAGCCTTTTTGAGTTTGTATACCTTATCTCCAAGAGTCTTCTGCTCAAATCCTGGAGGTTGTTCAACATATACTTCTTCTTCTAATAACCCATTAAGGAATGCACTCTTTACATCCATTTGATATACAATGAACTTCTTGTGAGCTGCATAGGCAAGAAACATTCTTATTGCTTCCAATCTTGCCACAGGAGCAAAAGTTTCATCAAAATCTATTCCTTCTTCTTGGTAATACCCTTTGGCTACCAATCTTGCTTTGTTTCTCACCACAGAACCTTCCTCATTCATCTTGTTTCTGAACACCCATTTAGTGCCAATAACATTTTGATGGGTAGGTCTTTGAACCAATTCCCACACTTTATTCTCTCTCAAGCGATTTAGCTCTTCTTGCATGGCTTGAATCAATGTGTGTCATCGATGCTTGTGACACATCTTTTGGCTCTATTTGTGAGATGAAGCAAGTAAACATTGCTTCTTGTTGAGTTCTGGATCTAGTTTTCACACCTTCTCTTACATCTCCAATGATTAGTTCTGGTGGATGGTCTCTCAGCCATCTTACATCAGGTTGGAGTAAGTTAGTTGGATTTAGTCGTCTTGCAATTTGTGTGTCATTTTGATCGGCTCTCTCATTTAGGCTGCAGATTTTCGGTGACTTTGAGACTTCAGCTATCTCATCTTTATCTGGATTTATAATTCCCGGCTTGACTTCAACGTAGGGGACTCTTACGCATGGTTGGTTGATTGACTTCGTGAGACTCTTCAATGTCTTCTCCATTTACATTGGGTTCATCAAACACCACATGGATGGATTCTTCGTAACCATTGTCCTCTTGTTGAGCACTCTGTGAGGCTTTGCTTTGGTGAGTATCCTAAGAAGATACCTTCATCGACTTTAGCATCAAAAGCCTTTAAATTATCTTTGTCATTGTTATGGATGAAGCATTTGCATCAAATATTACAGAAATATGCAATATTTGGCTTTCTCCTGTCCAAATCTCATAGGGAGTCTTTGTCAATTTGTCTGTTTATCATGCATCTATTTTGAGTATAGCATGTTGTGTTTATTGCTTGACCCAAAATCTTTTAGCAGCCCTGCTTGCTAACATGGTCCTTGATGCTTCTTTGAGAGTTTATTCCTTCTTTTTGCAACTCCATTCTGCTGTGGAGTCCTTCTGCGAGATAATTCATGACTAATACCATTTTCAATACGATCTTGAGTTATTATACCATTGACAAATTCGGTTCTCTGTCAGGATCTTATTTTGATAATGGTTTGACTCTTCTCATTTTGTATTCTCTTCATCATTTTGTGGTAGTTTCTGCGAGTTTCTTTCTTCTTACACATGAATATTGTCCATGTATATCTTGAGTAGTCATCTACTACCACCAAGGTGTATTTTTCCCACTTATCTTTGGTGGTTCATTGGACCAAATAGATCCATATGTAGCGGTGCAATATTCTTGTTGAAGATGGACATGTCTTTTCTTTGAATGATGATTTGATCTGTTTTCCCCCGACATTCATCACATATACTTTCCTTCTTGTATCTTGATCGGAAGTCCTTCCACAAGATTACTTCTTGCAAGTTTGTTAATAGTTTTAAAATTCGGGTGACTCGGCTTCTTGTGCCATGCCTTGACTTGATTATTTGTGCTCTTTGCTAGCGAGACAAGTGTTTGGTGTTGCGGTTGACCAATCTACCACATACATGTTCTTTTTATGCGCATCCTTGTAACACTTTATTTCATTAGTTTCAGCATCCTTGATTTGGCATACACCCCATGAATCCAACATTGACTTAGTTGACTTAGCAAGTTGAAGTTGAGGCCTTCAACATATGCAACATCTGTAATTTCTAATCCATTTTTTCTGATGGATCAATGCCTCTTATTTCTCCTGGAGCTTCATTTCCTCCAAATATGACTTTTGCACCTCTAACATCCTTGAATTATGATAAATTTTTCTTGTTTCTGTCATGTATGCGGAAGCGATAATCCATGTACCAGGTTCCTTGGCACTCATTTGCTCCTTGAACTGCAATCGGGGGAAATTAGGTTTTAGGTACCCATACTTGCCTGGGTCTGAGGGGTTAGTATTGTAAGATGATCCACCAGCCTATAGCCAAATGATTTGACTCAAGTGGTTGCCATCTATCGATGCCATAATCATAATTAATTTTGGCAAATTGCTTGGGGTTCTAGGTTGAGCAATTTGTCTCTTTTGTTTGTATGCTGTGTATGTGTTTTAGCAATTGCCTTCTTAGGGTATTTGTGATATCTGAGTGTAGTGCCTAGGTGCATATGTGTCTTTGATGAAAGCTCTTATGCCTTTGGAATGGCCTTTCTTGAGTTCTAGGCATTTGCCTTAGGCTTATATTCCATAGGTCTTTCTTTGATAGTTCAAATTATTCCAATCGGCTTGGCTTGGGTATTTTCTACCATTCCCATCATATCTGTTTCTTCTATAGAATTTAAGGGCTTTTGGTAGCTCTGTTTCTTCTTTACATAGTATCTCTGTTTGGAGTTCTTTGAGAACTCAATTTTGGATTTCTTCTCATTTGTCCTCTCGGCATATTCAAGCTGGTTGTTTTCCTTTTCCTTTATAACCAAAGGCCGGTTTGCTTGTGATTGTGCTTTGGAATAAATGTGTGTGCATCATTTGGAGTTTTGGATATTAGAGATCTTCATTGCTTAAAGATCCCTTTTACAAAATCACTTTTGGAACTTGACATAGCATAGAGGAATTAAATCCTAGCTTTGTCTTGTCTCCACATTCTCTTTGACTCATAATAAGATCATCCAATGATTTGGATGCCTTAGTGAATGAGGCTATCACATTTGAGGTCATTCTCCCTCTTTTCTATAGCGGACTATCTCTGCTATTAACTTAGCATTTTCGGCCTTTAGACTTTTATTCTCATCGGCTATTTGACTTAGAGTACTCGGCTCTTAGTCATTTTGTGAGTTTTAACTCTTGAGTAAGTTGTTTTTCTCATGTAGTAGTGTGTGTGAGGATTTAATATGTTCAAAATCTTTCATCATTTTGCCTAATGAATCATAAAGATCGGTGAGTGATGAAGTGTGTGTGTCACAATCACTATCACTAGTATACGAGTGTGATGAGTTAGAGTGTACCTCATCTTCTTGGTCGGAGTTGGTTTTGTTCTTTAGCCATTAGACGGATCAAGGCTTCTTCTTGAGTCACTTGAGTAGTCGAAACTTCACTACTCTCAGTCTGCTTTGTGTCTTTTGACTTGATTGTATGTCGGCGATCTCTGACCAACATTGCCTTTCTCTTTTCTGTCTTCTTTCCAAGAAGACTTTTCTTTCCTCTTCATTCTGTATTTGTTGACTACGAGGATATGGGCATTCAATGGCATAGTGACCGGGTTGCTGTTAGTTCGGCATAGATTTTCAACTTTTTGATCGATTCTTTCCATCCTTGGATTATGCGCTCTTTGATATTCAATTTTTGATGCTCTGCTCTCTTGGGTGTTCTTTCTTCCCTTGACTTGGAGGGGAGAGTGTCTTACGGAGGATTCACCTTTGCTTCTTTTGTAATTCTTATTGAAGAACTTGTTAAACCTTTTAACCATCGGTGCAATTTTCTCTTGGTCAATGACTTCTTTGACCTCGGCTCTCTTGCCATCCTTAACAATTAGAAGCGGTTGTTTTGGGCCTTTTGTCTCCTCTTGGTCTTTTCTTCTCGGCTCAAATTCGTAGGCTTTGAGATGCGAGAATAGCTCATGGTTGGATATTTTTGATAGGTCCATGGAATGTCTCATGGCCATGACTTTCATATCCCAGCTCGGTTGGGAGAATTCTTAGAATCTTCATACACATTTCTTTTGTGTATATTCCTTTCCAAGTGCGAGGACGGTTCATTGGTAATTTACGTGAGCAGAGCATCCGGTGATCGAGTTTCTCCTGCAAGCATCTTAAAGTTTTCAAATTTTTGTACAACAACGAGATAGTTTATTTTCTTTGATTTGCTCGAGCCTTCGCAAATCAAGGTTAGCTTGTCCTGATTTCTTTTGTCGTTTTGCATGATTTGACTTTGTTGAACATGGCTTTGTCCAAAGTTTTGTAAAGAATGTCTTGGCCACATTGTCCAAGTTATATCTTTTCTGTCATCATTTGTCCATTCGGCTCTTGGTTTTCAACCATATTTGATGCAGGAGCGACATCCTCTTCTCCCCATTGGCGGCTCTTCTTGCAGTGTTTGTGTTCACTTTTAAGATTTGGAGTGGCCTATCTTCTATCACTATCCACATCTCATCGTGTAATCTTTGATAGATGAGCACATATCGAATTTTCAATCATCAAATTCTTCAATTGTGAACATAGGGATGTGTGTCAAATTTGCTTCCATGATAATAACTTTGTTGAATAAAAAGGTTTTGAAAGATTAAGTACTAAAACAAGCTTTGAAAAATTTGGAGATCTAGTTTGATAACGGTGCGGAAGGCTCAATGAACCAACAGCGTTGATACCACTTGTAGGTCCCAAGGGGTGTGTGTAAGGTTTAGAATGGAGGTTGAATAAACCTTACCAACTTTTCGATTTAGTCCTTTTAAAATGTTGAGTTAATACTTCACGGTTGAGTCCTTGATGGGACGGCTAAGTTAGTTAATCGGCCGAGTTAGTCGCTCATGATTCGACTCATTTTGTTGATAGAGTAACTGTTTGTTTTGACTAAAGACTTAACTCATTGTGATATGTTATCAGCGGAAGACTTAACACCCTTGAATTTGGTTAAGTTTATTTTAATATATGGTTTTGCTTAACTTAGTTGATTATCAATTGGATAGCAAATTTATCGTGAGATATAAAAGTTGTTGGAAATTATTTTGTAGATTTTGATGAATGCCATGTAAAACTTAGAATAGGAAGTTGGCACCCCATTTTTGTTGTAAATTGCATTGTAATAGATAGAAGGTGGTCAATTTGAGTTAAACCCATGACTATGCCTAAACATGCAAGAAGACAATTTTGGAGACTAGAAGGAAGACTCATTTGAGAGCGGTGAGTATGGCAAAGAAGAGAAGAGGGGAACTCGTGAAGGTGCGGTGAGATACGGTGAGTGAAGTATCGATCAAGTCAACTCAAGAGACCAAGTCTCGAGGTTGAAATGTGAAGAGTCATCAAATGATTGGAAAGGCGACTCGAAGTCACTGAGGGAAGTTAAGAAAATGCGGTCAAGTCAAGACAAGCTGAAAGAGATCGATTCTTGAGAAATCAAGAAAATTACTTAAATAAGTAATACCTCCATCTTGCCTTTCTTGAAGTGCTCGGTTCTAGAAGCGTGCAAGAGGAATAAACTAATGGCAAGCCTTTGCACCATGTCGGAACTACGAAAAGTGAAGAATCATTCATACGAGGAAATGGGCGTTCCAAGGCGCAACAAGACAAGCCAACGACCACAAGTGACTTTCAAAAATAAACTATCTCTTTAAGGCTGATTTTGAAAGATCACTATAAAAAGGCGAGGAATAACTACGAGAGAAGGTTACGAACCACGAACATTCAAGCAAACATTTGAATTGTAACCTAATATATTCTCAAATCATTCAAGATCAATCCTCAAGCCTACATTTATGAAGGAAATCAATCAAACACTCACTGTGAAGGAAAGATAACTTCAATCGGTTGAAGAGGAAATTTTTGAAGAATCAAGGGTCTACATTCCACGGAGGATTGTAGGAAGGTTCAAGGTCGAACCAGTCTCAAGTTTTGGAGGGCTTCGTGATCAAATCCAAGAAGCTTGAGCAAGTGGGTTGTAGTAGCAAAGCCGTAAATTTTGCCCTGTGAAGAAGGAGTCGTCACGAGAAGCCGGTGCGTGACCAAGGCATCTCGGTGAGTCCCAAAGGATCAAGTCAGGTTTGTGTGATCAAGACTTGTATATGGGTATTAACCACTCGTATATTGATCAATACTTAGTGGATTCCTCCGGGGAGTTGGAGAAAGAGATGAGTAGAGAAGAATTACCCCATCTTGAACCTCTATAAAAACTTATTGTGTCATTTACATTTCGGCACTTTAATTTACGCATCTTATTTTATCTCTTTGATAAATTTGCTACCCAATTGATAATCAATTGAGTGCTAAAACCAAGTATTAAAACAAACTTAACTTTATTCAAGGGTGTTGAGTCTTCCGCTGAAAACAAATCACGGTAGAGTTAAGTCTTTAGTCAAAAGCAATTTGAGTTATTCTATCAATAGCTCGGTCAGTCTATTGAGTGACTAACTCTTTGATTAACTAACTTAGTTGTCCATCAAGGACACAGTGTGAAGTATTAACTACGAATTTTTAAAAGGACTAATTTGAAAAGTTGGTAAGGTTTATTCAACCCCCTTCTAAACCTTACACTCACACCCCTTGGGACCTACAAGTGGTATCGGAGCGGTTGGTTCATTGAGCCTTCGCAACTGAGTTCTTGAACTAGATCTCCAAATTTTTCAAAGTCGTTTTAGTACTTGATCTTTCAAAACTTTTTTTCAGCAAAAGTTATTATCATGGAAGCAAATTTGACACACATCCCTATGTTCACAATTGAAGAATTTGATGATTGGAAAATTCGTATGTAGGCTCATCTATCGGCATTACGATGAGATGTGGATAGTAATAGAGGATGGGCAGCTGTAAATTTTAAAAGTGAACAATTTGTAAGAAAGAGGCTGACTAAAGGTGAAGAGGATGTTGCTCCCGGACAGTCATGGTTGAAAAACCAAGAGTTGAATGGACAAATGATGACGAGAAAAAGATATAACTTGGACAATGTGGCCAAGGACATTCTTTACAAAACCTTGGACAAAGCCGTGTTCAATAAAGTCAAATCATGCAAAGCGGCTAAAGAAATGCAGGACAAGCTAACATTGATTTGTGAAGGCTTAGAGCAAATCAAGGAAAATAAACTATCGATTCTTTGTATAGAAATTTGAGAATTTCAAAATGATCATGAGGAGAGACCTTAGATCAAGCTGGATGATCGGTTCACGAAATTACCAACGAGCTATCGCACTTGGAAAAGAATATACGAGAAGAAATGTGTATGAAGATTCTAAGAAGTCTCGGTGAATGGGAAATGAAGGTCATGGCACTAAGACATTCCATGGACCTATCCAAGACATCCAACCATGAGCTATTCTCGGATCTCAAAGCCTGCAATTTGAGCTAAGAAGAAAAGACCGAGGAGGAGGCATTTGTGCCCCAAGCAATTTGCTCTGGTGTTAAGGATGGCAAAAAAGTGAGGTCAAAAAGTCATTGACCAAGAGGAAGTAGCCCGATGGTTAAAAGGTTTAACAAGTTCTTTAATAAGAACTACAAGAGAAGCAAGGCGAATCCTCGGAAGACACTCGGCTCACTCCAAGTCGAGGAAGATAGGCCAACCAAGAGAAGCGAGAACATCAAAAAGTTGAATATCAAAGGTGACAATCCAAGAATGGAAAGAGGCTGATCAAAAGGTTGAAAATCTATCTCTTTGGGCTATGACTGACCAGTCACTATGCCATTGATTGCCCATATCCTGTAGTCAACAAATACGGGGAATGAAGAAGAAAGAAAGGACTTTAGAGAAAGAAGACAAAGAAAAGAAAAAGGCAATGTTGGTGCAGAGATCTTTGACTTGACCAAGTCAAGAGACATAGTTGATTCGAGAGAGTAGTGAAGCGACTACTCAAGTGACTCTGAAGAAGAAGCCTTGATTTGTTTAATGGCCAAGGAACAAGACCAACGGACAAGAAGATGAGGTACACTCTAATTCATCACACTCGATTCTAGTGATAGTGGTAGCGTGACACACACACTTCATCACCCACAAATCTTTATGATTCATTAGGCAAAATGATGAAAGATTTTGAACACATTAAATCCTCACACACACTACTAAATGAGGAAAACATTTTTGACTACTCAAGAGCAAAACTCACGATTGACTAAATTTGAGTACTCTAAGTCAAATAGGCGATGAGAATGAAAGTCTAAAGGTTGAAAATGCTAAGCTAATAGCGAGAGATAGCTGCTATAGAAAAGAGGGAAAATGACCTCAAAAATGTGATTGCCTCATTCACTAAGGCATCTAAATCATTGGATGATCTTATTATGAGTCAAAGAGAATGTGGAGACAAGGCAGGGCTTAGGATTTAATTCCTCTGTGCTATGTCAAGCTCAAAAGTGATTTTGGAAAAAGGGTCTTCAAGTAATGAAGTATCTCAAAAATCAAAACTCCAAATGGTGCACACACATTTATTTCAAAGCACAATCACAAGCAAGCTGGCCTTGGTTATAAAGGAAAAGAAAAACGACCGGTTGAGCGTCTTGAGAGGATAGGCGAGAAGAAATCGGCCCGAGTTCCTCAAAGCAAACTCCAAGCAGGAAATACTCTGTAAAGAAAAACAGAGCTACCAAAAACCCCAGGAAGTTTTATAAAAGAAACACATATGAAGGGAATGGTAGAAAGTACCCAAGCCAAGCTCATTGGAATAATGTGAACTATCGACAAAGACCTATGGAATATAAGCCCAAATGGCAAAGGCACGAAACTCGGCAAAGGCCATTCCAAAGGTATAAGAGCTTTCATCGACACATATACACCTAGGCACTACACTCGGATATATCACAACTACCCAAAGAAGGCAATTGCTAAAACACATACACAGGCATACAGACAAAAGAGACACATGTATGAACCTAGAACCCCCAAGCAATTTGCCAAAATTAATTATGATTATGGCACTGATAGATGGCAACCCCTTAGAGTCAAATCATTTGGCTATAGGTTGGTTGGATCATCTTACAATACTAACCCCTCGGGACCCGGACAAGTATGGGTACCTAAAACTTAATTTCCTTGATTGCAGGTTCAAGGAAGCAGTGAGTGCAAAAGGAACCGATACATGGATAGTGTTACATTCCGGACATATGACGAGGAAACAAGAAAAATCTGTCAAAATTCAAGGAAGTCAGAGGAGCAAAAGTCATATTTGGAGGAAATGAAGCTCCAGGAGAAATAAGAGGCATTGGATCCATCAAGAAAAATGGATTAGAAATCACAGATGTTGCATATGTTGAAGGACTCAAATTCAATCTGCTAAGTATTAGCCAACTTTGTGACAAAGGCTACAATGTTGGATTCAACATGGATACATGCCAAATCAAGAACATTGAATCCAATGAGGTTGTGTTGCAAGGATGCAGACAAAAGAACATGTATGTGGTAGATTGGTCAACTGCAACACCAAGCACTTGTCTACTAGCAAAGAGCACAGCCGAATCAAGTTGGATGTGGCACAAGAAGCTGAGTCACCTGAATTTTAAAACTATTAACAAACTTGCCAGAAGCAATCTTGTGGAAGGACTTCCAGACTCAGTATACAAGAAGGAGAGTATATGTGATGCATGTTAGAAGGGAAAACAAATCAAATCATTATTCAAAGAAAAGACATGTCCATCTTCAACAAGAATATTGCACCTGCTACATATGGATCTATTTGGTCCAGTTGAACCAGCTAGCATAAGTGGGAAGAAATACACCTTGGTAGTAGTAGATGACTACTCAAGATATACATGGACAATATTCATGTGTAAGAAGAAAGAAACTCTATATAAACTACCACGGTGATGAAGAGGATTCAAAATGAGAAAAGTCAAATCATTATCAAAATAAGATCGTGAGGCGGGTTTGTCAATAGTATAATAACTCGTATTGTATTGAAATGGTGTTGGTCATGAATTATCTCTGGCAAGGACTCCCACGGAGAATGTAGTTGCGAGAAAGAAGGAATAGAACTCTCAAAAAGAAGCGACAAGGACCATGTTAGGTGACGCGGGGGCTACCTAAAAGATTTTGGTGAAAGCAATAAACACTGACATCTTTATACTCAAAATAGATGCATGATAACAGGGCGGTGACAAAGACTCCTATAAGATTTGGGCGGGGAGAAAGCCAAATGTTGCATATTTTAGAATATTTGGATGCAAATCCTTCATCCATAACAATGGCAAAGATAATTTAAAAGCTTTTGATGCTAAAGTGATGAAGGTATCTTTTGGGATACTCATTTGAAAGCAAAGCCTCAGAGTACTCAACAAGAGGACCATGGTTCTGAGAGGAATCCATTCATGTTGTGTTTGATGATCCAAATGTAAATGGAGAAGACATTGAAGAGTCGGTGATAAGCTAAATCAACCAACCATGCGAGAAGAGTCCATATCTTTGAAGTCAAGTGGAATTGTATACCCGGATGAAGATGAGATAGTTGAGTATCAAAAAGCGGTTGGAAAATCTGCGGCTAAGTGATGATGATGAAGAGCTGATCAAAGCAACACGGTGCAAGGCGATGAATCCGACTAACTTACTCCCTTTGATGTAAGATGGTGAGAGACCATCCACGAGAACTAGTCATTGGAGATGTAAGAAGGTGTCAAAATGAGATCCAAAACTCAACAAGAAGCAATGTTCACATGCTTCATCCCACAAATAGAGCCTAAAGATGTGTCACAAGCATTGGATGACACACATTGGATTCAAGCCATGCAAGAAGAGTTGAATCAGTTTGAAAGAAATAAAGTATGGGAATTGGTTCAAAGACCCACCCATCAAAATGTTATTGGCACTAAGTGGGTGTTCAGAAACAAGATGAATGAGGAAGGTTCTGTGGTAAGAAACAAAGCAAGATTGGTAGCCAAAGGATATTGCCAAGAAGAAGGGATATATTTTGATGAAACTTTTGCTCATGTAGCAAGATTGGAAGCTATAAGGATGTTTCTTTCCTATGCAGCTCACAAGAACTTTATTGTATATCAAATGGATGTAAAGAGTGCATTCCTTAATGGTTTATTGGAAGAAGAAGTATATGTTGAACAACCTCCAGGATTTGAGCAGAAGACTCTTGGAGATAAGGTATACAAACTCAAGAAAGCTCTATATGGATTGAAACAGGCACCCAGAGCATGGTATGATACATTATCACAATTCTTGACTAAGAATGGATTCACAAAAGGAAAAGTGGATAGAACACTCTTTAGAATTCAAGACAGGAACAACATATTGCTTGTTCAAATATATGTGGATGACATCATTTTTGGATCCACAAACAAAGAGTTGTGTGATAAATTTTCAAACCTCATGCAAAGCAAATTCGGAATGAGCATGATGGGAGAGCTGACATTCTTCCTTGGACTCCAAGTGAAACAGCTGAAGGATGGAACCTTCATAAGTCAAACAAAATACACTAGAGAATTAATGAAGAAATTTGGTATGGAAGAGAAGTCTTACATTTTTAAAATACCAATGAATACATCAGTCAAAATGGACATGGATCACGGATGGCAAGCTGTAGATCAAACAAGATCTGAGCATTTATTGGATCATTGCTCTATCTTCACAATAGCGGGCGGACATCACCTTTGTTGTAGGTGTATGTGCAAGATTTCAATCGCTCCAAAAGAAAGCCACATATTTGCGGCCAAGAGGATCTTGAGATATTTGAAAGGAAGCCAGAAGAATTTGGCTTATGGTATCAAAGGAAGGTGGATTCAAGCTAATTGGCTATTGGACTCGACTATGTTGGATGTAGAGTTGACGAGGAAAAGCACCTCGAGCACATGTCAAATGCTTGGAAATAGGCTAATTTCTGGTTTAGCAAAAGCAAAATTCAATAGCCACCTCCTGACTAAAGCGAGAATACATAGTTCTTTGGCGGTTTGTTGTGCCCAAGTCCTATGGATGAGACAACGGTGAGAGACTATGAAATTAAAGAAAAGGAAATTCCAATCATGTGTGATAACACAAGTGCAATTGCAATCACTCAAAATCTGTGTTGCACTCAAGAACAAAGCATATCGATGTCGAGATATCACTTTATAAGAGATCATGTTGAAAAGAAGGACATCACCTTGGAATATATTTCAAGCGATAAGCGGTTGGTGACATATTCACAAAACCATTATGTGAGTCAAGATTTGAAGAACTCAAGCACGAGTTAGGATTAATTGGTGAGTTGACACTTTCGGAAGACTCAAAGAAAAGAAATGAAACACGAAAAAGAGGAAAAAGAGTTGAACTCTTAAATCGGCTAAGTGAATCGGTAGTATCGGAAAGACGGTTGTATCGAGTTAGGCAGCGGTGAGTATTTACATGCGAGGAGAGAAGAGTTAAATCGGCTAAGGGACAAATTTGAGTCATTTATGAGCAAAGTGACAAAAATGCGGTCGTTTTTACTAAGCGGGAATGTTTTTAAGAATAGCGTCGGCATAATTATGGCGTACAGGCAAAAGCTGCACCAAGCTTATGATTGGATATAAATCTTTGCCGCATTAAATATGAGACATTAAATGCAAATCGGCGTGCAAGATCTAAGCCATTGATTTTGATCACATTTCAAAAACCACCCCACGCGTCCTTTCATGAACCATACTTAAACCATTTTCGTCCATTTCTCTCACACTTTACCAAAAGCTGTTCATATCTCTCTCGAAAGCAAAAGCAAATATTCTCTCTCAAAACCCTTTCAATCCTCGAGATTATTTTCTAAATTTCGTTCGGTAAAATCTTGAGAAATGGCATCCACTCATGATTTTGTCAAGCTAGGAAAGCAAATCCACACGGGTCTCTTTGTGGATTTCGATGGTATGGTGAAACGGGTCGACGACACCCTAGTGAAGAAGATTCTTTGAGAAATTGGAAACGTCGGGTGAAACCATTTACGGCGTTGGAGTTTCCGATGACCTATGTGGAAGAGGTCGCGCGAGTTCTCGTGAGCGTTGAGGTTCGCGATGGGGCATCAAGTCCTCTGTTCATGGAAAGGAGTTCATCATCAACGCCAAGGATTTGGCAAAATAATGCTTATTCGTGGAAGGAGTGTCGGAAATTAATGAAGGCGATGTTGACACGATTCTTTGCTTGGAAGAAGTAGCCAAGTCCGACTATCTTGAGAAAGTAGTCTACACTGACTAATAAGAGGCTTGAAGGAGGACTACCACAAATTCTTTGGACATCGTTGCCAAATGCATAGATATCAAATTTGCCCGACTTTGACCGGTATGTCAAAGCAAAGTTGATCGTAATGGCTGCGATCATTGAAGAACAGAGAAAGTGAAGGCTGAGTTTGTCTATAGCGGACTCTGCGAAGCGTTGGGAACAAATCCTTCAAGAAGGATGGAACGCGTTTGGAGGTTCCCTAGGATACGGCTGGTGATTGGCGGTGATGGAGGCAAAAGGAGTCCCTCTTCGACATGGAAAGTCGTTTCATGTAAACAAGAGGATGTTCAGATCAAACCTCTCTGGCACACAAAAGAGAGCCTACGCTAATAGAGCGATCACAGTGAGGGGAATCGGTGACCACTGAAGATACAACTGTCTCCTCTCCTCCAAAGAAAAAGGTTGCTCCTGTAGCTGCTAAGAAGACTGCTGCCCCTGCAGCAAAGAAAAAGAAATCTGCTCCTGCCCCTGCAGCCGAGTCACCTGCCCCCGCAGCAGTGTCTCCTGCCCCTGCAGCCGCAGCGGAGAAGGAATCTCAAATACCTTCTCCGGTCGTCAAGAAAAGGAGAAGTGATAAGCCAAGACGGCCAGCTCCTCAGAAGAAGACAACAGAACCGGCCCCTGCCGCCCAGGACTCAGAATAAACCTTATCCGAACCAGAGAAATTCCTCTAGTACAAACAAAAAAAGAAGAAGAAGAATTTTCAAGCGTTAGAGCTTGAGAAACCGGGCCGAGTCGACCACTCGGTGGAGAAGATACTCCGAGACTCCGGAGAAGTAGAGTCTCAAGCGTGATCTATGAACGGCCAAGTCGTCTGCCGATCGCAGAGGCAACTCGACCCCAGTTGTGAAACGAGCAGTGAGGAACAAGGAATTTGAGACAAGCGAATCTGTTTGACGGGGTTGTTTCTCCACATGTAATGAGGCTATTGAAGATGTCGGCGATGAGTACGCTACCCTTAATCCTGGAAGCGAGGGCGCAAAGAGACTAATGAAGACGATGTAATCATGTACTCTCCATTGTATCCGGACATCCAAAATCGTCTGCTGAGAGTGGAGAAAATGGGGCGAGCCTATCCAGTGCGGTTTGAAAATCCGAGTTCATTCTTTGAGGAAGAAGAACTCTTGAGGTTTCTTGAGGTGGACAATTTGATCTTGCAAGCCCTTGATGAGATAATTGCATCAATATATCTGCCAGATTCGAAAAAGAAAATGAACGGGCTAAAGCGGTGAGGGACGCGAAGCACGTGAGAAGGCCGGCCTAAAGATCGCCCTCTCATGGCACCACCGATCATACACACTCTCACTTTGCGTCCTCTCGAGGAAAGTGATGAGGATCGGACCTGTTCTTTGCCCGCGGAAGAGTTGCAAATGCGGCAAAGCAATGCAAGAGTCGAGAATCCTACATGAGCAAAGAATGATGGAGGGACCGGAGAGTCCTCCAAATCACGGTGAAATAGACCCAATGGGAGTGGTGCGGCATATTGCCCTTTGTTGTCATTTGCCACCACTTCCCTGAGCTCATTGAGAATAAGGTGTTAAGAGGCTGGCGATGAAATTGGGATAGTAGGGACCCCGGTCGAGCCAACCCCTAATGAAGGTGTCTTACCACCTATCCCACGATTGAATACTCGGTGGGAATAAGGGAATGCAGGGATGAGTGACCCCATTCCAAGTCACTCGGTTGGTGAGCCGGTGAGGGGGAAACTCCCTCGGCTGCGGCAAGGTTGGAGGATCTTTGCGGTGACTCCACAATGAATTTAGGAGGCGAAGTGGAGAAGGAACAATCACGAGAATCCACAACAGCAAGTTGTCATTGGCGAGGCTCGAGACGATTGTGGCTGTCTCGGTGAAGTGCCCAAGCGCTCTGCGAGCTAATGACGCGCTGATGCGGTCGAGGCACGAGGAAGGAATCGCCCGGGAGTTAACACTGCAGGCGATGAAAGTGCAATCCATGGAGTTGAGACTCAATGGATGCCACATGAAAGACCCCAAGGCGGTGACATTTGTCGAAAAGGGATGTCGAAGGCCTCGGCTGCGATTGAGGCTGCGGGGAGGTAATGAAGGCCAACGGGAGGTTGAGACTTCCGGGGTAGAGAAAGCGGAAGCATAGAGCATCCCTCCGCTATCATTGATCCATTAGAAAAGGAGATAAGTGCTCTTCACAATTCCCAGGATAATCACGATATAATCTTTCTAGGATCGGAAGGAGACGATGAAGGTGAGTCATCCCCTCGGATGATCCCAAAGACTCGGTGAGGATGTTCCAACCACGAGTAAGTCGACCTCAAGACTACTCGCCAATCATTCAACTTTGATGATGAGCCACCCATGGAAATCTCATCATCGTCCGATGACGCCACGATAAGGCCGAGGACGATCAACTCATTTAGAAAAACCAGTGAGACCGACAAAATTTGTTGAGACAAATGAGGCTCGGCAAGTCGGGTCGACTTCACAATGACCACTTGGTGAAATAGAGTCTCATCGCGCGAGCTCCCAAGGCTGCAACGAGTTCGACTCCTCAAGGGACTTCACGAGCACCGCTTATCATTGAAGCAATTCGATTGCCCGTGATGATCCTTTCGTAGAATTATTTCCCTTCTCCTTGGAGGTACCTAACCTCCCGAAGAATCGAGACAAAGATCGCAGCGCTTCCCGGACACTGATCTGTCATTCCATCGACACCATTGTTCCGACTAACTATGACTTTGATCTTTGCTTGGCGTCGGTGAAACAGAGGAAGCGGTGAAGTTCGGGAGGTGTTCAAAGCCCTATTTCTTGAGATTGAGCGGATGGAGAGGCACCAGGCCTCCTTTGGACATGATGTTGGATAACGGGGCGCCAACCTCACTGGCGATTTGAGGCATAATATTGAGAATCCGTGAGTGGTGGCAACAAGAAGACAAACAATGCGTGTGGAACAAGCTCGATATTTCAGGACATTGTCCAACAAGTTGTTAGTCGGCGGGTGAGAATGCGATGCAAAGACAAAATTGCAAGAGCACATTGAACAAATGCATGAATCTCATACCACGAGAGATAAAGGCATTGCGTGAACATAATAAGCACGAGCTCTGCGTGTGGAAGAGAATATGGATCGAAAATTGATCTTCTCGTGGTTTGAGATGAAGTTGGTAGTAATTTGAATCCACGCCACCCGCTCCGAGTTTCGTGCGGCTTACTCTGCTGCAGATTGAAGCAAAACTCAACTATCGTGCCAGACTAGACTTCGCTTGCTAGCTTGTTTCGGGGGGTTCCTCTCTCCTTTGATGATGCCAAAAAGGGGAAGAGGAATACCTAAAGTCTCAAAAGACGTGAAGGGATCTGAAGGCGAGAAGGAGGAAGCATTTGTGAAGGAAAGGCGGTGAGAAGTAATAAGAGAGAAGAAAGGGAAGTCTGTTGAAGGGGAAGGTTCGAAAGATGTGACCTTGATGATTGCTAAAACCCCCAACAAGGTCTTGTCTGGTGATATTATCAAGCAAACTCGATGACTCTGTCACTCCAACACTCTGTTGTACCAATGGATGAAAGCGAAAAGACGAGTTGAAAGCGGGGATGGAGGAAGTGGAAGGAAGGATGAATGCCCGAGTTATGGATATTACGAAGAAACAACATGGAGGCACTCCAATAGACAGAGATACCTATGCCATTTCGGATCCGGAATCGAGCAAGATCGTTGATGAATTCATGACGTTCGCATTTGAAGGTTACTTCGCAAACATGTTCATGGCTCAAGCTTGGGATTTATCTTGGGAAAAAGGTCTCACACTATGTGAAGAAGGCGACGAGCTGACAAACATTTTGGCGATCACTCTGCTGGTCACTCAAGCGGGAAAAAAAGGCCCCAGTACAATACACGCCGAGGCGAGGAAGGAAGAAGCGATGGTGGAGGAAGAGGTTTGAGACCTAGATCTCTACCCAAAAACATTGAGTACATAGATCCAGGCAAGAAAGGAGGAATCTCTTTGGTGGATTTTTGTGAAATAGCCAACTGCAAGTGGCTAAGAACAATGTTGAGTATGTGAAGAGAATTGAAGAAGAAAATAAAAGACAAACTCGACTATGGGAGGAAAGACAAGAAAAGGCGAGAAGAGATGAAGGCGCCGGAAGGCGTATGAGAAAAAGAAGCGGTGAAGATGAGAAGAAAAGGAAAAGGTCGAGAAGATGACAGGTGAAGAAGATAAAAGAAGGAGGCGACAAAGGAGATGAAGTGTTGTTGTCCACCCCTTCATGTATTTCACTATGTAAATACACTTTATGTAAGTCTTCGTACGTTGAATAAAATTATGCAATTTCTATACATGAGTAGATATAGAACAGCATGGTTAGTCTAAGCCTCGTTTAAACTCTGATACAATTTGTTTTAGGCTTACACTGATACACTCTGTAAACACGGCTATGTAAAGAACAATAATGTTATGATCAATAAAAGATCGATTCTAAACATACATTAGTAGTTCTACATTTGTCGTATGTATCTTTCTTTGTTAAATAATTGTATGAATGTTTTAAGTTTTGGCATCATCAAAAAGGGGGAAATTATTTTGTAGACTTTGATGAATGCCATGTAAAACTTAGAATAGAAAGTTGGCACCCCATTTTTGTTGTAAATTGCATTGTAATAGATAGAAATTTGGTCAAAGTGAGTTAAGTCGACTATGCCTAAACATGCAAGAAGACAATGGAGACTAGAAGGAAGACTCATTTGAGAAGCGGTGAGTATGGCAAAGAAGAGAATACGGGAACTCATTGAAGGTGCGGTGAGATCTGGTGAGTGAAATATCGGTCAAGTCGACTCGAAAGGCTGACCCAGTCTCGAGGTTGAAGTAATGAAGAGTCATCAAATGATTGGAAGGTGACTCGAAGTCACCGAGGAAGTTAAGAAAATGCGAGTCAAGTCAAGACAATCGAAAGAGATCGTTGCCGCAGAAATCAAGAAATTACTTAAATAAGTAATACCTCCATCTTGCCTTTCTTGAAGTGCTCGATTCGAGGAAGCGTGCAAGAGGAATAAACCGATGGGAAGCATCGCACATGTGTCGAACTCGAAAAGTTGAAGAATCATTCATACGAGGAAATGGAAGTTCCAAGGACGCAACAAGACAAGCCAAGCGACCACAAGTGACTTTCAAAAATAAGCTATCTCTTCAACGGGCGATTTTTGAAAGATCACTATAAAAGTGAGGAATAACTCACGAGAGAAGGTTACAACACGAACATTCAAGAAAACATTTGAATGTAACCTAATATATTCTCAAATCATTCAAATTCAATCCTCAAGCCTACATTACGAAGAAATCAATCAACACTCACTTTTGTGAAGGAAAGATAACTTCAATCGGTTGAAGAGGAAATTTTGAAGAATCGGGGTCTACATTCCACGGAGGATTGTAGGAAGGTTCAAGGTCGAACCAGTCTCAAGTTTTTGGAGGGCTTCGTGATCAAATCCAAGAAGCTTGAGCAAGTGGGCTGTAGTAGCAAAAATTTGCCCTATGTGAAGAAAAGGCGAGTCGTCACGAGAAGCATTTGCGTGACCAAGCGCATCTCGGTCGAGTCCCAAAGGATCAAGTCGGTGTGTGATCAAGACTTGTATCTGGATCATTAACCACTCTATATATTGATCAATACTTAGTGGATTCCTCCGGAGTTGGAGAAGAGAGGAGTAGAAGAATTACCCCGTCTTGAACCTCTATAAAAACTTATTGTGTCATTTACATTTCAAACACTTTAATTTATGCATCTTATTTTTATCTTTGATAAATTTGCTACCCAATTGATAATCAAGGCGAGTGTTAAAACCAAGTATTAAAACAAACTTAACTTTATTCAAGGGTGTTAAGTCTTCCCATTTGAAAACAAATCACAAGTAGAGTTAAGTATTTAGTCAAAAGCAAGTGAGTTATTCTATCAACTCTGAGTCAGTGTTGAGTGACTAACTCTTTGATTAACTAACTTAGTTGTCCATCGAGGACATTTGTGAAGTATTAACTCGAATTTTTAAAAGGACTAATTTGAAAAGTTGGTAAGGTTTATTCAACCCCCCTTTCTAAACCTTACACTCACACCCCTTGGTACCTACAAAAGTAATATGCGAGAAATTAAAGTCTTTGAAATGTAAATGACACAATAAGTTTTTATAGAGGTTCGAAGATGGGGTAATTCTTCTACTCCTCTCTTCTCCAACTCTGGAGGAATCCACTAAGTATTGATCAATATACGAGTGGTTAACGGTCCAGATACACAAGTCTTGATCCTGGTGACTTGATCTTTTGGGACTCGATCTGGGAGATGCCTTGGTCATGCGGTGGCTTCTCGTGCGACTCGGCTTCTTCCGGGAGGCCATTTGCTTTGCTACTACTGAGCCCACTTGCTCAAGCTTCTTGGATTTGATCACGAAGCCCTCCAAAAACTTGAGACTGGTTCGACCTTGAACCTTCCTACAATCCTCCGTGGAATGTAGACCCCTTGATTCTTCAAATGTTTCCTCTTCAACTGATATAAGTTGACTTTCCTTCACAGGTGAGTGTTGGATTGATTTCCTTCGTAATGTAGGCTTGAGGATTGATCTTGAATGACTTGAGAATATTTTTGGTTCTGATTCAAATGTTAGCTTCAATGTTCGTGGTTCAGGTAACCTTCTCTCAGAGTGATTCCTCAGCCTTTTATAGTGATCTTTCAAAAATTTGCCCGTTGAAGAGATAGGCTAATTTTTAAAAGACACTTGTGGTCGTTGGCTTGTCTCGTTGCAGTCCTTGGAATTGCTACTTCCTCGTATGAATGATTCTTGACTTTTCGAGTTACATCACAGTGCGGTGTTTCCCATTGGTTTATTCCTTTTGCACGCGGGGATCGAGCACTTCAAGAAAGCGATATGGAGGTATTACTTGTTTATGTAATTCTCTTGACTTTTGTGCAACGGATCTCTTTGATTATCTCGTCTTATTTCGCATTTTCTTAACTTCCCGATTGACTTGAGTGACTTCCAATCATTGGATGACTCTTGTCATTTCAACTTGAGACTTGGTTGTCTTGAGTTGACTTGATCGATACTTCACTCGATTGTATCTCGATTGCACCTTGATCGAGTTCTGTCTTCTCTTCCTTGCCACACTCGGCTTCCTGCGGCAAAGGAGTCTTCTTTCTAGTCTCTAGTTGTCTTCTTGCATGTTCGAGGCATAGGCGACTTGACTCGAAAATTTCGACCATGCCCTATCTATTACAATGCAATTTACAACGAGAAAAATGGGGTGCCAACTTTCTATTCTAAGTTTTACATGGCATTCATCAAAATCTAAAAATTAATTTCCCTTGACTTGTCTTTTCTTGGTCCTCAATCTTGAGATGTAGACCCTTCCTCGTATTAAATAAATGTGCAGCTTTTCAGGTTCTGACACGAGGTGCAGTGCTTCCCATTGGTTTATTCCTCTTTCACGCTTCTCGGATAAGCACTTTAAGACCTGGCATCATGGAAGTATTACTTATTTAAGTAATGTTCTCGACTTTGCAAACGGATTTATTTGATTAACTCACTCTTGGTTCTTTGCCTTTTTCCCCAGGTGACTTGAGTCTGCTCCAATCATTAGATGACTTATCTATCACTTCAACTTGAGTTAACTTTGACTGACTCTCCACACAGTTGAATCACAGCTGAAACACCTTTAGTCGAGTTCTTGATCTTCTATCTTGGCCATACTTAGTTGTTCCACAGCGGAGTCTTTACTTCAGTCTTCAGTTGACTTCTTGCATTTCCAGGCATAGCTGACTTGACTCAGCTTTTCCAGCCCTATCTATTACAATGAAAATTACAAGGAAAATAGGGTGACAACTTTCTAGTTTAAGTTTTACATGGCATTCATCAAAATCTATAAAATAAATTTCCCAACAATTTCCCCCTTTTTGACGATGCCAAAACTTAAAAACATTCAAGAAACTATAAACAGCAAAGATACATACAGACAATGCAGTAACAAAGAATGTATGCGTAGAATTGATCGTTTTATTGATCATAGCATTCTTTTCCTTTACACAGTTGTTTACATTTAGTATCAGAGCATTCTATATCAAAGCAAAGTACAGACATCTATGCTAGGATACAAATACAAAGTGAAAAATTACAGAAAACTTCACTAAGTATACAGATGACTTACATGAATGTATTTACATAAGTAAAGTACATGAAGGGTTCGCAGCAACACTTCACCGCCTTCACTGCCTCCTTCTTTCCTCTTCATCTTTGTCAAAGTCATCAGCTCTTTTTCTCTTTTTATCTTTTTCTTCTCTCTTCTTCTTTTCTTCTTCCTTCTTTTTCTTTTCGTAAGCTCTCTTTGCGTAGCAGGGTCATCCCTTCTCTGCCTTTCCTCCCATTCGCGTTGGGCTTTGGCACTTTCTGCAGCCATTCTTCTTTTGGCTTCTTCAATTTTGCGTTGATCTTCTAAATTCGCCAAATGATCGTGCCCAGTCCAATACACGATGTCCCTTTTTTGCTCCTTTCATAACTCAGCTCCTCTTTCTCTGAGAGTGTACTGCACAGGAGCTTTGGATTTTCCGGTTGAGTGTCTGCTAGAGCTTTGTTGTTTCTCAGCTATCTTGCATACCTCCTGTCCTTTTTCCCAGTATAGATCCCATGCCTTGGTTAGAGATAGTCCCTTGAAGTAGCCTTCAGCTTCCAGTGTTTTGAATTCTTCCATGGATCTAGGCTCAGATCCACCAAGTTGCATTAATTCACTAAGAGGGTCAATTAGAGCCTTGCTTAATTCAGTTGGGAGTCCACCGTGCTCTTTTAAGATCTTCTGAACACGAGCTTCTTGTTTTTTGGAGAACTCTTCAATTTCTGCTTCAATGATCTTCCTTCTATATGTTATTGTATGGAGTGTCCCGTTGGTAGGGTTCTGAGGGAATTTGCTCATGATGGAAATTTGTGACTTGACCTTGTTGGGGGTTTCAGCTATCATCAAGGTTAAATCTTTCGAACCTTCCCCCTCATCTACTTTTCCCTTCTTCTCTACTTTAGATTCCTTCAGCTTCTCTTCTTTCAACTTCCTTAGGTAGTCCTCTTCCCCCTTTTTGGCATCATCAAAGGAAAGAGGAACCCTAGGGAACATGCCTGCGAGCATAAAGTCGAGTCTCTTTGAGAGAGCAGCACTGTTTGGAGTCTCTTCTTGCGTAAATTTGTCGAAATTCTGAGCGAATAGCTTTGGACTCAGCTGCCACTATTTTCATTTCAGCCATGAGGAGGTTGAATTTCGCATTCATTGTCTCCTCAAGTCGCATAACTTCTTTTCTCTGGAATTCACGTAGTAGTTCCATTTATGTATTGTGAGAAGCATGCAACCTTTCAATATATGCCTACATCATTTGCTTCAAATCAGCATTGTCAGCCATCCAGACAAGCATTCACCATACAGTGCCTTAAAATAACGAACTTGCTCGATTCTCATGGCAGATTGCTGTTGAGACCATTCTCGGATCCGCACCACTATCCCTCTCAAGTCTGCTGTGAGGGTAGCGCCCCTGTTGTCCAGTCTTAAGTTGAGTGAGGCCTGATGTCTTTCAATCTTCTCAATCTCTTCACAGATCTTATTGAAGATTTCACGAAATTTAGCTGTGTCACTTGATTCAGCTGCAGGCCATTCTTCAGCAAATTTGAACTCGGCTGGAACAATTATGTCAGTAGGGATGATTGGATCTTCTCTCACGATGAATCTACGTTGGTCAGCAGGGGTCTCTTCCTCCAAGTCTAGTAGGATCGGCGTGAAAGGGAAAACTTTTGGAAAGGCATCATCACTCATATATGGGATTGGTTGTGAGGGTTGTGCCTGTGATGATTCAACTCTTCGTACCTCGGCTGGAATAGCTTCATCAGCAGTGGTCACAGCTGTGAGAGCCTGTGACGGAGCTTGAGTAGTAAATTCGCTGCTTTGTGGGAACTGCTTGTGATGGTGTCTCACCGGTGAGGCGATTGAGATATTTTTGGTGATCGAGCTCCTCATTTCTTCTTATGATGTCTTCGGTCTTAGTGGATTTTTCTAAGTGAATAACTGGTTTTTTTGCTGCATCATCAGCGTCATCGGATGATGATAAGACCTGTGGGCTTTGCTCATCATCGAAATTGAATTTTTGACGAGCAGCTTTATCACTTAGCTGACTCATGGTTTTAAGAACATCCTCAGCTGGGTCCGTTGGATCTAGAACAGGAGTGGACTCAGCTTCATCTTCAAACCCCAAGAATGATGTGTCTAAGTTCTCCTGGGAGTCATGAAGTGCACTTATCTCCTCTTCTATTTCAGTGCTTTGAACAGGATGAATGTTTTGTGTCTCTTGAACTTTACCCAGGGAAGTCTCAACCTCCTTTGGGCCTTCACTACCTCCATCAGTCTCAACTGCAGCGAGGCCTTCGATATTCCCTTCGACAGTCGCAGCTATCTTAGGGTCTTGGACCATGGCATCCATAGGAGTCTCAACCCCTAGGATTGCACTTTCACTGCCCAGAGTGTTAACTTCCGGGGCATCTCCATCCTGTGCCTCGACTGTAAAAACAGTTTCATTAGCCTTCAAAGCAACTAACATTTCAGCTGGGACAGACTCAACTGTCCGAGCTTCGTCAATGTCACTCTGCTGTGGTTCTTTCTCAGTTTCCACTTCGCCACCTTTCTTCAAAATGGAGTCATCTGCAGCATCCTCCGACCCTATTGCAGTGGAGTGAGTTTCCCCCTCAACTGGCGCACCAACTGAGTGACGAATGGTGGGGTCACTCTTCTCTGGACTCGCGGCTTCTTCCATTGAGTGCTCAGCCACTGGGGCAGGTGGTAAAACACCGTCATTAGGGGTTGGCTCAACTTGGGTGCCCAAAATCCCAGTTTCATTGCCAATTCCCTTAGACCCATCCTCCGAAAGTACCGGGGACGTAGCTGCAGCGATGTCTGTGGCAATCTGCTGCACCACTTCCAATGGGTCGGTTTGTAGGAGAGATTGAGACGACTCTCATGGTCCTTCAAATAATTGTTGCTCATGCAACTGCCTGGATTCTCTCATTGCTTGCCGCATGTCTGACTTCTCTGATGCAGCAATGGGTTCCTCATCACTCTCTGAGTATACGTCTAGATGTGTATGAGTGTGAGATGGAGAGTTTGTGAATTCACACATCTTGGCCTTTTCTAGGACACGGGCTTCCTCGGCTGCCTTTTCTTTCTCTTCTTCCTTGATGATTCGAAGAATATCCATGCAATTTTCTTCATCAAGAGCCTGTCGTACCGTGGCAATACCTAGAAATTGCAGCAATTCCTCTTCTTCTTCGATATACTCAGGGTGAGCGAATTGCGCCCTTGAGTGATCAAGTTTCCATGCTCTCCATTCTCTAAGACGTCTCTGGATATATGGATACTGAGGAGAATACATGACAACATCATCATCATCTTCTTCTTGTCCTTCCTTTTCTGGGATTGAAGGCAAGATACTGTTGCTCCTCTTCTTCAAAGAAAGATCGTCAGTAGGTGGAGAGACAACCTTTTCAACAAGATGTTCGGTTGTCTCTCGCCGCTTCACTATCCTCGGTTTGTCTTTCGCACTGTTTGGGTCTTGAGAGCCTCTGTTGATCACCCTCAGCAGACTTGGCAGGGACATCGATAACTTCGGGAGACTGCTCTTCTAGATTGAGCGATCTCAACTTGTGATTCGGTGAATGGCGATTGACTCTCTTTTCAAGCTCTGATTGCTTGAAAATTCTTCTTCTTTTGGTCCAAACCAGAGGGACTTCTGGTTCTTCTGAATCTTTGGCGGCGGGGGCTGGGGCACCTTTCTTGGAGAGAGCTGCCTTCTTTGACTTTGCAGTCCTCTTCTTTCGTATGGCTGGAGAAGGGATTTAGGGTTTCTTCTCAGCCTCGGCTGCAGGGGCAGGCGATTCGGCTGCATAAGCGGGCGACTCAGCTGAAGGAGCAGGTGCATCCTTTTTCTTAGCTGCAGGGGCAGCTTTCTTCTTTGGTAGAGGGGTAGAAGTTGTGTCCTCGGGTTCAGCTGATTTCCCCTCACTTGTTTCCGCTTTCTTCGCATGGGCTCTCCTTTGGGCTCCAGAGAGGTTTGCCCTGAACTTCTTCTTGTTGACATGGAAAGGTTTTCCATGTCGAAGGGGAATACCCTTCACTTCCATCAAGTGGCCTATCACGAGGCCATATCCAAGAGATCCTCCAAAGGATTCATCTTCCTTGAATGACTTATTCATCACATTCAGGCAGAGTCTGCTGTACACGAACTCAGCCCAGTTGACTTTCTTGCCCTGCATGATCGCAGCCATGACGATCAACTTTGTCTTGGACAGCTGATTAAAGCTTCCAAACTTCATGTCTACACACTTTGAGACGACATCCATCAACTTATGATAGTCGTCCTTCAGTAGCTTCTTATCAGCTGTGTAAACCACCTTAGCAGCACACTCCGATTTGGCTACCTCTTTCCACGCAGCAGCCAAATCAACATCAGCTTCACCAATTTCCTTCATGCCTTCTGATGGCAACAAGCAGTGCTCCGCAAGGTCCTTAGTATTTATCAAAATGTCCTTGCGGTGGACAGAAGATTTGATCCCTTCGTCCTGCACCTCCGCGTTAACATAGAACTGCGCTACCTCCTCGAGATAGGTATGCGAGTATTCCAAAGTCAGAAAAGCCTTGAGACCTGAATTTTCTAGCATTTCAGTGATTTTCTTAACAAGAGTTTCATCGGAACCCTGCTTCACCATGCCTTCGAAATCCACTGACGATCCTGAGTGGATTTGCTTTGATAGCTTGACGAAATCAAACTTAGGTGCCATTTTCAGAGATTTTCACCGATTAAAACTTGATGAACTTGCTTGAGGACACTTAGGGTTTTCGAGAGAATGAAAGCGAGGTTTCCGAATGAGAGAGAAAAGTGGAAAAATGTATATGTAAGGGTTATGAAAGGACATGTCTTTGGTTTTTGAAATTTTGATCGAGATCAACAATTCAGATTTAGCACGTCAAACCGCATTTAATTCCTTACATTTAATGCGGCAGTATTTATATCCAATCATATGCTTATTGTGCAGCTTTTGATTGTACCCGTCATTATTACGCTGACGTCATCCTTAAAAAATATTCCCGATCATTAAAAACGACTGCGTTTTTGTCACTTAGCTCATAAATGACTCAGCTTATAGCTAACTCGATACAGCTGACTTTCCGACATAGCTGTTTCACATGGTTGATTCGTGAAACTTGTTCAATTTTCATCTTCTCATCTTCCATCTCTTCTGATTGAGTCTTCTGAATGTCAACTCAGCTCAATTAACCCTAGCTCATTCTTAAGCTCTTCAAATCTTGACTCACATAGGGGTTTGGTGAATATGTCAGCTAACTGCTTATCAGTTGAGATATATTCCAAAGTGATATCTTTCTTTTCAACATGATCTCTTATAAAATGATGTCTGACATCAATGTGCTTTGTTCTTGAATGCAACACGGGATTCTGAGTGATTGCAATAGCACTTGTGTTATCACACATAATTGGAATCTTTTTTTCTTCAATTTCATAATCTCATAGTTGTTGTCGCATCCATAAGACTTGGGCACAACAGTTGCCCGCAGCTATGTACTCTGCTTCAACTGTGGATGTGGCTATTGAGTTTTGCTTCTTGCTAAACCAGGAAACCAATCTATTTCCAAGCATTTGACATGTACCCGAAGTACTCTTCATGTCAACTCTACATCCAGCATAGTCTGAGTCTGAGTAACCAATAAGCTTGAATCCACCTTCCTTTGGATACCATAAACCAACTTCCTGGCATCCCTTCAAATATCTTAGGATTCTCTTAGCTGCAATCATGTGGCTCTCTTTTGGTGCAGATTGAAATCTTGCACATACACTCTACAAAGAAAGGTGATGTCCGGCTTTCTTTGTTAAGTAGAGCAATGATCCAATAAGTGCTCTATATCCGGTTTGATCTGACACCTTTGACCGCATCCATGTCCATCTTGGTGATGTGTTCATTGGTATTTTCACGAAGACTTCTCTTCCATACCAAATTTCTTCATTAAATCTCGGTGTACTTTGTTTGACTTATGAAGGTTTCATCCTTCAATTGCTTGACTTGAAGTCCTAGGAAGAAAGCCAGCTCTCCCATCATGCTCATCTCAAACTTGCCTTGCATGAGGTTTGAGAACTTATCACACAGCTCTTTATTTGTGGATCCAAAAATGATATCATCCACATATATTTGAACAAGCAGTATACTCTCTCCATCTTGAATTAGAAGAGTGTTACGTCCACCTTGCCTTTGGTGAATCCATTGTCGATCGAGAAATTGAGACAATGTATCATACCATGCTCTTGGTGCTTGTTTCAATCCATATAATACTTTCTTGATCTTGTACACCTTATCTCCGATAGTCTTCTGCTCAAAACCTGGAGGTTGCTCAACATAGACTTCTTCCTCTAGTAGTCCATTTAGAAATGCACTCTTCACATCCATTTGATATACGGTGAAGTTCTGTGCAAAGATAGGCGACATAGGAAACAACTTTATTGCTTCTAATCTTGCAGCAGGAGCAAATGTTTCATCAAAATCTATTCCCTCTTCTTGGCAATACCCTTTGGCTACCAATCTTGCTTTGTTTCTTACCACAGATCCTTCCTCATTCATCTTGTTTCTGAAAACCCATTTTGTGCCAATAACATTTTGGTGGGTTGGCCTCGCACCAATTCCCATACTTTGTTTCTTTCAAAGCGATTGACTCTTCTTGCATGGCTTGAATCCAATGTGTGTCATCAATGCTTGAGACACATCTTTTGGCTCTATTTGGGAAATAAAACAAGTGAACATCGCTTCTTCGAGCTCGGATCGGTTCTTACACCATCTCTAACATATCCAATAACTAACTGCGGGGATGGTCTCTCGGCCATCTTACATCAGGTTCTGACTATGTTGTCTTGAACAGCTCTTTCATCATCATTCAGCTGTAGATTTTCCAGTTGTCTTTGAGAGTCAGCTATCTCATCTTCATCTTGATTGATTGCTCTTACTTCAGCTTCAACATAAGGACTCTTCTGCATAGTTGGTTGATTCAGCTTATCAGCTAACTCTTCAATGTCTTCTCCACTCACATTAGGTTCATCAAAAATCACATGGATAGACTCTTCTGTAACCATAGTCCTCTTGTTCAGCACTCTATAGGCTTTGCTCTCAGCTGGGTATCCCAAAAAGATACCTTCATCAGCTTTAGCATCGAAAGCCTTCAAATTATCTTTGCCATTGTTGTGGATGAAGCATTTACATCCAAATATTCTGAAGTACCCAACATTTGGCTTTCTCCCTGTCCATATCTCATAGGGAGTCTTGGTCAATTGCCTGTTTACCATGCATCTATTTTGAGTATAGCATGTTGTGTTAATGACTTCAGCCCAAAATCTCTTAGGCAATCCAGCTTCAGCTAACATGGTTCTTGCAGCTTCGTTGAGAGTTCTGTTTCTTCTTTCAGCTACTCCATTCTACTGTGGAGTTCTTGCTGCAGATAGCTCATGAGCAATACCATTTTCAACACAATACTGAGTTATTATCCCATTGACAAACTCAGTTCCTCTATCAGATCTTATCTTTATAATGGTTTGGCTCTTTTTATTTTGAACTCTTTTCATCGGTGAGGTAACTTCGCAAAGTTTCTTCTTTTTGCACATGAAGATTGTCCATGTATATCTTGAGTAATCATCTACCACCACTAAGGTGTATTTACGTCCACTTATGTCATTTGGTTCAACAGGACCAAAAAGATCCATATGCAATGAATCTGATATCCTTGTTGAAGGACTAGGATTATCCTTGAATGAAGATTTGATTTGCTTTCCCATTTGGCATGAATCACATACACTTTCCTTCTTGTACACTGAATCTGGCAATCCTTCCACAAGATGACTCCTTGCAAGTTTGTTGATTGTCTTGAAATTCAGATGACTCAGCTTCTTGTTCCACAGCCAACTTGATTGATTGTACTCTTTGCTATGAGACAAGTGCTTGGTGTAGATTGAGACCAATCTACCACATACATATTCTTCTGTCTTGATCCTTGCAGTACTATTTCATTTGATTCAGTATCTTTGATCTGGCATACTCCCATATTTAATCCAACATTGTAGCCATTGTCACAGAGTTGGCTTATGCTTAACAGGTTGAAGTTGAGGCCTTCAACATATGCAACATCTGTGATTTCAAATCCATTTTTCTTGATGGATCCAGTGCCTTTTATTTCCCCTGGAGCTTCATTTCCTCCAAATATGACTTTTGCACCTCTAATCTCCTTGAATCTTGACAGATTTTTCTTGTTTCCTGTCATATATCTGGAACAACCACTATCCATGTACCAGGTTCCTTGGCACTCAGCTGTTCCTTGAACCTGCAATCAAAGAAATTAGTTTTTAGGTACCCATACTTGCCTGGGTCCTGAGGGGTTAGTGCTGTAAGATGATCCAACCAACCTATAGCCAAATGACTTGACTCTAAGAGGTTGCCATCTATATGTGCCATAATCATAACTCACTTTGGCAAATTGTTTGGGGGCTTTAGGTTCATACAGTTGTCTCTTTTATCTGTATGCATGTGTGCGTGTTTTGGCAATTGCCTTCCTTGGGTAGTTGTGATGTTTCTGAGTGTAGTGCTTGGGTGCATATGTGTGCTAATAATAGCTCTTTTGCCTTTGGAATGACCTTTGCTGAGGTTTAGATCTTTGACATCTAGGCTTGTATTCCATTGGTCTTTGTTGATATTTCACATTATTCCAATCAGTTTGGCTTGGGTAGTTTCTACCACTCCCATCATATGTGTTTCTCTGGTGAAACTTCTGGGGTTTTTGGTAGCTCTGTTTATTGTTTGTGATTGTGCTTTGGGATGAATGTGGGTGCAACATTTGGTGTTTTGGGTTTTTGAGATGCTTCATTGCTCGAAGATCCTTTTTCCAAAATCACTCTTGGAGTTTGACTGTGCACAAAGGAATTGAATCCTATGCCTGTCTTCTCTCCACATTCCTTTTGACTCATGATAAGGTCATCTAATGATTTTGATGCCTTTGTAAATGAGGCAATCACATTTTTGAGATCATTTTCCCTCTTTTCTATAAGCGGCTATATCTCGCTTTATTAGTTTAGCATTTTCGGCCTTGACTCTGTGTTCTCATCGGCTATGTGACTTAGAGTCGACTCTTAGTCATTTGTGAGTTTTGGCTTTTGAATGGGCCGTTTTCCTCATTTAAAAGTGTGTGTGAGGATTTAATGTGCTCAAATTCTTTCATCATTTTGCCTAATGAATCATAAGGATCGAGTGGGTGATGAAGTATGTGTGTCACAATCACTATCACTTGAATCGAATGAGATGAGTTAGAATGTACCTCATCTTCGGGTGCAGTTGATCTTGTTCTTTAACCATAAGGCAAATCATGGCTTCTTCTTTGAGAATCACTTAAGTAGTCGGCTTCACTACTCTCTCGAGTCTAACGCTTTTCTTTAGACTTATTTTGTCTCGGACCAACATGGCTTTCTTCTTTTCATGTCTTCTTTCTATGAAGACTTTTCTTTCTCCTTCATTCCTGTATTTATTGATAGGTGGATAGGAACAGTCAACTGCAAAATGTCCTGGTTGTCTGCAATTTCAACACGGGTTCTCAGCTCTTTGATCAACTCTTTTTGTTCTTGGGTTATCAGCTCTCTGATATTCAACTCTTTGATGCTCAGCTCTCTTGGGTGGCCTATCTTCCCTTGACTTAGAAATTGTTGAATGTCTCCTGGAGGTTTCACCCTTATTTCTCTTATAGTTCTTATTGATGAACTTGTTGAATCTCTTGACCATTAGGGCAATCTCCTCCTGGTCTATGGCTTCCTTGACTTCAGCTCTCTTTCCTTCCTTGACTATAAGTGCAGCTGTCTTGGGTACAGTTGTCTCCTCTTGCTCTTTTCTTCTCAGCTCAAACTCATAGGCTTTGAGATCTGAGAATAGCTCATGATTGGATGTTGTTGTGAGGTTCATTGAATGTCTCAGGGCCATGACCTTCATTTCCCATTCATCTGGGAGGCTTCTCAGAATCTTCATACACATTTCCTTTTGTGTATATTCTTTCCCAAGTGTTGATAGCTCATTTGTAATTTCGGTGAATCGGCATCCGGTGATCCAAGTTTCACCGCAAGCATTTTAAAAATTTTAAGTTTTTGTACAGCAACGGATAAATTATTTTCTTTAATTTGCTCAGATCCTTCATAAATTAAAGTTAGTTTATCCCAGATTTCTTTTGCAGATTTGCAAGATTTGACTTTATTAAACATTGCTTTGTCCAATGTCTTGTAGAGTATGTCCTTGGCCACATTGTCCAAGTTGTATCTCTTTCTGTCATCGTTAGTCCACTCAGTCCTTGGCTTTTCAACCATGGCTGGTCTTTCTTCACCGCTTACGCTATTACAAAATTTGCTACTCTTATAGTTGTGTTCACCTTAAGTATTTGCAGTGGTCCATCCTCTATCACTAGCCACATTTTATCATGTAAAGTAGATATATGAGCCTGCATACGAATCTTCCAGTCATAAAATTCTTCAACAGTGAACATAGGGATGCGTGTCAAATTTGCTTCCATGATTATAACTTTGCTAAGAATGAAAGATTTTGAAAATGCAAGTGTTAAAAATCTTTGAAAAGATAGAGATCTAGTTCAGTAACCAGTGCAGACGGCTCAATGAACCAACCGCTCTGATACCACTTGTAGGTCCCAAGGGGTGTGAGTAAGGTTTAGAATGGGGGGTGTTGAATAAACCTTACCAACGTTTCAATTTTAGTCCTTTTAAAATATTACAGAGTTCACACAAACAGCTAAGTCCTTGAGGGACATATAAGTTGGTTATTCAGCAAAGTTAGCCACTCAACAAACTCGATAGAGTTGTTGATAGAATAACTCAGTTGTTTAACTGAACCTTAACTTGGTTGTGTTGGTTTTATCAGCGGAAGACTTAACACCCTTTGATTTGTTTTAAACTTGTTTTAACACTTGATTTTAGCTCTTGGTTATTAATCAGTTGGATAGCAAATAAGTTTATCAGCAGATATAATGTAAGTATGCAGAAATATAAATGTGTTGAAAAATAAATGACACAGTTAATTTTTATAGAGGTTCGAAGATGGGGTAATTCTTCTAATCCTCTCTTCTCCAACTCTGGAGGAATCCAATAAGTAACAGATCAGTTTATAGAGTGGTGAACAGTCTAGAGACAGTCTTGGTCACACAGCAGGCTTCTCGTCCGACTCAGCTTCTTCACAGGGCATATGCCTTGCTACTTCAGCTCACTTTCTCAAGCTCATGGATTTGATCACGAAGCCCTCCAATAACTTGATATTGGTTCGACCTTGAACCTTCCTACAATCCTCCTTGGATGGTAGACCCCTTTTGATTCTTCAAAAGTTTCCTCTTCAATAGTTTGAAGTTGTCTTTCCTTCACAGCTTGTGTTGGATCGAGTTTCTTCGAGTTTCAGGCTTGAGGATTTGCTTGAATTAATAGCTTGAATAATGTTTGATTTTCGGTGTGCAAGGTAACTTTTTCTCAATGAATTTCCTCAGCCTTTTATAGTGAACTTTTAAAAATCTATCCGTTGAAGAGATAGGCTGATTTCAAAAGTCACTTGTGTTCGTTGGCTTGTCTTTTCTTGGTCCTCAATCTTGAGATGTAGACCCTTCCTCGTATTAAATGAATGTGCATCTTTTCGAGGTTCGACACGAGGTGCAAAGTCTTCCCATTGGTTTATTCCTCTTGTACGCTTCTAGGATAAGCATTTTAAGACACAGCGGCATGGAAGTATTACTTATTTAAGTAATATTCTCGACTTACGTATGCAACGGATTCATTTGATTAACTCCTCTTGGTCATTTTGCCTTTTTCCCAGGTGACTTGAGTCCGCTCCAATCATTGGATGACTTATCATCACTTCAACTTGAGACTTGGCTTCTTGAGTTGACTTTGGTGACTCTCCACATATTGAATCACGGGTGAAACACCTTGATCGAGTTCTTGATCTTTATCTTGGCCATACTCGGCTATTCCACAATGAGTCTTTCTTGATCTTGATTGACTTCTTGCATTTCCAGGCATAGTGACTTGACATTCACTTTCGGCCCCTATCTATTACAATGAAAATTACAAGGAAAATGGGGTGCCAACTTTTTAGTTTAAGTTTTACATGGCATTCATCAAAATCTATAAAATAAACTTCCCAACAGCTACTTTCGCCTGCCTACTGATTTGCATCTCCCCATAGTCACTCAACCACTTGCAATTTATATGGTTGTGGGTGTTTCATCGTTGGAATTCCCAATCTCTCTACCAACTTTGTGCTAGCTACGTTAGTGCAACTCCCACCGTCTATAATAACACTACACACCTTTCCATTGACAAACACCTTGTATGAAAGATATTTTCTCATTGGACTCCCTCATCTGACTTAGGCTGAATACTCAGCACCCTCCGAGACACTAAGGACAACGCCTCCCCTTTGCCGCCTCTAATACCTCTGTAATATCCTCTAACTCCAGCATATCACTATAATTCGGCTCTCCCTCGCCTTTTGACTCCATTTTCCTATTATCACGCAACACCAACACCCTCTTATTTGGACATTGACTAGCTATATGCCCAATCCCATGACACTTAAAGCATTTAATATCCCTCGTTCGAGCAGTAGAGGGTACGAATATACCTGTGGGTTTAGTCTCGGCCGCCTTCTCCCTTTGATCTGCTACCTTCGAATTCTGCTCCTTCTTTTTGTTAGTGTTTGACTTCCATCCATTAGAGTTAGAACTCGGTGCCTGTCGGTTGAAACCTCTCCTCTTGAGCTGTTGCTCGACTTTCACCACCATGTGCACCATCTCCTCAAGATCGACACAATGATGTAAGTCTACAGCATCCGCTATAGGAGTATTCAATCCCCCGATAAACCTCGCCATAGTAATCTCCTGATCTTTCTAAATATTGGCCCTCGCCATCAGCATCTCCATCTCTTTATGATAATCCTCTACGCTCTTCGACCCCTGTGTCAACCTCTGCAACGTTTGATATACGCCTCTATAATAATGATTTGGAGCAAAGCGACGTCGCATCAAACTCCTCATCTCCTCCCATGTGGAAATGGGCCACTCGCCGCTTCTCCTCCTCGAGACTATCAATTGATCCCACCAAATGCTTGTATAATCCGAGAACTCAGTTGATGCCAATTTCACCTTTTTCAACTCGGAATAGTTTTGGCAATCAAACACGTTCTCAATTTTCCTCTCCCAATCAAAATAGGCGTCCGGATCACTCTTTCCCTGAAACGAGGGGATTTGCATTTTGATGTTACTCAAATTGCCATCATCACGTCCCCTATCACCCCTATTTCCGCGCCGACCTCTGCTCGGATTGTAATTTTGTTCCCTTTCGGAATCAAAATCATTCATCTCATCCGCCCATTCCTCCAATTCAAACCTCCTAAGCCTCCGCGCCCTAGTAATAGGCTCATTTATTCTCGGCACCTCTCTAGGATCCCCGTACGTCTCGATCATTATTTTCTTTACGAGGTTTGCAATTGCCTCCATATCCAATTTATTACCCAAATATGCCGGTTGTCGGTTTTCCTCGGACATGTTTGATTCACTCCCTCACGAGTATACGCTCGTGTATCACTCAACTCACAATCTCCAAGTACCCGCACTTGTCGCAATTATAAACCAATCAGACAGTCGCAAGTACGCCTCAAGACACCAAGACAATCACCAAGCCAACAACGGATCTCAATAAGATGAAATTGAAGACTAGGGTTTATAATTCCGATTTTTCTAGAATTTTCGAATTTCTCTCTTTTTTTCACGCGGATTACGATTGACCCGCTGATGTTTTGTGCAATTTCGATTTTTTTACCCTTGAAGAACTAGGGTTTATAAGAAATTCTGGGAAATAACAAGAATTAAAGAACAAGAATAGATTTAACCTTGCTAGATGGCTTTGATACCAACTGATGTGAACCGCAGCAACAATTGTGCATACGACCCAACAATAATATGTTGTTAACCCAAGATCTTCACTAGTTCGGTTAAAGATTGGTGGAAACCTCGAACCGTTGCTTAGCAAAGCAAGAACCTCGGTATGCGAAGACGCCACAAGCAATTAGGGATTATTGTCTGATAAGTCGATAATTGCAACAAGAAATGTAAATTTTGAAGCACTTGGAGAGAACACTCAATTTGAGAGTAAAAAAATTAATTCAATTGATAACTAATGAAAAATAATAAGTGTTCACCCTTATAAGGGATCCAAACCGTAACCCTACTAAGAAACAACTTAAAACCGGAAAAGGAAACAAAAAAATTGAACAACTCAAAAATTGCGGCCCCGAACACGGCGGTGCTATGAGGCAAGGCCAGGTCGTGTTGCGCGCTGTATTCGAAACCAAAAATTGAACCTGCCACACGGCCGTGTTGTTTGACATGACCATGCCGTGTTGTTGAGCACAGTCGTGTCCGTGAGCACGACCAGGTCGTGTCTCCCTGCACACTTCCTGTTTTGACATCTTCTCATTCCGAACTCGAAATAACAACTTTAGACGCGGCCTTAAAGGTTTCATTGGCCTCCAAAACATCAAAACGACACAAACAACTCAAAATTACAACTAAAGCTAAGATAAACGAATACAAGACACTATTGAGAACTTGACTACAAAGTTTTCAAGACGCAAAGTGACTCGTATTCTTGGCATCCTTCGCTTGCTCAGTCTGAGGTGGACTCTGGAACGTTGATGACGCTAATCAACTGGACCACCCGAACATCTTCCTCCATCAGCAGTGCACTCTCGGTCTCCTTCTGAATTACTTGAACCAACCCATTGAGCGCATCCTTGAACTTTCTTGCTCGAGCCCTCGTCACCGGGCCAACCGACACTGTCACTGGGTCTTTCGTCCATGGATTCTCATTAGGTTAGATATGAATCAGAGATGTATTATCTAACTTGGTTAATAAATTGGACAAATTGGTTATGGATAGACTTAATCTGTGAATACGAGAGTTATTAGAACTAGGCCTAGTGTATATCTGTTTGCTTTAATTGTTCATCGCATGATCAATTAGTTGATCTTCTGCTTGCAAGTTTGATGAGATGATTCCAAAATTCTAGACATTTATCCGTACGTGTTTTCCAAGGGTTTAATTAAGTTGGGTTTTAATTGGTTTCTTATTTGTTTTTCCTTAGATAATTAAAATCAAACAAATCTGATTAGAGTGTTTAAGATTTACTTTTTGTTTATTGTGACAAACAATATTTATTTGCCGGTTAAGTCTTCTTTGAGAGACGACTAGGGATAACTTGCCACCCTACGATTGATATCGTTCTCTTGCGAGAATCGTTAGACTTTCATAGGTGTTTAGTGGTTGAACAAAATTTAGTTTTTTGCGTGTTTTTTAGTATGATTTTTGTGTATTTTTACGTTTTCTTTTGTGTGTGATTATGCATATTTTCGTGGTTTTACGTATTATTTATAGTGTTGAGTGTTACGTTGGGTATTTGTGTCATTTTTTGCATGATTTGTCACTCTATGATTGATCTCATTCTCGATTGATCTCGTTCTCTTGCGAGGATCGTTAGACTTTCATAGGTGTTTAACGGTTGAACAATATCCATTGGAAAAGTTATAGACAAACATGATTCTATTTTTATGAATAGTTGGAAATTGGAAATGTGTCATTGGAAACATAAACAAACAATTAAATTTAGTAGAATTTCTATGATAATCTTTACTTTTGTATGCATAATATTGGGATTTATTTGAGCATCGATGATTGCATTTTATTATACAACAAATTTGTGGATTGTCTAAATTCAATAAGACGTTGTTCACATATAGGAACGCATGGCGCCGATCGCACTGGATCTCGGAGTGACTGTTAAATTTGAGTTGGACCGCACTGAAAATTCAGCCGAAGGTCTAGTTCATATAAAAAAGTTTGAGTTAAAATTTAAAAAGTCAATAAACCTTATTGTCTTGGCCTAAAATATTAAGAATTATCTGGTCCAATTAAGGTATACAGAGAGATATATTCTAAACTTGATAATGAACAGTTTTTTGGGAGTATATTCCAAATGAGTTTTTGTATCTAGAAATCTATTTCATACTAATAATAGTTGTTTGGTGGTTAATTTAGAACATATTTATAGACAAGTTACTTATCCAAAAAGTTCAAGAAACCATAATTGGAAATTATGAAAGTCTGCAAAGAATTGTTGAAAGGTACGACCTTCATATTTGCCTCTATGTTGTTTTTCAAATGTCGTTCCAACATTCGTTCTGCCAAAACGAAAAAAAAATTGACCGCACTATCCAGAAATCCAGGCTACGCCCATGTAGAAGTGGAGTCGTATTCAGTTTTCTTATATGAAAATATGAATATATTTTCCAAAATAGAAAAGGTAAAAATGCGTCCGTTTTGTCAACTGAGCATTGCTCAGCGAGGGTACAAAATGCATATCAGCTTGAAAATAATTTGAAACCTATTTTCGTATATCATTTTTTCTATTCAAACATATACATAAATCTACTCTTGAAAACAGAAAACTTTTTGGAATACCAGAGTACTATGCCATCAACCTTATTCTCAAGTATAGTATATTTAAATGAAATTTCAATTCGTTTCAGAAGTCGAATTCTATGCTTGTCTCACCTTTTCCGACTGGATCGCTTCAAATAGAAGAATATGAAATTTCGAATATTATATCTCAGACAATAACGACAATTTATTAAAAATATAGTACCAAAATTCAAAAATCTTCAAGTTGAAACCAATAGCAACAATGAGGAGGTGTTTGGTAACCCTCGAGCAGGAAAAACCTGTTTGGACTTTTTCCACTCTTAAGGAACAAAGTTTTTGGAAGACCAAAAAATAAATAAATTCACACTTCAACCAAAGAAAATCATCATTGGAACTTTTCTGATATAATCCAGTTTCATGACTTCCAGACCCATATTGATTCCAACTTACAGAAGCAACAACAACGAGTTACGGGTTCAAGTTTCCTATTCCACGATCCTATTCCATTCATTAAATATATGACACATGTGGCATTCGAATAATCTTAAAACACCAAGAGCGTAATGATCTTTACAAGAGATGCGGTTGAGGATACATGCATTTTTTGTTTGACGTGCGAGACAATACTGCTTTTTTCAGCCAAATGTAGAAGATTTGCCATTTCTTGAAGTTGTTAAACATTTCAAAACCTCGATCTTCCTTTTAGATATTTCTTTGGCAAAATGATATCATATATGCGATAATCAGCCATGTAGAACAACACTTCAAGGAGTTTCTTCAGCAAATACAATCTCGTATATAAGTTGCACTGCAAATGGAATGGCAAACATAGCAGAGAATGTTAACCCGACGCCCAAAAACATAAAAGCTAGAATTTCAGCGGAGGTAGAAAAACATCAGGAATGGTAAACATTCCGAGAAAAAGAAATTACATCGTGAAGGCCAGGAGTTACCAAGTAGGATTAAGATTGAAATTTCACCCAAAAGAAAAAGAGGTCTAGGAAGAAATGAGCATTCAGAAGCTGAGTTGACATGCATGTCTGTTTTTTCACTTATTCTTAAACAAATATTTGATCTCAATAATATATTCTGATCCATATCTTAACAAAATTAATTTATACGCTAGCTGAAATTGTTTTCGTTATAGGGAACATAAGATATATACTTATGTTGGAAAATTCAACATACCTTCCTCTCGCGGAATATTAGGCTGATCAACCAGGAGTTGTTGAAGTGCACCTATATCACCACTGCCACTGAAATGAAATAAAACCATGTGAATTTAAAACGGAGTGTACAAATTGAGAAACATCAAATTATCATCATCAAAATCAAGATGACAAAAAGAAAAGAGGAGATAAATCTACAAGGAATATAGGCAGGATAGATAGATAAATTATTGACAACAAAAAGAGGAGTATCATGCTTCATCATTTGCACATAATGTAAAATATGTGTTTTATGTCGACAGTTCACATCTGCTCAGTTTACATTTTGTTGCTCAGCATCATCTGCTCAGTTTATTGGAGGATGTGAAAGCTCCAAAGATATAATTCAACTCATAGCCAGTAACACTTTTTATTTATGCATCAAAGGTGTTACAGACTTCCCCTACAGGCCAAGAACTGCTAATTACATGTACAAGTAACTCCAATATTAGGATTACAAAAACGAACATATATGCTTAACTAATACAACGACATGCTTGGCCGAGGCAAATTCATCTACTTACAGATATTACAGAGTTTATTAAAACATAGCAGCAGGGTTCCTCTTAAAATAGTCCATAACTGATACTCCACGAAAATCCACTTTGCACCTTCATAAGCAAACTTGATGGCAGCCTCAATCTTTGTGAGATTGACTTGTATGAACAGGAATACTGATTAATAGTCAAAGGCAATAAGGTTGATAATAATAGAGTCAATAGAACAAGATATCTTCATGCAAGCTCGTTTAAGTTTTTTATTCATTGATTATTGGCATAAATATAAATCTTATCTTCTTGTTTCCAATAAAAGATACGTGAAATCTTCACATCAACTAATGTAGGAAGCTACACATAAACCAGAAAATGTGTACCCAACAGTGTCATAAAGCTGAAAATAAGCATGCTAACTTATTTCCAATAAAGAACATTCTTGGTCTGGCTCGGATTCATCTAATGGGGCTGCCCTCTTTTCGTATAAAACAAGTCAAAAGTTAAAATAGTATTTGTTCTATTCAAAGATGTATAGCTTTAATTGTTTTTGTTGTATATAAACTCTCATTCATTTTAATACATAGGTTGGGGATGTGACCTTAATCCCTCACCCTCTAAAGAGTGTTTCATTCAAAAAAAGAACACTTATTTCCAATAACATATTCTAAGTTAAGGAAACAAAATGATTCCACATTCATCATTGAAGATGGGCTTAAAAACAAGAACGAGGTTTAGCTAGATGGTACTAGAAAGAGCCTTGTGTAACATACCTGGGTTTCAATGCAAGAGCTGGAAGTGCTGATACCACAGATAATTTCAGAAGGTACCTGCAAGAAGATCAAGATGCAAGTTATCATGAATAATTTGAAATTTACAGCAACCAAATACACAAATTAAGGTTTGTTTTTTTCTGCTTTTTTTTGTAATACCCCGTACTTTTATGACACATTTACATTAATGATATGAATATTATTATTATTAGTAGTAGTAGTAGTATTTATTGTGATCTTTTTTCAAAAATTATTTATCTTTCACAATTCTACGTGTTTTAGAATTCTAAGCCTCTAGAGTGTCGTTGCAGCATTAGAATTCATTTTTTTCAGATTAAGATTAGACTCCCGGTTTGATTAAAATAGCAAAATTTAGAGAAAAACAAACAAGAGAATGAAAACATTTTAGTGAAAGACGAGGACATAAAAGATCGATGGAGGAGGTATTTCAATAATCTTTTTAATGAACCGAAGAGGAATGAAGTCACATTAGGGAACTAGGCCAATCAATCGAATAGAAACCGTACCTTTTATCGTAGAATTCAACTTCACGAAAGCAGAAAAAGCACTAAATAAAATGAAAATCGCAAAGCCGTTGGCCTAGATGATATACCAATTGAAGCGTGGAAATGTTTAGGTGGAGTTGGAATATCATGGCTTACTAAATTATTTAATGTTATTCTAAAAACTAAGACAATGCCTGATGGATGGGGAAAAAGTATATTGATGCCTATATATAAAAACAAAGGGGATATACAAAATTGTGCAAATTACAGGGGAATTAAATTAATAAGTCATACAATGAAACTATGGGAAAGAGTTATAGAAGCAAGAATAAGAAATGAAACTAGTATATTAGATAATCAATTTGGCTTCATGCCAGGAAGATCCACAATTGAAGCTATACACTTAATTAGGCGATTATGTGAACAATATAATGAGAAAACAAGATTTACATATGGTTTTTATTGATCTTGAAAAGGCATACGATAGAGTCAACCGTGATATAATGTGGCGCGTATTGGAAAAAAAAGAGGAATAAAAATAGCTACATAGATGACATAAAAGATATGTATGATGGTATAACAACATGTATCGGGACACCAATGGGAATATCTAGTGAATTCCCAAACACTATAGGTTTGCATCAGGGATCCGCTCTAAGCTCGTACCTTTTTATCCTAATAATTGATGAAATCACTAAACACTTACAAAAATCCATCCCTGAATGTATGTTATTTGCGGACGATATAGTTTTAGTTGATGAAACAAGGGAAGGAGTAAATGCAAAATTGGAAGTTTGGAGAGAAGCATTAGAATCAAAAGGTTTTACTATAAGTAGGGCTAAAACAGAATACATGGAATGCCACTTTAGTAAAAAAACAACGGGAACAATGAGACGAATGTTAAAATTGATGGACATGAAGTGAGTATAACAAAGAGTTTTAAATACTTAGGATCTATAATTGAAGAGAACGGAGAAATCAATAAAGATGTCACACATAGGATCCAAAGGCGGGTTGGAATAAATGGAGGAGCGCATCTTCTATCCTTTGTGACCGTAAAAATACCATTAAAATTGAAAGGAAAATTTTATAAAACGGCCATAAGGCCCATGAATGCTTTATGGAGCGAGAATGTTGGACGACTAAATATGAACACGAACAAAAAATGAGGGTAGCGAGAGATGAGAACGCTAAGATGGATGTGCGGACACACTAGATTAGATAGAATAAGAAATGAACACATTAGAAACAAAGTGGGAGTAGCACCGATAGGCGAGAAAATTAGAGAAACACGATTAAGATGGTTTGGACATGTTTATAGGAGACCTTTAGATGCACTGCGTGCGACGTTTAGAAGGTAGAGAATCACTCACACAAATCAAAAGAGGAGAGGTAGCCTAAAAAGACTTGGAAAGAAGCTATTAAACATGACATGTTATACCTAGAAATAAACGAAAATATGGCTTATGACCGTAAACGATGGCGCGATATGATCCGTATAGCCGACCCCACGTAGTGGGATTAAGGCTTAGTTTGTTGTTGTTGTTGTTGTTGTATTAGGCTAACACACAGTATAAATAGACCTCTTGTGTTCAGAAACTTTCACATCAAATTTACCGATTCCAAGGTAAGTCATCACGTCTAGTTCTTCTTCTATTCTTTTTCTTTTTCCCGTTTCCACTTCCCCTCCAAGTCGCAACCATAAATCCCACCACCGAACGGCCATAAACCAATCGACAAAGAAAATTCCAGATCCCAGCTGCCCATTTTCGAACCCGAAGCACCCAACCCAGTTAATCCAACACCAAATCCCATACACGGCAAAACACATAAAGCTCACACCAAATAATTCAAATTTTTACCACGTATACTTCGTCAATTCTCACGCACTACGGTAGGCAAAACCCATCAACGTGTCAAAAATCATCGAAAAGAAAACCAAGATGTGCGTCACCATCCGAAGTCCCCACTTGCGCCTTGCTAGATGAGCGAACCGGAGAGAGGGAGTCCGAGAGAGATTAGCGAGAGACGGGGTTCGGGATTGAAAAAGAGAAAAGAAAGATAAGATATGGAGAGTCGGGACGGAGACGATAGAGTTTAGAAAAATTGATTTGGGTGTTTTACAATTAGTCTTGTTTATTTTGGAAGATGACGTGTAAAGAGAATAAGATAATGGATGTTTATTTGGGTTTTAGTTTGGAATTAAGGGTACTAATTTGAAAAGGAGGATAAGTGGGTTGCGATTTTAGTTTAAGGGTTGGAATTTTCAATGAGGGGTTTGGGCTTTGATCGAGATTGGGAGAAGATGTAAGGTTTATGGTTGGTTGCCCTAATTTTTTAACCAAACCTTCTACCTAACTATTCCAAACTCAATTCAATATTCCTTATTTCAAATTTAGTTCCTTCTCGTTATCAAAATTTCAGTAGTGTATTAATTAGAATTTTTATTTATTTGTAGGATGCGGAGAACACGAGGCCTGTGGATTCAATCGATTTGCTTTTCACATTTATTATGCTAGTTTGAGGTGAGAATTTCTATTTGTCTTTTATAAATTGTATAGCATGATGCATGTCCGAGAAAGCAGAATGGCCTTGAGCTACCGAATGGCCTTCGCTACTGAGAATCAAAATGGCCTACGGGCCACCGAAACATAATAGCCTTTGGTCCTACATACCTTATGGTACTTGAGCAGAATATTACATGTGTGTGATTGATGCATTGATAATTACATGCGTATTTATCTTAGAAGAATTCTTTTCCCACCGAGCGAGTTGAAAGTTATCCCACGTTTATTAATATCTTTTAGGTTAAGGAGTTTGGCGAAGGCACGAGGCAGTGGATGTGGATGCCAGAAGTTATTTTATTGTTTCTTTCATATTTTTTTAGAGTCAAATATTTTATTTGAGGAGTCAAACTAATTTACTTAGAATTTTTTATGTCGTCGTACTTTGAGATTTAGATTTTTGACATATTATTCATATATGGGAATTTTTTTATTTAATATTTATTTTATTAAGTCAATTTTCATGGATCATCGTCTTATTATATATATATATATCTCTTAAAGTTAGAAAAATCGGGGCGTTAAATTTTTTTAATGCAAATTCAAGCCATGGGACAGAAGGGAGGGATATGGTTTGAAACCTTGACCTCACCTCTAGTAGGCGAGATCAAGTTTCACCTCTCCTAGTGAGAGGTGAGAGTGGTTACACACCCATGTATGTTTTCCTTTCATGAAGTTTATTTATAAAATTACTTCCTTAAAATAGTAAGAAATTAAAATCAGAAACCCACTCATATAATCTTCAAAAGAGAAGTTTTAATTGTTTCAAGTATATATTAGTCTAATAGGATGAAACTAGTTCCCGAATGGTAATTGTGTCGACTTTGAGACGGAGTCGATTGCAAAAACACTACCATCAACTATAAGTAACATCAAACACCCATGACAGCATACTCCACGGTGCACTTACTAATATCAATAAATATGTGGTCTCAACAAAGAAGGAAATTTATATTTTTCTAAACAACTTGAATCTCTGCTTGCGTTTTGAGCACTTAACATGGTAAAGAGAGAAAACAACAAAATTAGCAGTAAGTACGTAGAGTTCAAACATCCTTACTCTGATTGATGCATCTCTTCAAGAAGCCTAAGTCCATCCAAACAATACGCAAGAGTCGGTTTTATGCCGATCTGTTGCTTCAGTTGTTTTGTCGTTGGTTGGGCAGAACCCATTTTGACAAGTTGCTTGCTATCACGAACTATCTTCTGAATAGAAGAAACAACCCCATGAAATTCTTCCCTGCATAGCAATGATCAAAACAAATGAAAAAACAAAGCATCTAATTTTCCTACTGGAATATTCATCAAATTCTGCATTCAACATACAACAACAACAACAACAACAAACTAAGCCTTAATCCCACTACGTGGGGTCGGCTATACGGATCATATCGCGCCATCGTTTACGATCACAAGCCATATTTTCATTTATTTCTAGGTATAACATATCTTGTTTAATAGCTTCTTTCCAAGTCTTTTTAGGCCTACCTCTACCTCTTTTGATTTGTGTGAGTGATTCTCTACCTTCTAAGCGTCGCACGGGTGCATCTAAAGGTCTCCTATAAACATGTCCAAACCATCTTAATCGTGTTTCTCTAATTTTCTCATCTATTGGTGCTACTCCCACTTTGTTTCTAATGTGTTCATTTCTTATTCTATCTAATCTAGTGTGTCCACACATCCATCTTAGCATTCTCATCTCTGCTACCCTCATTTTTGTTCGTGTTCATATTTAGTCGCCCAACATTCTGCACCATAAAGTATTGCGGGCCTTATGGCCGTTTTATAAAATTTTCCTTTCAATTTTAATGGTATTTTACGGTCACAAAGGATAGAAGATGCGCTCCTCCATTTATTCCAACCAGCATGGATCCTATGTGTGACATCTTTATTGATTTCTCCATTCTCTTCAATTATAGATCCTAAGTATTTAAAACTCTTTGTTATACTCACTTTATGTCCATCAATTTTAACCTTCGTCTCATTGTTCCTGTTGTTTTTACTAAAGTGGCATTCCATGTATTCTGTTTTAGCCCTACTTATAGTAAAACCTTTTGATTCGAGTGCTTCTCTCCAAACTTCCAATTTTGCATTTACTCCTTCTCTTGTTTCATCAATTAAAACTATATCGTCCGCAAATAACATACATTCGGGGATGGATTTTTGTAAGTGTTTAGTGATTTCATCAATTATTAGGATAAAAAGGTAAGGGCAAATTCTGCATTCAACATATCAATGTAAAAATCTTACTGCTGTTGTGCAAATGTAATGAACTTAAATAATTGCAACAAGCACCAAAACAATTCAAGTGGGAAAAAACAAGTTATTATTGAAATTGCAAAACAAGTGACCTCAAACTACTAAATTCATAAAATTTGGAAAAACTGGATAACATTGTGTGAACACCTAATGAAGCATAAACAAACAATTTCAATTACTATCTGAATATAAAAGAAACAGAAAACCCAACACCTAAAAACAATCTTCTCTCAAAGGCCACAGAATAGTTCTTTCGCCAGTATTCTGCTAAATAGATTCAGGCCAAGACAAAGCAGAAAATTAAATTAATGCGTGCATTTAAACTATGCTGCAATAAAATATATAACCCAGTCAAATAAAAGCCCCACAATTTCATCTATAATCCAAAACTTACCATTACCAAGCAAAATAGTTCCCAGCAAAAGAAAATTGAAAAAAAAACAATAGAAAAATAAAAATACATAGTCTTGTTCATGGAGGTCAAGATGGTTTGCAGGGACTCCATTTGCTTTGTCAATACGGCACTTTCTATGCCCTCCACACATTTTAGAGCTCCATAGTTCCTAGAACCTTGGATCACCTAGACATCAAATTGCCAAAAACATAATAATAAAAAAAAGTAATGAAACAAAAAAAAAAAAAAAATTGAAGAGAGAGAAGAATTAGGAAAACCTGCAACCTCTGGATGATGGAAGAGGCATTCGAGAATTGGGTAATCAGCCGAGACTGAAGCTCTTCCCATGTGCACATCTCATCCTTTATTCTCTTGAATCTCTGCTGATACTTTTTCACTATTGACTCCATTTTTATTCAATCACTCGTCTGACTCGACCTAACAGACTCGAATTGGCCGACAAATTCAGGTTGGGCGGCGGCGGGAAAATAAGAAGCAGTAACAGAGGACAAAGAGTGTAAGAGAATCAAAATATTTCTTCAAATCGCTGCCTTAACAAATTTGTAACTCTTAAACCTATTTTCCACTCGCCGCCCATGGCCATGGGTTTTGCCGTTTGGCAGTGGCGTGGTGGATTTGATTTTTTTTTTATCTATTATCTTATATTTATTTTGTGTGAACATAATTATTTTTGCTAAGTTTTAGGAAATTATATTTGAAATTGCAGACGGAAGTCTATTTCGTACGTAAGAAAATAACAAATACAATTAAAAAATATGAATATAATTAAACTTAAATGAACTGGTTTTCTAAATTTAAAGTGCAAAATTATGCAAAGTTATGCAAATTTTAGATGACAAAGTGTAAAAGCTTTAACACGTGTCAAGCACGTGATGTGAGATAGTGAAGAAAAATAAAGATTAGATTGGAAAATGCTATAGTTAGGGATGTTTTTACACCTAATATTAAAACTTAAATTTATTTTTTTAGTATTTATTTTTTAAAATAGTACCTATTTATAATTTTGCACAATAAATTATAACAATCTTTTTCAAATAATTTTGTGTCCAATAACTCTAACTTAATTTCAATTTGGAGATGTTAACGAATCGGCCAATGGTTTGGACCAGGCTAGCGAGCTTCATGTTAAACATACCAGTTTGAACGGACCAACAACGTTGCAATTTGCAGACCTAATTCTAATCCTATCAGGCTAAATGAACCATGGCCTAGCGCCCGATGGCCTAGGCAACAAAAAGTAATGGCCTACCCATGCAAGGCAACAACAACTAGAAAACATGGTATATGTTTATATTCTCCTAAACATCAACAACAAAAATAATAAATCATACAAAAGTAAGTCATCAAGCAACAAAAGCATATATGTTATAATGTCAACAAGACAACATTAAAAGTCAATCCCATCCATCCTAAACAATTCAATCCCATATCTGATTGAACATAAGCAAAAAAAAATAGTCAGCAAAAACAGTAGTTAACTTAAGTAATTCAGTAATTTTCAGCCCCCCAAAAAAAGAGTGAAACAAATAATTAAGTATTTCAACAATAATTCAAAAAATACTTAAACAACTTAATCAATTTCAGCAATAACTAGGTATTTCACAACAATTTCAGCCAAAAAAGGTTATAAAAAAAAAAGAAATAGAGTTAAATACACAAAATCATAAAACAAGAAATACAGCTCACGTTAAAACATAAAAAAATAAAATAAAAAAACGCTGAAAAAACAACTAAAATAACTGGGTTGTGCATATGTACTTGCGCCAGTAGAATGAGGGGCCGGTTGTGGGGCTTGAAGAATGAAGCGGTGGCACGGTGGTGGAAAGTGGCGCAGGAAACCTGGGTTGGTTCAGTCGGGGGCAACAACACCTGGGGTTTGTCTTTTTCTTTGATTCTTCGACGGCGGTCGGGTATTTTTTTAGAGCTTTAAGTTTTAAAACAACATTTTACTTAAAAGCCCTTCTAATTATTAAAATCGGAAAAGCGAGGAATAAAGGATAAAATAGCCTGGAGTGGAAAGTTATTCGTCGCCTGGTAGTGTACCAAGGCGCTATTGGCTAATTGCCTAATTTATTAAGTTAATGTAAAATTTTAGGGTGGCGCTATTTGCATCCCAAAATTTGATTAATACCCCATATTTTTACATACACCATATTTCTATTTTAGAAATTCATACAAATCCATCTAATTACTAAATACACCACACCTATATTTCTATTTTATAAACTCATACAAACCCATCTAATTACTAAATATACCACACTTATATTTGCAATTTTACCCTCCAAACTAAAGAAACCTAACTTAACATACACCCCACCCTCATTTCTCCTCTCTTTTCTCTTCACACACCACAAACCTCATACCCCAATCTCTCCCAAAAATATGTTGACATATTTTAGAAGGAGGAGGAGTAGAAGAAATGGGGCGGAGGCGGCTTCACCGGCGGCCAAACCGCAAGAGATTGGGGTAGTCCTTTTACATGTCCAAGTCGCATATGCCATAAACTAGTTAAATCATTATTAGCGACTAAACAAAAAACATTTTGACTAACCAAATCACTTGTACAAATTTTGTAAAGATTGTCTTTTCTATTTGCTTCACAAATAATTTCACCATTTTTAAGAATAAGGCATTTTTCTTTATTGAAAGAAACATCATAATTTGAATCACAAAGTTGGCTAACACTTATCAAATTAAACTTAAGCCCTTCTACTAAAAGAACATTACTAAGAGAGAAAGAAGAGTTACCAATTTCTCCATTTCCAAGAATTCTTCCTTTGTCATTGCCGAACATGACCATACCCTCTTCTTGGAGCTTGATGTTGGTAAAAAGTTCTCTCCTCCCGGTCATATGGCGTGAACATCCACTGTCCACGAGCCATTTTGAATCTTCCATTGTTGTTATAGCCCCTATTACCAACAAAAGAATTTCTTTTAGGTACCCTATAATTTTGGGGTCCATGGGGGTTAGTCTTGAGACCTTTGGGTCTCCAAACATGTCTAGAGCTATTTCTCAATTTGCAATTATTAGCATAATGTCCAACTTTGCCACAATAAAAACAAGTAGGAGTATTAGAACTACTAAAGACGTACAAAAGTCGGACCTTGGTTATTTTTCTTAAAAACACTTTGAAATGGCTTATAACCAAGTCCCAATTTGGAATGCTCACCTCTTTGTGCATCTAAAATTTTTGTGACTTTATCCGTGCTTATGTTGAAACGATGTACATCATTTTTCAAACATTCAATATCTTTTGTGAGCAATTCCTTTTCGGTTTCAAGAGAGTGAACTCTAGTAAGAGTAAGTGTATGAGCTTTGTCTAGAGATTCATAAGAGGTAAATAATTTTTCTCTTTCAACCTTAAGCTCATTATGCTCCTTTTTCAAATTTTTGTATTTAACAATTAAATTTTGAAATTCAATTCGCAATTAATCAAAATCACATTGCAATTCATCAACTATGGAGGAGGTAGAAGAATTAGAGCGTACCTCATTATTTTCATCGTCTATGGCCATGAGACCATGTTCGGTCTCTCCTTCCTCGTCGGTTGTTTCGAGTAGTTCATCCCACGTTTTGACCTCCGCATTTAGAGCCTTCTTTTTCGTGAAAGACTTCTTTTTCTTTTGTTCCTCTTCATCGAGTTTTGGGCAATTGGTAATGAAGTGCCCGGGTTTTCCGCATTTAAAGCAAGCATTATATCTTGGTTTTCTTGCTTTATTTTTATTCACAAATTTTGCAAATTTTCGAACAAGTGCGGCCGTCTCCTCCTCCTCATCATCATTATCATAGTATGCATTATTAGAAGAAGAAGCAAGATCTTTAGGAATAATTTGCATACCCGATTGATTTATGGATGGTTTGTAATTTTTCCTCTCCTTGAGATAGACTTCATAGATGAGGAGGTTTCCAATAAGCTCGTCAAACTTGAGTGTCTCAAGATTTTGTGCCTCCATGATTGCCGTCATTTTTTCGGACCATGAGCCGGGAAGGGCATTCAATACCTTTGTCACCTTGTCTTCTTCGGAGATGACTTTACCGAGGGCCACAAGAGGATTGACAATATTGTCAAGCCTTTCCACCATCTTGGAGATACTTTCACCATCATGCATGTTAAAGTTTTCAAAGTCTTTAACAAACATGGCCTTTCTTGCTTGCTTGACCTTCTTGGTCCCTTCATAGATTGTTTCCAATTTTTCCCAAATCTCATGTGCCGACCTTATGCCTCTTATGCGATTGTACTCGGTGGCGGTAAGAGAACAATGCAAAATATTTAAGGTCTTACCGTTTAGAGAGAAAGCCTTTTTGTCATTTTCATCGAACTCCTTGAAAGGTTTAGGAGTCGAGGTGCCATCCTCCGATTTCTTGGTTGGTTGATCAACTCCTTCAATGACCACATTCCAAATGTCGAACCCGCACCCTTGTAGGAAGCACTCCATACGGTCTTTTCAAAATGCGTAGTTGTTGGCGTCGATTAGTGGTGGCTTGTTGGTGGAGGCGCCGGTGGTGAGATAAGCATCATTTGTAGCCATGGATCTTTCCTCTTTGCTCGGAACGAGCTAGCCAAAGAGTTTGGCTTTGATACCACTTGTTAGTCAGTGGCTACGATAATCTAGAGGGGGTGAATAGATTATCTCGGTTTTTCAGATTTTGCCCTCTTTTTCGAAAATTCAAGCAAAGACGAAATGCTAAGTGTGGAAACTAAATAACACACTTCGATTTAAAGAGGTTCAACCCACCTAGGGCCTAATCCTCTACCACCCCAGTATATCCGGGATGGATTTCAAAAAGAAAAAAAGATTTTATTAATTACCAAAATTAATAATACAACACCTTGAGGATTACCACAATCCTCTTGCAACACCTTGAGGATTACCACAAACCTCTTACACCACCTTGAGGATTACCACAACCCTCTTACAACACCTTTGAAGATTACCACAACCTTCAAACACCTATCACCTAGATCACCCAAGTGTATTCTTACCACAAGAATACTCACAAGGATGTCTTGTGTTGAATGATGACCAAAAAATCAAGATTACAACTCAATGATGAATGATACAATATGAGTACAAGTGTAATCAAGAATTGAAAGTCTAGACCTCAAATTTGTGCAAGTGAAAGTGCTAAGGCTAATACAACAAGATATATGAAAGTGTTTGCTTGTTTGCTCTTTGCTTGTATAGAGTGTTATATCTTGTTGCTTGAATGAAGCCTCTATTTATAGGAGAGGTCTTGGCTTTGATTTCAGGACATAGGCTCCTCCTCGGGGAGTGATTTCTTTGCAAAAGAAACCATTTAAAATCATCAATATAGTGTTAGAAATCAATCCCACAAAATAGGGAACAACTGTCTCGAAAATGCAACGGATAGTTTCTTTGATAAAATAAGTGCGACCTGTCGCGCAGAGATAAGATTGAAATTGAATTTCTGCAATTTTTACACAGGGGGACCGGTCGGAGGGGTGCGACCGGTCTCCCTTGATGTTGACCGGTTGGGGTTGATAAAAATACGAAACAGAGAAGATCAAAAGAACCAAAAGAGGACTCCCAGTGCACGGTCGCCCTCACCGATCGACCCACCTGGGTCGACCTGGGCCCTCCCTCAATTTTTCTACGTCCCTTTTTTGTTTCAAAACTCAACTCAGTCACGGGTTGCCTATAGGGCGGACCAGGTCGAGCTGAAACAAATGTGTTGTCCAATTTTTTATCGAAAATAAACTCCAAAAAATACTCCAAAAAATAGTAAAAACATTTTAAGTTGATCGGAAGTATTTAGACAACATTTAGGGACATTGTTTTGGTTTAAAAATTCATTTGAAAAAAATCGAACAAAATCATCAAAATCATGATAAAAACATTTATCTAACACATACGAGGTCTTCTCTTACCAGCACCACTATCCGACCTACTTATTACTAATACTACCATGCCATGTTCATTTAGGGGTGTCAATTTAGGACCCAACACGCAAACCCAACACGAATCTAACACAAAATTAATGGGTATGGGTCCAAGCTTCGTGGGTCCGGGTTGAAATTAGGTCGGACCCGAATAACCTGCTAATTAAATAGGTCGGGTCCGGATCAACCTACTATGACCCGTCTAACCCGTTTGTGAATTTAAAAGAAAATTAAGTAAATAACTGATTGTAGGAAAAACAACAAGCATAACATATCTTTAAAACTCAAATGACTAAACCTCCTTAATTATGAATTTGTTATTATTATGCATGTTTTTTTAATATTGTCCTCAAAATATGATTAATAAGTTATGTTATTAATGCAATTATATTGTTTCTTTTTGTATGTTGTGAATTGTGATATTGTTTATTGATCGAATAGTGTATGATAGTGATTGATTTTAATAAAAAATAAATTTATTCAGTTAAAACTATTAAATGTATATTAAAATAATTTTATTAGATGAGTTAAGTGGGTCGGGTTCGGGTTACCTGTGAAATAAGCAGGTCGGGTCCGAGTTCAAGATTCTGACACGAATAATTAAATAGGTCGGGTTCGGGTCGACTATTTCTGACACGTGAACCTACGAACCCGGACCCACGAACCCAGACCCAACCTAAATTGACACCCCTATGTTCATTCCCCCGCTCTCGCACCCATTCAAATAACTTCTCACGAGATGAGAAAATTTCGTAAGTTGTGAAAACGTCTGTGTAATCCGTAATAATACTTAAGTCTTGGACTTGATTCGTTTCATTATTGGTTGGACAAACAACACTATACTGGGTGGGGTTCATATTTAATTCCTGTCAAAATATTAAACAAATTCATCAAAAAAAACAAGTTAAACAAAAAATTAAAACATGGCACAATCATGCCCAATTTTAATACATGGCACGATAGTGCCTTATTTAAATACATGGCACGATCGTGCCTTATTTAAATACATGGCACGATCATGCCCAATTTTAATACATGGCACGATCGTGCCTTATTTAAATATATGGCACGATCGTGCCTTAATTAAATACATGGCACGATCGTGCCTTAATTAAATACATGGCACGATCGTGCCTTATTTAAATACATGGCACGATTGTGCCACATTTTTATGATCGTGCCATGTAGAAAATTGGCACTATCGTGTCATGACGAAATTTGTGCGTAGGGTGCGCGATCCAGTCGAAATTTTGAACGAAAAAAACATGAAAAATAGGAAAAGTATGATACTTAAAGTAATAAAGTATTAAAATTCTTACATTATTGGTGTCGATGAATTTATTTGGGTCCATATTTGCAGTGAATTTAGGGTTTCGAATTTTTCTTTTTTTTTTTTGGAAGATTTTGTAGAGAGAAGAATAATGAGAGAGGGTGAAAGGGAAAAGAATATTATATGTTTAAAAAGAGATGGGGTGTATTTAGAAATTAAAGAGGTGTATTTCATTTGTTTTATTTTATTAAGAGTATCATAGTTTTTTTAACTTATTACATTTTTGTAAATATTGAGAGTGGTGTATTAATCAAATGTTGGGGGCAAATAGCGCCACCCAATGTTTTTTTTTAACCAATTATCGCTAAGACTCAAATGTTTAACTTTACACGGTGAAGACAGTGATAATCACTGTTTTCATTTTTCTTTTCTTTTTTTATTTGATTGAAAGCAGTGATATAGTCACTGTCTTCTTTCTCATCTTTTTTTAATTTAATTTTTTTAAGAATGAAATTTGGAAATGTAATCTCATTGATTAAATTGTGTTCATCTTTTCATAACTCATTTGTTAATTTGGATAAAAATTTAATAATACTTCTAATTAAAATGTTAAACAAATAAATTTTATTAAATTAATATTTGAGTCAAAATCGAACAAAATCATCAAAATCATAATAAAAATAATGATAATTTAACCACTTTGTTGGAATCAAAAGTTGAGAGGGAGCCAGCTGATTTTGCCTCTGGCAGAAAACTTCTGCAAATTTAATAACAATTGTTCTCAGCAACAATGAGATACTTATTTACAGGTGGACGTATAACTTCAAATTGTGGCCACAATTGGCTAAATTCTCATTTTCGTCCACCTAAAGTTGTTCAACTAGTTTGCCTTTCAATCTTGTCATCAAAATCACTTCGGAATTCCAAGAAAGTTGATAAAATTTCCAGCCTGAATAACCCCAGAGAGTTACAAGGTTTTGGCCCACTCTTCAATGAAATCCTCGGTATTTTAGGAACTGAAAATATGAAGGTGGATAAAGATACTCCATATGGGTTTTTAATATCGAAAGAAACCCAGTTGAAGAGAAATATGGGAAGTGTAGAAACATCAATGTTTCAGCTACAAGGTGTTTGCGGAAATGCCGAGGAAAAAAAGACCATACAAGTGTGGGAAATTTATTGGCTTTAGAAAATAATGGAAACGGGATTGATGAAATTGAAGTAAGGGATGTTAGTCCAATAGTTCATAAGGTGACTGAGATAATCAGGAGTGATAATGGCGTGCTCTCAATGGAGGAAAGGCTGGAAAATGCTGATTTCAACTACAACGAGGAGATTGTTGAGAAGGTATTGAAGAATTGTTTCAAAGTTCCTCATTTGGCTTTTAGGTTTTTCAATTGGGTAAAATTCAGTAAAGGGTTTCGCACACGACCAACACTTTTAATATGATGATAAATGTAGCTGGAGAAGCCAAGGAGCTTGCTCTGGTCGAAGAATTAGCTGAGGAAATGGAGAAAAATAGTTGTGAGAAGAATGTTAAGACATGGACTATTCTTGTTTCACATTATGGGAAAGCAAAACTGACTGGAAAGGCCTTGTTTGTGTTTGAGGAAATGAAGAGAGCTGGTGTCGGACCTGATTTAATTGTCTACAGAACAATGCTGTGTGCGCTCTGCAATGCTGGAAAAGCTGACCTTGCACTGGAGTTCTACAAGGATATGGTACATAATGAGGTGAGTTTAGATGAAGGCTCGTATAAACAATCACTTAAGTGCTTTGCATTGTCTGGAGATGTTGATGCTGTTCGTTTGGTTGGTGAAGACATGATAAGACTTTCTGAGATTCCTGAAACTCACGTTTATGGTTTAATGCTAAAGAGTTTCTGTATTGCGGGTAGAATCAGAGAATCCCTAGAATTAATTCGGGACTTGAAGAATAAGAATGTCATCCTTGACACTGGAATTTTGAAACACTGGTGAAAGGACTTTGTAGTAAAGATAGGATTACAGATGCAATGGAGATACTTGAAATAATGAAGAAAAGGAATATGTTTGACCAAAATATATTTAAAATCTTATAAGTACATATTTGAGAAGGAATGAAGTCTCTGAAGCATTTAATCTTTTCCAAGATGCGAAAAAACATGGAAATATCCCAGTCTCTACCTACACGAACTTGATGCAACACCTTTTCTGGAAGAACGAATTTCAAAAAGGCTTGGAGCTGTACAATGAGATGCTTGAAATGGGGATTCCATTAGATAGTGTGGCAATAACTGCCGTTGCCGCGGGTTATACTCAGCAAAATTGCACTTCTGAAGCTTGGAAAGTGTTCAAGAGTATGGATGAGAAAGGAATTAAGCCAACTTCCAAATCATATACAATTCTTATAAAGGAGCTCTGTAAAGTTTCCAAAACAGATGAAATTGTCAAGGTTTTGACTGAAATGAAAGTCCGCAAAGTAAATGTTCGGGATGATATATTTAGGCAGGTAGTATCTTACATGGAGAAGCAAGGAGAGATAGAGAAGCTGAATGAAGTAATGCGAATACAAAGAGGTTTAACTTTTTGTCCTAGAGGTAGAGGTAGAGAGGAGCTAAATGCTGATCAACGCAATCAACCAGGACTCATTGGAAAATCAGAGCCCAATCAAATAGCCGAGAAAAGGTTGCCAGATTGCTTTCCGGAGTCTTCGGCTAGATTCTATGACAATTCTGATATCAAAGAAGTTTGCCGAATTTTAAATTCATCAACTGATTGGTGCTTTATACAAGAAAAACTGGAGAATCTCCATTTCCATTTTACGCCAGACCTTGTGGTGGATATTGTGCGTAATTCCGGCCTTAATATTGGCACTGCCTTAAAGTTTTTCTCGTGGATAGGAAAACAAACTGGTTATAGTCACAATGAACTATCATACAATATGGCCTTGAAAATCGCTGGTCAAGGCAAAAACTTTAAACAAATGAGAAGCCTCTTTTACGAGATGAGTAGAAGAGGTTGCTCAATAACATCTGATACATGGACTATCATGATAATGCAGTATGGTCGAACAGGGTTGACGGATATTGCTCTGAGTAATTTTAGAGAGATGAAGCTTAGTGGTTGCAAACCAACGAAAAGCACATACAGTTCTTTGATCACTTCTCTTTGTGGGAAAAAAGGAAGGAAAGTTGATGAAGCAATCCAGATATATCAAGAAATGGTTCAAGTCGGGTGTGCTCCTGATAAAGAATTGGTTGAAACTTATGTTGACTGCTTATGTGAAGTCAATAAATTGTCAGATGCAAGAAGTTGTATTGAATCTTTACATAAATTTGGTTTCTCAGTTCCACTATCTTACTCCTTGTATTTTAGGGCCCTTTGTCGGGCTGGGAAGTTGGAGGATGCTTTAGCCTTGATGGATGAAATTGGTTCTGAAAGAAATCTCCTTGACCAATATACATATGGTAGCTTGATTCATGGTTTGTTACGGAGGGGACGTTTGGAAGAGGCATTGGCAAAGATGAAATCTTTGGAACAGCTAGGCGCTCATCCTACTGTTCATGTATACACAGCTTTAATGATTCACTTTCTTAAGGAGAAAGAGATAAATAGAGCTTTGGAAACTTTAGAGGAAATGAAAGAACGGGGTTGCCAGCCTACCATAGTCACATATTCAGCTCTGATTTGTGGATATGTGAGATTGGGGAAGGTTAGTGATGCTTGGAATGTTTTCGATCGTCTAAAACAAAAAGGCCCATCACCTGATTTTAAGACTTACTCCATGTTTATAGATTGCCTCTGTAAAGTAGGCAAATCTGAAGAAGCTTTCAAACTTATTTCAGAAATGCTGCACGACGGGATTATTCCAAGTACAATTAACTTTCGGACAATTATATATGGACTAAATAGAGAAGGCAAACCAAATTTGGCCCAGGTTGTACTAAAGAAGAAGTTGGATCTCAAGAGAAGACGAAAAATGGTAACTCAAGGATGTCTCATTCTAGTTATCTTACTTTATCTCTCAATACAATGATGCGTTTTCCTTGTCATGCCTTTCCTGTGCCCCCCTTGTAGCATATCGAATATCAGCTAATCTGTGATGTATATATGCAGTTCTAGTCTTGGCATCTGTTTTAGCAAGGGTCCAACGTTCTAGTACTTTTAGCGAATGAAGAATTGAGCACAGCCATAGCTACAGGGATCAAGGTGACATTATTGTAGTGATGAATAACCATGCTTGGTTCATATCCTTGAAATTAACATCTCCTGTAATGTTTTAACGACTATGTATTTAAATTCCAGTAAGTTATGTGAAGAAAGGAGAAGAGGTCTACTCGAAATCAAGAAACTCCATTATGGTGTGGCTTATATTGAAAAAGCATTAATGGTGCATAGCTGCATATGCAATTTCAATTTCCCACGTAAATTTGGTCCCATCAGAAATGGTCATGAAGTCAAAGGGCATCCACGATCAAATACCAGTGAAAATCCGGCAAGCAGTCTAAGGTCAGTTATATAGTATCTTGGTCTTTCTGCTCTTACAACGAAAATCTCTTAAGAAGCTCTTCTACGTTCAGGTTGTTTTGAGTTTGCACTTTGCAGCACATTGCATGACGCGTTACACCTATTTGCTTGACCTCAATTTTTTTACTTTTTTATTTTTAAATTTTCTGTAGGTCTTCATCAGTTGAGTTGGCTGAAGAAATAGAATCAGTGAGTCATTTACATATATATTGATTATCTTTTATTATTAATGTTGTCTATTAATGATAATCTAATCTATGCAAAACTATAGCACAAAGCTGCGCATATTTTGTCAACTGAATACAGTATGAAAAATATTTTTGTCATGTTGGAGCTTTCTTTTAGCGTATATCCATAATTCTAGACTAGATGGTAAATCTTTTGGGAATCCAATATTCGTATCAAGCGTCAAACCGGTATGTTCATCTTCTTTGCTTTCTCAAATCTAATGTCAAACGGTAGTAACTTGAAATGCTAAAAGATATTTTTCGTGGTGAAATTCTCACTTTTTGTTTGACTAGTAAGAAACACATGCGATCCATATGGCTTTATTAAAATAATTATATTATTATATATTTTTATTGATGAATATTAAAATAGCTTAAAGAGCTTTACCAATAAATATATATTAACTAAATAATCAATCTATTGCAAGAAAATTTTCAAAGGATTTTATTATATATTTTGTTTTCATAAGTATAAATCTATATGAATGATTAAGTAAATCTTTTAAAGAACTCAATCCAACAAAAAATTTATTATTAATATAACAACCAATTATTCTTGTATTAGCTTACAATCATATTAATCAATCTTTTGTTATATTTTAATGGCTATGAACGTCTTTTTATTAATTAATTTCAGAAGTCTTTTAACATTAGATGCATTATGCAGTTGTTCGGTAATTCATGAGCTAAAGATTAATATATCGTTATCGCATCAATAAAAAATTTAAATTTGTTTACATTAATTCCTTACCAAAATCAGGCATATCTTCATGATTTTAGTTGTAATTATTATTTATCAAAAAACATATAAATTACAGAGTAATATTAGTTGGTACGATCGTGTAATACCCCACTCAGGATTTGATAATTGTCATCTTTTATGTTATTCTTAGTAATATTAATTTATATCATTATTAGTCTTAATATGTAATTTCCCAACTTAGTATTCAATATTTATCATTTTTTATGTTATTGTTAGTAATATTTTAATTAAGTCTTAATATTTCTTTCTTTTATTATATCAAGAAAATATTGTTGGGCCACCATCAATCCAATTTAATTCAAACGTATTCAATGGTCCAGTTATATATTTTGTTTTAAAAGCTTGAAATCTATTTAAATAAGTTCAAGCTCCACTAAATCTGTAATATATGTTAATGTTATTGCTATTATTATTATTATTATTATTATTATTATTATTAAATTGTATTAATTATTTTATACATTTGTATAAAAATAATAAAAAAACAATAATGGATCAAGGTTTTTATAAAGTATATATAGTATAACAATTTATTTTAAGTCGGGGAGATTTTTATCTGAACTTTTAAACACAAACAAGCTAGCTAATAATTTCACCTACTTAGTTGATATTTCTGATAATATTTCCTAAATATTTCATCACACGAAGGAGCAATTATAGATGTAACACCTGGTAATTTTTATATTTGGACTAGTTAATTATGAACTTTAGGATTTTAATCTTGGCCCGATATAAGAAAATCTTTAGGTTTATTTATTTATTCAGTTGGCCTTTTTGTTATAAACCCATTTGATAAAGCCTATATGAGTACTTTTTTTTTGAATTTAAAATCCAACAGTATTTTTACTTATCAGATTAGAAAAACTTATTTCAAATAAAAATAAAATATTTTTTATACTTAACCTAATACATGACATTTAGGATTTTTAAGCCTACAACTAGATAAGCATCCTGATACTTACAGATATATCAAACTTTCTTTTCTATCAAATCAGTTTTCTCACTCTTTCAAGCCTATATTGATACATATTTACAGATATTCTAGGAATTCAGTTTCATCTCACGTACTTTACTTCCTCACGTTCCTTCACACGTAAAAATCTCAATTCCCACATAAACTCAATTTCTCTCAATTTCTCTCAAGCCTATGTTAACAATTATCTCTATTCTTAACAATCTCACATGTTTCAAAAATCAATCTCAAATATTCTTACGGTTCTCAAGCTCTCTGCAATATAACAATCTCACATCCAAAGTTAAACATTTAGTAATTTTTAGGATTTCTCTCAAAACTCATATCATTTATTCAACAACAGATACCAAATAGAAACCCAAACCCATGGGAGATCATCTCAAGCCCCGATAAGAACCCAACAAACATACCCAGTCCCGCTGGAAATCCATCACCTTCGAAAAGCCCAAATCACCCACCGCCACTCGCTGCCACCGGGAAACCCATTGAATCCACCAATTGAACCTACCAAAATTGCACAGCCCAATCGTCGCCAAAAAACCCGTCCCCAAGAATGCAAAGCTGGAAACTCAGAACACGAAAGCCCAGGCCGGAACACCATTCGAAACCAACCGCTAAAAATCCCCTCCACCATCAAATCCGAACCGAGCTGCCTCTGTCCGTCACGATGCCCACTGTTCGTCGTTGCCGTCTTCAGTGGCCGCCAGTGTGTACGTGGATGACTAAGAAAACCAGAGAGAGAGAAATAGGGTTCAGGTTGAGGGAGAAGAGAAGTGAGTGAAAAGGAAAGGAAAAGAGATATGGGAGAGAAGTACAGACGGGAAGAAGAACAAGAAATGGAGGGTTGCTGATTTGAAGATGGATTTATGAAATTGGGGATTTCAGTTCAATGTTAAAGATTTAAAGCCATACTTCCAGAATTATGAATATGCCCCTCAATACCTAAAGCTCACAATTCACAAAGAAACACCCATCGTGCCTTGATCATAAAAAATTCAATTTAATCTCATTCTTCATGTATTTGTTTTCCTTCTTTATTTATTTAAATCCTAGTATTTCCTACAAGCCATATATTAAGTTAAGCTACTTTCATGTGTAGGAAACACGTATTTCAAGGTCTAGGATTTCAAGCTCAAGCAATTGCATAGTTTTCCAAGTTCACGAACTTCATATAAGGTAGCGATTTTCTTTACACTTTTTAAGTGCAAAGTTTAATTGTTTTTATTAAATATGTCATGTATAATTTTATGAATTATATGTTTGACAATGTGATTAAAATTCTTGAACTTGATGTGCATATTATATGTGAAGAATCTGTATTTATTTATGTGTGGCTTGGCCAAATGGCAAAGTAGGCTTCGGCCAATGCAAAGTATGACTTTGGTAAAATGGCAAAGTAGGCTTCGGCCAAATGGCAAAGTATGGCTTCGGCCAATGGCAAAGTATATGTGAGGCTTCGACCAATGGCAAAGTATATGTGTGGCTTCGGCCAATGGCAAAGTATATGTGAGGCTCGGCCAATGACAAAGTATATGTGAGGCTTCGGCCAATGGCAAAGTATATGTGTGACTTCGTCCAATGGCAAAGTATATGTGAGGCTTCGGCCAATGGCAAAGTATATGTGATGGCAAAGTATATGTGCTCGAATTCATTAAATTATGCTATTTTATATTTAATTTGGACAATTAGAATCCCTACTGAGTATGTGTTACTCACCCCTATTATTTCAAACTATTTTTCAGATTTAATGGGTGGATGCGCTGCCGATGTTGGGGATAGCCGAAGACTTTACACTTTAGTTATTTAAATTTTTGAATTGTTGACTGGTTTTCAAATTTAAACAAATGCGATGTACTATCTCTTATTTTATTATATTATTATTAATATTTATTTTTAACCTTAGAGTATTAGCTAAGGTTGCTTATTTCAAAATTATTTTTAGTAATTTATTTTAAATTTCATTATTGATTCCACTCGAGTTATCTATTTTATTTTAAAATATAAAAAAGGGTAAGTGGCGTAGCGAAACTTTTATAATTAGACTATGCTTTATAAAATCAGAGTAGCGCAGCTAAAGTGTGATGGATTTTTGGATTTATTAATAAAATAGTTCTATTTTTTTAGATGTGTCTTTTTCGTGGACATTTAAATATACTTTCTTATTATATTAAGAAAAAAAATTAAATGCGTTCTTTATTTTAGTAACGCTCAATAACCCTTTATAAAAATTGGAGCGTTATTTTCATTCTATCTAACTTCTTTGGTTAAAGAAACGTAACTCAAAACACAAATTTAAAATAAAATACATGGCAAAGAAAAAACTCTTTTTATATGAATCTTAATTCTACTTCCAACGTGAATATTTTTATGAGAACACTTAAACTTTAAGTTATTGCAATCTATTTATTTTGAATGTCGTATTTAAAATAATAAACTTAATCCAATACATATAAAAATTAAAAATTAATACATTATTACCATCTTTCATAAAAAAATACATTATTCTCATCCATAGTCATGTTTTAAATAAAACTATAAAAAATGATAACTTGAAATCTAAATTTTGAAACTCTATCCAATTGCATACAAAGTATATCCATTTAATAAATAATAAAACCAAATATAGTTTTAAAAAATTTCAATTATCAAATCTCTTATTGAGTCAAACTTCAATAGTTAAATATAATACTAATAAACTTTTGTACTTGAAAATTACTCTGCAAAAACTTATTTTATTTATAAGAAACACTAACTCAATTAGTTTTAGAAATATATACTATGGTGTTAGAGATGGTACTTGTGTAGGTCCCAAGGGTGTGAGTAAGGTTTAGAAGGGGGGGGGGAGGTTGAATAAACCTTACAAATTTTTCGATTTTAGTTCTTTTAAAATATTACAGAGTTAATTACACAACTATGTCCTTGACGGACAGCTAAGTTAGTTAATCAGCAGAGTTAGCCACTCAACAGACTCGATAGAGCTATTGATAGAATAACTCAGTTGTTTAGTCTAAACCTTAACTTGGCTGTGATGAGTTTTTCAACGGAAGACTTAACACCCTTGAATTTGATTTAACTTTATTTTAACACTTGATTTTAGCACTTAGTTATTTATCAGTTGGATAGCAAATTATCAGCAGATATAAAATAAATGTGCAGAAATGTAAATATGCTGAAATGTAAATGACACAAGTAATTTTTATAGAGGTTCGAAGATGGGGTAATTCTTCTAATCCTCTCTTCTCCAACTCCTGGAGGAATCCACTAAGTAATGATCAATTCACAAAGTGGTTATCGGTCAGAGACAAGTCTTGATCACACACGGTGACTTGACTTCTTGGACTCGATCCGGAGATGCCTTGGTCACACGGTGGCTTCTCGTCCGACTCAGCCTTCTTCCGCAGGCAATTTGCGCTTTGTTACTTGACTCACTTCCTCAAGTTTCTTGGATTTGATCACGAAGCTCTCCAATAACTTGAGATTGGTTCGACTTGAACCTTCCTACAATCCTCCTTGGAATGTAGACCCCTTTTGATTTTTGAAAAGTTTCCTCTTCTTGAGTTTAAAGTTGTCTTTCCTTCACTGACTTTGTGTTGGATTGATTTCTTCTAGATTTAGGCTTGAGGATTTTCTTGAATATCTTGAGAATATTTTGCGGGTTAGAGTTTGAATAATGCTTGCGCGTTCGTGGTTCGAGGTAACCATTTTCTCAATGAGATTCCTCAACCTTTTATAGTGAACTTTCAAAAATGCCCGTTGAAGAGATATCTTTGATTTTCAAAAGTCACTTGTGTTTTTGGCTTGTCTTTTCTTGGTCTTCATTCTTGAGATGTAGACCTTTCCTCATATTAAATGAATGTCGACTTTTCGAGGTTCGACACGAGGTGCGATCTTCCCATTGGTTTATTCCTTTTGCACGCTTCGGGGGTGAGCACTTTAAGACTGGCGGCATGGGTATATTACTTGTTTAAGTAATGTTCTTGACTTCTGTGCAACGGATTCTTTTCAGTTAACTCCTCTTTGCAGCTGCCTTTTTCCCAAGTGACTTGAGTCTGCTCCAATCATTGAAAGACTCATCTGTCATTTCAACTTGTGACATGGCTTCTTGAGTTGACTTAATTGACTCTTCACACAACTGTCCCTCAGCTGTCACGTCTTCAATCGAGTCCTTGGTCCTCTATCTTGGCCATACTCAGTTGTTCCTCAGCGGAGTCTTCACTTCACTTCTTCAGTTGACTTCTTGTATTTCCAGGCATAGCTGACTTGAGTCAGCTCATTCAGCCCTATCTATTACAATGAGAATTACAAGGAAAATGGGGTGCCAACATTCTAATCTAAGTTTTACATGACATTCATCAAAATCTACAAAATAATTTCCCAACAACTTGCAATTGGATTTGACTCTTTACATTTGTTATATAATTAATATATTTATAAATGTTCTGAAGCATATAGTTATAAAATTAAAATTACTCTATATTATTTTTCGAAGAGACCGTAAACTGTAAAATTCAAAATTATTTGTTTTCTAAATAACACTATTTATTTTAAGGATTGCTCGTGAACCTACTCGACTTGTTTACAAGATAGGCAATGTCTGGACATGTACATTTTGTAATGTACATCAAATTGCCTATCACTTTCGAGTATTCCAACTGAGCTACTGGTTTTGCTTTATTAGCTACTAGATTTATACTCTGATCAATGGGCGTATTGGATGGTGGACCATCAAAAACATTGAATTTCTTGAGTACTTTCTCCATATAGTGGAATTGTGACAAACTAATTCGTTAAGATGTTTTACCAAATTTGATTCCGAGAATCGTATCGACATTCTCCATGTCTGTCATGTAAAAATTCCCTTTTAACATTTTCTTAGTGTCTGTAATTATATCATGGCTACTGCCCATGATCAACATATATAATCTATATATAGTCATACTAGGACAACTGCATTTGATGAGCCTTTAACATAAACGTATTTATCACGTTTGTAGATTTTAAAACCATTTGACAACATCGTTGTGTCAAATTTAAGATGTCACTGGTTTGGAGCTTGTTTAAGTCCATACAATAATCTTATTAATTTGCACATATATTTCTCTTGACCAGGTGCTATAAACCCTTCTGGTTGTTCCATATATATTTCTTCTTCCGATTCACCATTTAAAAATGCAGTTTTCACATCAATTTATTGAATCTCAAGATTGTGCAAAGTAGCAATCGCAAGAAGCACTCGAATAGATACGATCCTTGTTATAGGAGAATATGTGTCGAAGATATCACATTTTTCTTTCTGTTTAAAGCCTTTACCCACTAACCTGACTTTATATTTATCAATAGTTCCATCTGCCTTATACTTCTTTTTTAGGAACCATTTACATCTTAAATGTTTACTACCTGCAGGGAGGTCAATAACTCCATGTATGATTTTGCAAAATAGATTCAATTTCACTATTGATAGCTTCTTTCCAGAGCATCTAGACTAGACAAAACCTCTTTAACTGTACTTGGTTCATCGTCTAACAAATATGTGATAAAATCAGGACCAAATGACTTAGCAGTTTTAGTCCTTTTACTTTGTCTTGGTTCTTGACTACCTTGTGAAGAACTACTTGCAATCTCGTGGGTTCTTTTGTTAGAACTCATTTCCACCATTTCTTTACAATATATATATATATATATATATATTGAAGGAATATCGCATTTCTTGATTCAATGATGGTACCCTCAGATATTTCTGGATTTTTTGACATGTATACCAAGAAACGATATGCACAACTATTGTATGCATATCTAATAAAAATACAATCAACCGTTCTCGGGCCAATTTTGACTTGTTTAGGTTTAGGTATTGCTACCGTAGCCAAATACCTCCGCACTTTAAGGTATTTATAAGATGGCTTATGATTTTTTCACAGTTCATAAAGTGTCTTATCTTTTCTTTTAAGTGGAATTTTATTCAAAATGTGGTTAGCTATTAGAATAGCTTCCCCCCCCCCCCCACATGTTCTGAGGTAACCCAGAACTAATCAACATGTCATTCATCATTTCTTTCAATGTTCGGTTTTTGCGTTCAGTAATATCATTAGATGTGGTGAATATGGAACAGTTACTTGATGAATTGTACCCCCACTGAGTACATAATTTTTTGAATGGTGCAACATATTCTCCACTTCTATCATTCCAAATAATTTTAATCCGGCTGCTAAATTGGTTTTCAACTTTAATTTTATAATTCTTGAAAGCTTCCAAAGCTTCATATTTGTTTCTTAATAGATTTAAGTAGCAAAATCCTATGCAATCATCAATAAACCTAATGAAATGTTTTTTTTCCACCTCTAGTTTACATAAATTTCAAATCACATACATCAATATATATCAATTCTAGGGGTATTGTATTTCTTTCCACTAAATGAAAATGTAATTTAACCATTTTAGCTTCAATGTAGATTTCACATCTTTTTAGAGAATCAATATTTGATATTGGAAGTAGTTCCAAATTCATTTATCTTTTGAGGAAATTACACTAAACCCCCTGTATTATTCGCGTTTTTACACTTTACCATATAAACTATTTTTTGTACACTTTACCATATAAATTATGTAAATTTTTGCACTTTGCTCTATATGGACAATTTTGCCCCTAAAATTTATTTTTCTTAGAATAATGAAAATAGTTTATTATGGTCATTGGGCCTATCATGTTATCGTATATAAAATCAATATTCCCTTAAATTCATACATTATTTCAACAAAATATAGATAGGTATTCTTAGTCACTCAACCTTAAGAGGCGTCGCAATGGTTCGTACCAACAAGACAAAAAAAAAAAAAAAAAAAATTGCATCAACAAAAAATCATTGCTAACTTTGGATATTCGCGACCAATCTTAAGTATTCATCACTAACCAATTAAAAAAAATAAACAATATAATGTTAGTCAATTAGTGATTAAAATATCCGTCACTAATCAGGAATATTTAACTACATCCTAGTAAAGTTGTCAATTTCGGCCCGGCAGGTTGGCCCGACCAACCCAATTTTTTTATAGGAGTAGACTGTGATTTTTAGGCTCGAAAAACACTGGACCATTAGGCCCGAAAAATCGGCCCGATTGGCCTGAATTTTATAGTGTCATTTTATGTGGTGGGCTCCAAAATTAGTGACCCGACTATTGTTAGGCCCGGTCTGGCCCGATTTTTACTATTAGTCTGATGGACTGGGCCGGACTGCCATGGCCCGGGCATTTTGCAACTCTACATTTTAGTCAAACAGTGTATGAATTTAAGAGATTATTGATTTTTTATACGGAAGCATGATGGGTTGGATATGATCGTAATGAACTATTTTTATTATTTTAAGAAAAAATAAAATTTTAGGGGTAGAAATGTCCATATAGGACAAAGTGCAAAAATTGCATAGTTCATATAGCAAAGTATAACGAAAAATAGTTCATATGGTAATGTGTAAAAATGCGAATAGTACAGAGGGTTTAGTGTAATTTCCTCTTATCTTTTTATAGCATTTTGATTAACATGTCATAATCTAACATTCCACAAATCGGAATACACAAGCATATAAACAGAAGTAGACTCAATTTTATTACCGCTTAAATTGTTTACACGGTGAACTGACATTACATTCATTTTGAACAGTCCATTATGGAGATAACATTCCCCTAAGAACTGTCCAAACTTAGTCAAAGTAAAGTTTTCAAATTCAATCATCAGTCTAAAACTATGGTTTATAAGAAGAGATCCCGACACTAGATTCTTCGGGATTTCTAAGACATGCAGAACATCCTTCAACAATAGTTCTTTTCTAGAAGTAAGCTTGAACCACGTCGGCAAAACCTGCAACATTAAAAGAGGAAAAATTACCCATATTAAGTTTTCTACATGTACAAGGGCAATAGGTAGAGAACGTATCTTTATCAGAACAAAGATGTTGAGTGGCTCTAGTGTCAATATACCACTCTCTTGGATTATCCACAAGGTTTGCTTCAAAAACCTTTGATGATAGATCCATTTTAGTCACCTCTTGGATCACACCACTGTGTTCAGCATTGGGCTGTCTATTTTTTTATTTTTCGGAAGCCGATAGTCTTTAGCCATATGATTAGGCTTACCATAGTTGTGACAATTTCATGTAAAAGGTTTTTTATTAATAGGTTTTTTATTAACAGACTTATTTCCCTTGTAGTTGTTGTCATATGCTTTTGAGCTAAAAACAATTTACCCTCTGAACTATATCCCTTTTTTCACTTTGCCTACCAAACTTTATTTTGTCTCAATATGCCCCATGTACTATGCGAAGTTTTACTCTTTATCATATATGGACAGTTTTGCCCCTATAGTTTTGTCAATTCATTTTAATAGTTTCAAGATTCCATCTAAGCTCCAATTTGTTGCATCTGACCCCAAAATTTATAAAATTACTACATAATCTAATCAATAAGAATTTAACTCCAAAATAGTTTATTCCCGTATTTATCAAGGCACGAGAACCAAATGGGGTCTCTTGATTTTTAAAATTGGATATAGTCCATTATGACCATATTAGGCCCAACATGCTTTCGTAAAATTAAAATATCCCTTAAAATTCATATATTTCTCTGACTAAAACATCACCAGGTGAAATGGTTCGCAACATCACCAGTTGGAAAATTACTGCCCCTAGACCGTTTGACAGATGATTTCAACCATCCAACTTCAACCAACAATGAAGATGATCCACAATCCAACTCCTTCAGACACTGCTCAGCACAACCTTAGTTCGTTTCCTATTCCAGGCGTATAAGATAATTCTTCAAAGGGATAAATCAATAATATATTATGAACACATGTTGAAGCAAATAGCCTTATTTTATTAAGAACTTGAAGAAATATTTATTACATCAGTAATATCCTTTTGGGAGGAGAATACCTGTTTAGCCTCTCAGAAATGAGGCTTGCACTCGTAAATACATAAACTTAAAAATTAAAACACTCAGCTAATATAATTTTTCACTCGGATCTTAAACTAAGAAAACTAAGGAAAATGTTCGATATCCTCAGCTTCCTTCAACTCTCGTTATTTATAGACTTGAATCCGGAATTGAAATGCGGATTCCAAAGCTTGTTGAAATATTAGACATCATTGCTTACGTCTTCATTCTGAATTATTGCCTCACCAGCTGTCTTCTTTTTCTTCCGTGTGACTCAGCCCATATGATGGTTGTTGGGGAATCTTTTAAAAATTTGATTTGTGTGGTCGCCGAGGATAACGCGTCTTGTGAGCTGGGCCATTGTCTTTTCCAGTTGTATGATCTTGTCGATCGGGTTTGGGTCGGAATCATTTCCCAAAACTCGGGTTCTTTCTGTTCGGGGCATGCCTGACAGATTCGATCGATCCAACAACCTACATGCGCCATATTACGGAATCTTCGGTAAGTTTCTTTGCTAGCTGAAATCTTGTTCTCCTAGAGAATTCTTCTCTGTCTTGAAAAGTCCCTCTGTGAATCCTGTTGTTGATCCTATCATTGAATTCAGAAGGAAAGATCCATTTGATGAATTCTGAAAGAACTTGAATGGATACTTGACTTTGTCCATTTCAGTTAGACAAATCCAAAGTCCCCATGCTCGTCGTGTAGAAGTTTTGTCTTCTGAGATTGCTCCTGCCAATAATGGTACTCCTTCCGGTGAAGTTGTCTTTATGTATTTAAAGCATTTCCATCCGGTCTTCTAAGCTTGATGAAATGAAAAGCTTCATTAAAGTCTTTCTTTGTTGGTTCTGGAGCTGCACTGATGAAATATAATTCCAAAATATCTCCTCTGGCCAAATGTGGATTATTAGCCCAACTCTCATAAACAACTTCCCCAATCCATTTTGGTAACTTTGAAATTTCTGGGAATCCTTGTGGCACAGTATATATTGAAGCTAAAGCTCCAAAAGTATACCATTCTTGTACTTCATTTGGATGACTTCCTGGTTTTATCCAAACTCTTGGGTATTTGCCTGAGATATCAACTATTGTTTTTTCTGGGTTAATACTTCTTCTTGTAACTAATTTCTCCCATTGTCATTGATAAACCTACATTAGAGAAATATTAATCTCGTCAGCTTGAGCCTTAGATTTACCTGTCTGTGGCTCTCCCTCTTTAACCCCAGAGGTGCTGGGTTAACTAGAAGACTCGGGTTGTGACACCGAAGCTTCAACATTTCTTACAGTTTGTACACCCTCAGGGGATGCATCTCTTGCAACACTTGTGATTATGGTATTTAAATTCATAACCTCCGGGTTAGAGCCTCGTTCTCTAATCGCCCCTTTCTGCATCGTAGGAGATGCGGCTGGAGGAGAGGCCCTTGCAGTGTTAAGAACAATTGTCCTAGAGCGAATTAGCATGCTCGTAGTTGACTAGAAATGGATTTCTAGTCAGCCTGTTGAAGCATCTAGCAACTTCTGCATTGAACATAATGTCCCAAAATCTCGTTCTAGACTCTCCAGGTTTTCCCTGAGATGTCTTACTCATTTAAGGACCTCGTCACCAATGCGTCCTTCCATCTCGTGTCAAGAAATATGCAAGAACATTTTCATGAGATTTTATAATGACAATATTATAATCGTAATATTGACATTCAACTTGCCATCTAAGTAATCGAGCATTTTCTGATTTTGATTCAATTTTGTTTTTTAGAAAATCTTTGACACTTGAATTATCAATTTTTAAAGTAAATTTTTTAGCCAGTAAAAATAGAGGCCATTTTTTAAAAGCCTTTCTAAATGCAAAGAATTCTTTCTCGTTAATATGCCATCGATTTGTTCACTATCTGTAAATAGACCACTGCAATATCTGCATGACATTTCTCCATTTGGTGTGGCTTTCGTAAAGACTACTACCCACCAATAATCATTGGCATTTGTATATAGAACCAGTTCATCCTCGTCCTATGGTATAGCAAGTTTCGGAAGCTTTTTGCAAACTTCCTTAAGTTGCTTTATCCCTTCTTGATGTTCATCTTTCATTTGAATAGTGCATCATTTTTGAGTAATGGGCCAAACACCTTCATGTAATGTGCCAGATTGTTTATGAACATTCCAACAAAATTAACAACTCCGAGAAAACTTTGAAGTTGTTTCTTGTCTTTGAGGATATCTGGAGATCCTTATATTTTTTCCAGAATATGGCTTTGTAGGATGATTCCAAATTCGTCGATTTCAATTTCGAGGAATTCAATTTGTCTCGTAGCAATCACTGTTTTCTTTTCTGAAAGCACTAATCTTTCTTTATGGCAAACATCTGAAAATATCTCCAAATGTTGGAGATGCTCCTTCATGTTCCTTGATGTAATAAGAATATCATCAATATATACGAAGATGAAACTGAAATAATCCTTGAAGAGATTATCCATCTTCCTTTGATATATCTAGGGTGCATTAGCCAATCTCATAGGCATCACGTTCCAAATATAGTATCCTTGTGGTCTTTCTTCCTCCATCTTAATCTGGTAAAATCCAAACTTGCAATAGAACTATGAGAATATCTTGGCACCTTTGATACAGTTAACCAAATGATCTCTGCTTGGGATATAGTATCCATCGAACTCCAGAATGTTATTAGTCTCCTTGTAATTAATAGCAAGTCTTGATTTTCCTTTGATTTCTCCATGATTTCTTACTAAGAATCCCAGACTGCTGTATGGAGAAACTTATGGTGAAATCAACTTAAGGTCAAGATATTCCTTAAGTATTTTATGCATATCCTCACGGTCCTCCTGGTTCATAAGGATTGGTTTGAATCTTACAAACTCGTATTCCGTTCATGGTTTAATTTTTAAGGACGCTTTCAGCTCGTTCTTATCCCACCATGCCAAATGATTTTTAGGGATTGCAATGGGGTGGGTTCAAACCCGGACCCACAGTGAACCCGCCCCGGCGGGCCGGTCCAAACCCAGTCCAAACAGGTCTCGGGGCGGGTAACGAGTCCAAGTTTTAAAAACCCACCGGGTCCGGGGTGGGTAACGTGTTCAATAGGACCCACACCGGACCCGCCCCAACTATATATATATTAATTTTCTATTTCATTATAAAATATTCAGAATATAATGTGTACACATCTTTGGGCTTCAGTGATATTTTACAGTTGTCAGCCATTAATTTTCTACTTTGTTTTGAATGTTATTTTTCTCCATTTCTTTTAGCTTCTGTCGACTCTTCTTATCTCTCAATCTCAATTTAATTTATTCTTCTCTTTCACCATGAATAACTCATGCCATAATCACTCTGCAACTTTTCTTTCTCTGATCTCCTAGTTTCCATTTTTCATTTTGTTTTCTTTTTCTTTTAATAGTCAATTTTCAACTATTTCCACTCTGATTCCAGATCTTAACCTCAAACACGCCTTGCTCTCTTTTCCAGTATGTTGCAACCATAATCATAGCGGGTTGCGAGACCGGAGTCCGAGCAGGGCGGAGTGCAGCGGGTTTTGATCTTTTGTCCCGAGGTCCTTATTTTTCTTGGCGGGGTGGGTCCCGGGTTTAGCCAAACCCGTCCCAGACCCGCCCCGTTGCCATCCCTAATGATTTTCATTGTAATTCCTTTGGATCTTCTTCTTGACATCCTCAAGTGGTATTTGTTCCTATATGGTAACATCACTCTGTGCATTCTCCCTTAGGCTCATCAACAGTTTTGCAATAGCCTCTGGAGGTACTCGTTCTTCTCCTTGTATTCTGAATGAATACAAATTATTATCCCATCTCTTTGTATATTTCTGCTTGAACCATATTGCCGAAAGGATAATAATGCATCACCAAATCTTCTTTTATCCGCCGAAGTTTGGCTTCATCACCACGCTTGCTGCAAAAATTAATAGGCATCTTTCTGTAGAATGTTTCTCATAGTCTTTGGACAATAACCTTATGATCACATAAGGTTGTGAAAATAAGCCTTCTTGTCTCATTTTTCTGTGTAAATCGCTTGAATGTTTGTAGGAAATTGTTTCTTAGCAAAACATCTGCCTGTATCATGGAAATAGATTGGTGGCGTCTTCACTTTGTACCATGGGGTACCGCCTATGCCTCCGATCATGATTTCTGCTTGTCTAATTCCTCGATTAAGGATAAGAATCCTTTTAGAGAAATCTTTTCCTACAATAGCTAATAAATCTTCTCCAATTTTTCTTTAGGAAAAACATCCGGCTTTATAGTACATATTCCGTCACCTAAATCAATATAGGCGGCGAAATACTCGGCCTTGTATCCAGCATATATCATTCCAATAGAAATGTATATGGAGAATGGGCTAGTGTCTATTTGATTCTACAGCCACTGTGAACTTCATTCCATCTTGTAATCTTTCCCAAGGTTTATGATCCTTAAGAAATTCAATACCCAGTATTAACTGCTCTGGGATTTTTCCTGATGTCCCTGTGATAGTCAGCTCAATTTCACCGTTTTCAGGCTTCCTTGATATCTTCCAACTATAGGTTGTTGGAGATAATTTAGGACATCACAAGGAAAAATGTTATCCTTTTGAGTAATGTCTAATATTACTTCAATTTCTCTCCATCCTTCTGATATTTCAGCTCTCCTTGTGTTTTGAAAACATCTGGGATTCACTGAATTGCACTCGATTTTTATCTTCCCAACGGCTACTGCTTATCATTCTGTCTTGTTGGAAATACATCCTCTTTGGCTCAACTCTGAGACTTCTAATTTTTATGAAGACTGGTTGGTCTTGAATTTTCATATTTATCTCATTTATAGTTGGAGACTCAATAACTTCTGGTAGAATCACCGTGGCAAAGTCCTTAAAAATTCTTGGGACTTTAATAAATTCATTTCCCAAGAATACTTCTGAATGATCTGTATTCGAGAGAGCATAGGAAATCTTGTATGTGATCGAGTAAGGCATATTTCCTTCTTTCATCAAATCGACCCTTTTTGAAATATTGATGAAAGGTTAAGACTCTGTTGAAATCTCGATCTCCCAAATTGTATGCAAATCTAGGATAGATATTAAATGCCAATTTTCCTGCATACAAATTCTCTATGACCGCTCCGAGGCATGAATCCTTGAGATTTGAGATTCGCTTGTCAAAGATAGCTAGGTTGAGTGGCGAATCAATTCCTTCTTTGAATGTTGCTTTAATGATAACTCTTATGGCTCCGATGTGAATCAATGAGAGTGTATTTGCAATTTCTCTCTTAACTCTACTTTTGATCTCCTGAACTTCTTGGTGATAAACCAACTGCATCTCGATTAGGTTACCGTAAATTCCATCGGGATGGCAAATTCTCCGGTAGTTACTCTGTGGATAATTTGGTGCTTTCTGTTACAAAACCCAATCTTATCCAAAGGCTTTTCCATAGCTCCAATTGTAAAACCATCGTATATATGAAGCTTTGTGTCTTCTTTCATAATCCTCATTAGAGTCTTATGAGAAACCATAGTATGGGAGAGGAATCCTGACATATCCTCCTTGACTGTCTGCTGAAGAATTTCTTCTTCACTCTTCTCCTGAACTAGATTCACTTCCATCGTCAGAATAGATCTCTTCTTCATAGATGCTTTCATCTGAGGGTAGATCCTCAAATTGATACACATGTATCTAATCTTGATAATGGACAGTTTCTTCAAATTCTGGAGTATCTTCGAACTATCTAATTTCTCGATTTTGATTTTCTGGGCAATCAGTTGAGATATGCCCTCTTGCTCCGCATGTCCAACAATTACAATCTTTGAAACTTTCATTAGCTCTGGTGTGAGCTCGTCTGAAAGTTATTCTTCCCAGGGTCCTGTTGGTACTCCTTTGGTTAGAACCTGATGAAGAGCTCTACTCCTGCTCGGTGCGTTGTTTTTTGCCCTGATTTGTAACTTCGGGTTTTTGCCCTCTTGCTTCTTTTTCTTATGTCTCTGTGGCTGACCTCCCACAAGTGTTCGGATGTAATCATCTTCGCAACATAGAGGAACTATTTTATTAATTCCTCTTAGTCTCTTATAGTTCCTGTAAAGTGCTGTCTGGTGGCAACATTCAGATAGTTTGGCCTTCAGGAAAGACATTCGTCTAGCCACTGTATCTAAATCAGCTGCACTCTTGTATTCCCTGATGAGCATTTCTCTCCAGGGACTTGGTATCTTCGCAAATAATAGTTGTGAAGCTTCTTTATCTTTCACCTTGGATTTCCATCGTCACTCGGTGAACAACTTGATATATTCGTCAGTATGAAAAATATCATGTAACTCGAGGCAGTAGAGGGCTTGTTTGTATCTTTTTCTTTTCTCTTCTTCCAATCCCTTAAAATAGCCTGTGCCAATAAAATGAATTTACAATAATTTTGTCATATTATCGACTATTCCTTTCAATGACTCTCCAGATGTAACGTTATTTTTCATTTCTGATCTAATCATATCCCATGCAATCTTTACAGATCTTTCAAGACTCATCTCAAAGAGTAGGATAGATCCGTCCTTTGTTAGATCGAGGGTATTGCTGCAATCCTCATAGCCGATGCCTAATCATCGATAAGGACTTCTCGGTTTTTCAAATATGGGATATCCAAATTTAACATCAATATATATGGATATATCGGATCGAGCTGCGAACTTCAATAAGGCGTATTATATAGATTTGGCCTTTTGGAACGTTGTCGAATTCCTAAAACAATAGGATCTCCTCTTGTCACTACAAGAAAATCGCTAATAGAAACGGATTTTATCCGTTGTCCATTAATTCACCGTTTGTATGAAGGCGTTGCGAAAGATGTACCACAACGACAACGGTTAAATCCCGTTGTTCGTCAACTCGGTTTATAACCATTGTGTTATAGGGTAAACAACAACGGTTAAGACCGTTGTCATTCGATAAATAACAATGGTTTTAACCATTGTCGTTGTGATAAACGACAACGGTTTCTAAGCTTGCACAATCATTGTCTTGTTGACATACACAACGGCTAAACCTTTTGATTTGGTTATTCTTTTACAACACCTCCATCTACAACAGATTCATTTTGTAAAAGACATGTAACACCGTTGTTGTTTTTGGTCAAAGAAAACGGTGCATTTTGTGTTTGTTTTGTTCCACAACGATGTTTACCCGTTGTCATTTTATCCAAACCTGTATCAACCGTTGTGTTTGTTTTGTTTTACAACGGTTTTGAAATTGAGGCCTATCTGTTATTTATTGTTTGTATCTTTCACAACGGGTTTAAATTCATTGTCTTTCTATTTGCTATAATTGTTGCATATATATCGTGATTTATTAATTTATATATAATTCATATTATCCTATTACAAGCACAATTTAAACTTACAAAACTAAATAAAACCATCAAATTAAACTATCAACACTTGAAATTCATTAATATATAATGTCTAAAAGCAACATAATATCAAGAAATATACATAACATCAAGAGTTGCAAATAAATTAACATCAAGCGAAAGAATAAAATCCGAGTTAGAATGTTTATATTGATCCCACATAAAAGAGAAAAGCTAAATTTGCTCAACATCAAGCGCAAATGTTGCCTCTTCAAAAATCTTTTCCATCCGGCCACTTCGGAAAATTCAATCGCATGCATACAACAAAATATATATTATATTCTCAATCAATGGAGAAACAACTAAATATGACATAAGAGTTGCTCATTTATCAAGACATTCAACGTGGACATGTATGGATCATAATTCAAATATCGCCATAGATCCTCTATTTACACTAACGAAAGAACAAATCTCTATCATCAAATAGAAAATACATGAAGCTAAATCCACTAGTGCTCGTTTGACCATTCTTATTATCTTTAGTATTCCATATCTAGTAATGAATGCAAACCAAAATCTCCATGAAGCGAGAGAGGGAACAAGTACAAGGAGAAGTGCTTCTTGTTTAGCTCTTTGTTGATATTCTTGAAAACCCTTTTTCCTATTTTGCAACTTAGATTAATTTCTTCTATAGTAATTTATGCAATATATCAACTCCAACCATTAGGATATAGCTTTTTCAACAATAAGTTCGACCAATTAATTTCAATGCACATATCAAAACCAAAAGAGTTATGAATATACCTTTCCTACTCATCGGATAAGTGATCTTGTAAGGCATTTCGCCCACTCGCACATATTTCATCAATATCTTCTTTAGAGTACTTAGCTGAGCTTGTGAACAAACAAATAGAATATACGAGTGAAATTTTTGAAATGAGAAATTAGAAAATATTTGAAATAAGCAAACTCGAAAATATTTATAAAATTACTACGAGAAGCCATATTTTGGATCAACGCCTTCAATAATTTCTCTTATATATCTCATGATGAAGAAACCCCATTGTTTTTGATGTGGTTGAATGGGAGCCTATGTGCAAAAGAAAATAAATACATAGTTAATGACTTATTTATATACATATATGCCAACAATTATGAGTTAATAGTACAAATACCTTGACTATTTCCCATAAAGGTCGTCTTTTTCCGTTCTTGTTGATCTCCATGTTGAAAAACTTTAAGGCCCTTCATAAGAGTTGATACACATTTAGTGCATCTAATAAACAAGAAAAAAATATGATGGAAATGATTAGAGTTAGTTAACCAGGGGAATGGATAAGGCAATGAAGTAAAGGAGAATTAAAGGAAAAAAATGAAGTGATAGGTGTGGTTAACAACCATGGTATACGAGGCGAGTTTCAATTTTGAAACTTTGGTTTGTCTAATTGTTAGATTTGGATGACAATTTTTATATCTTGTTTTCTTTCTTTCTTTTTCTGGTACGTTTTCATTTTTTAAGGTGAGGTTTTAACTTGAATATTTCATTTCGTGGACATAGCAAAATATTGAAAATTTTTTTTAGAGAATTCATCAAAGTCAATGTCATCATAAAAAAGACATAGTTGATGTTACAAGCTTAGTAGGATATACCTCACTTGAAATGCTACTTGAGTTGCAAAATCACCTTTGTTTATATGGAGGGTAAATGACATGCAACTATAACAAGACTTTACATCTTAATTAGTAATCTTATATCACAAGTCCAAAATCACTTCAAATTTCTTAAGCAACAAAAGGAAGATCTACGATTTCAAGACATCGACCAAATTAGGACACTAAAATGGTCATCTCTCTGTTAGTAGACATTTGGTCATTTGACTAGATCCCACATATAGATGAATAAAACTCCACAAACACTCTCTTCAATCCCTTTACTTTATTTGAATTGCGTTAAAAAAAAAAGAACAGGAGAACAAGTTCGAGGGCAATGCTCAAAACCAAACTTTGCAAAATTCAAGTATTTTACAAAGTAACAAGCCCGTGAAACATCATATCAATCAATAATAGAGAGAAAACATAACTATATTATCAAACAAAAGCCATAACTATAGAATATTCAAAAAAAAAAAATGTCATCAAGGGAAAAAGTCATTTGTTGATAACTAAACTCAAAAAATGTCTCAGAACCGTATTAACTTGTGGCTTATTAAAGTGAGTAATGGAAATGAAACAGTGAGCATATTCTTTCAAACCATGTCATTCAAAATTGAGATGCAAATTCAAATATAAGGCACAAAATAAACCAAGCCCACAAGATAATTTAGAACCCAGATTTCATAATTGAGAAACAAAGTGCAAAGACACAAATAAAGCACAAGATTTAAGAATGTTACCCTAAAATTGTAAGCCATCGACTAATCGAATTTGCTCCAATCTTCGGGTAGAATACACGATCTTTTGAAACCTTATTTTTCCTCGGATTGTCAAGATTGGGAAAATGATCTTGAAGTGAGATGCGTTTTATATTTGACACTTTTCATTACCCGAGCTCAAACACCTTTTTTCCATGTTGAGTCCACATTGTAGACCATCTAATAATTGGAGCAATTTTGAAAGCTTTTTAGACAACATGAAAGATTTCATAACCATTATGATATCTAAAAGTCGGATATGATCAATTTACTTACTTTGATTGATTCCCATATGACTTCCTTGACATCATTAGGCACATGCTTCCAACTATTGTAAGTTATTTTAAGAAGGAACAATAATTCTTCCGTGTAATACCTTACACCTAAAGAATCTGTTTTCTTGTTTGGGAAATGGCAACATAAGAAAAACATACATTTGTAACAAAACAAGTTTTAAAAAATTTCGTTTTGTCCTAAAAACTTTCTTTAAAACTTTGTCCCACATAAGAACTCGAGATTCATCACCTAAACCATAACCTTGAGTAATCGAAGGGTGACTTTGATCAAATATTTCTGAAGAAGAATCGGAAAGATCGATAATATTATTAGATTATTAACATTCATTGGATGATTCATAACCATTTCTTGTTTGATGAAGAAGTCGTAGTTGTATTCCTATAATTAACACAATATATGTAAGAACCCGATCGAGGACTTGTCTTGCTACTTGATAGTGTTGAACTATATATGTATCTCATCTATAACACCTTAGTTTCTAAAACAAAACCACCAATTATTTGGGATGTTATGATGAACTCAAGCAAACTAATTGAAGGAAAAAAGTTTAGGAGTTAGTGGGGCCAAAGAGACTCTTTTTGCTTGATCCGGGGAAAAACTCGATTAGTTCATATTCCTATAATCACAAAGCAACCTCAAGAATGACCACACACTAACCACATATATATTTGGAGTAATTTGCTACTAATCATTCAAGCTAAGACAAAACCCAATTTCTTGGGGCATGCCAAAGGAATTACGGAAAAACCAAACAATAGAAGCATAATATTATTAACGTTAAAAATCAAATTTAAACAAAGAAAATCATCATATAAAAAGTTCAAAAAATCACAACTATTATATAAAAATTAGGTTTTGAATTAATTAGGATTAAATTTGGGGCCTAGTATTTTCTAATTTTAGGGATTTGGGGATACCTTGTATAACAACGATCGGACATTTTGAATTTTGGAGAAGCGAGGAGCTTTCGATTTCGAACAAAGACGATAATTTGGGATTGATGAGAGGACTTCGTGAACGATAATCCACAAGAAAATTGTTTGATTTTCCTTCATTAATTAGACAATCGTGTATGCTTTTTCGAAAGAAGAACTCTGCGAATGTTAAAGGTAGAGAATGTGTGTGTTTGATTTTCCTTCTTTGTGAAATTCAACGGTTTTTTTTTTTACTTTCACAGAGACGTGCATAGCTTTGAGAGAAAATCTTTGTGCAAAAGTGTTTGATACTTTGATTAACTAATTAAGGTAATTAATTGATTTTTATTTAATTTATAAATTAAAAATAAATAAATAAAATTAATTATAATAGGAAGGATTTTGTTAATTAGGTTAAAAATCATTTAATTGTCTATAAATTAGCTAGAAATCTATATTTAAGACTTTATACAATGGTTTTTCAAATCGTTGTCATTTATAAAAAGATGCTTATATATAATGGTAAACCATTGTGAAACTCGATCATTAATCGTTTTAAAAGTCATGCTACTACAAAATTTAAACATTGTCATTTATAAAAATTAAAGACATTAAAGTTAGTCGGGCGGTGATAGGAAATTAGGATGTGATTTTCGGGCCCATTAGGGTTATATAAAAATAAAGCTTGAACTCGTTAATAAATTTGTAAGTTATTATCTTGGCTTGGGTATCATTCTCATTAGCCATTGCTAGAGGTTATTCGATTCGGGAATCATAAGTCATTGATTTAATATTCTCCCTTTTTCATCTAACAATTTTTTCCCTTGATTTTTTTCCCTTGAATTTAACAATTAATATTTTTTCTCTCCTTTAATTTTTTGCCGGCCTTTCATCGAACACATATTTTCCCCTTTGGTTTTGCAAAGTCAAAAACAAAATGAAGAATTTAAAGAGGTGCCCCAACCTTTAAGTTAATCATTCTCTATCATTCATATTTGCCATATTTTCCTTTTCAAAAAAAAAAAAAAACAAGACGATTTTTAAAACCATTATTCCTTTTAGATTAGAAAACATGCTAATATACTACGGTTTTATGAAAACATCGTTTATAAAAATATCAAGGGTTTTAGTAAACCGTTGTTGTTTTAAAAAATCCGCTGATTTACAACGGTTCTTATAACCGTTGCACACACCGTTGTTGTCTTATAATATATACAACAGTCATTGAAACCGTTGTAAAAACTGTTGTCGTTTTCCAAAAAATACCGTTCATACACAACGGTTACTCATTAACCGTTGTGGTTGCGGAAAAAGTCCGCTCAAACACTACCGTGCAAACCGTAGTCTTATTCATAATATACAACAGTTTAGCATAAAACCGTTGTCGTTATTGTGTTGTGTATTACCATTTTTGTTGTAGTGTGTAGTAAAATATCCAGCGTGCGGCATGGGTTCATCTCCATGATGTGAACCTGTACTTTCTACAATGTTGGGATCAACCAGTGGTGGTGGAGGTGGTCTTTGATATTGGTCACGAGTAACAAAATTTGATTCATTTCATGCGTTCATCTTTAAATCTACAATTCTTAATCCTGCGAAGGATTCTGCAAGGTCATGTAAATCTTTAAGATTAATTTTCTCCATATCCATCACTTTTTAGTTTACGACAGATTTTCCTTTGATGATAGCAAGGAGCTTTTCATCGTCTGTCATGCATCGCACAACTTCGGCCGGTTCCCATTTTGTTGTAAATAGGGTACTGTTCCGAAATCAATACGTTTCTTTCCTCTGGATGAACTTGGTCTGTCCTCCAGATTCTTGACTCGTTTCTGAATATCATGAAGGATTTCAAGAGTCTCCTTCTAATATTTTACCATCTTCTCCATCTGGTTTTGGATCTGATGTACCTGTATTGGTAGATGATTATGGCGGTTGCCATAATTCTGCACCATCTTCTGGACTTCTCTAAGATCTTTTGAAAACTTAGACGTGTCTGGAAGTATCCCGTTCTATTTTGGAATTCCATCAGGACTCATGATTTTGATGGGCTATTTCCTAACGATTCACCAGATCGACATATAATATATGATTTACCGTAATGAATCTTAAAAAATATGTTACTTGTTTATCGCATTGTCTCAAAGTTTTTCTATCGACTCCTGCAAGTAAATTTTCAACATATTGATTGTTCCGATATATTATCTTGTCATGGTGTTCTTTTCCATACATCGCCAAAATTTGACGATATCTCTTTAAGGTATACATCTTGTATACATCTTGGACATTCGCCTTGAGATCTATTTTTTTTTAGAGAAAAATCTCCTCACCAATTATTAATTACATAAATATAATAAATATAACTTAAAGTTCTTAATATACCTAAGCTCTGATACCAATTTCAAGGATCGCAAGACCAAGTGGGAGTAAATATAAAAGATGTAATGAATTTGTAAATTAAGAGGTAAGGCGCAACAACTTTAAAGTTCAGAGGGCAAACTAAAAACAAACTATCATATTTAGAGGGGTAAAATTGGAAATTACAGGCTAAGTGTAATAATTTGCAAAGTTCAGTGGGTAAAGTAGAACAATTCATAGTTAAGTAGGCAAGGTAGAAAAACACGTATAGTTTGAGGACAAATTAAATTTACCTCCATTTTTTTGTTATTATTAGAACCACCGAATTCTAATAAATTGGATTATGCATCATTTGCACCTTTCTCCAGTCTTGAATCTAATTTGTGATTACCTTCCTCAATTCGTAATTGTATAACCAGATCTTCAAGACCTATTTCCTTTCGCTTGTGCTTCAAATAATTTTTGAAGTCTTTCTAACCTGTTGGCAAATTTTCAATCATGCAACCCACTTGGAAAGCTTCATCCAGTTGCATTCCTTCAGCACGAATATCATGAAGAATCAACTGGAATTCTTGAATTGATCCATGATAGTTTTAGAATCCACCATCTTGAAATCTAAGAACTTGCCAACCACGAACTTAATGGAACCAGCATCCCCAGTTTGGTATTTCTTTTCCAAAGAGTCCCAGAGCTCTTTGGAAGTTTTCATTTCACTATACACATTGATTTGTAAATCAGACCGTCCGTTTAGGATGTAATTTTGGCACAGGAAGTCACCCTGTACACAAGTATCGAAAGCAGCATGTTTCTTTGTGTTTGTTTTGTTTTCTTTCACCACTGATGGATCCTCTTTCAGAAACTTAGCCAGGCTTACCGTAGTGAGGTAGAAAAACATTTTGGATTGTCATTTTTGAATCAAATTTTTAATAGGCTTTTTCACCCTGAGTGGGAGTAGTCGGAATGGTCATTCTGGAACTGGAACTGGAATTGGATGCTATTGTTACAGAAAAAAGATGTTTATCTTGCGATGTTTTAGTTATAAGGCTCTGTAAGAAATGGAGTACATAACATACTATCTATTACAAAGAAATTAAAAGATAAACACAATTGTAGATTTGCTGAGTCGAGTTAGACTCTATCGATAAGATAAACACGTCATGTATAGTGTTGACGGAACATACATGTTATCCCTAAAGATACAACAACAACTCATCTTTGAAATAGTAGCACTATAAATTTCAAGGCTCCGGCGAACTGGATTGTCTAAAAATTGAGCACACTATGCAATATGCAAGAAGAAAATGAGAGGAAAATTGCTTGTATTCTGAACAACTACAATAGAATCCTACATATAGGACTTCCAATCAGGTGAGGAACTCATAATTTTTGAGATCACAGTAACTCGAGGATAGCTAAAACCTTCAGGCAGTAGGCAAACATCAATGATCACTAAAGCTGTAAGTATGTAACTTACAAGTAGTGGACAGAACACTAACTCACACGTTAGTAAGTGACAGTTTCAGTCTTTTTCAGCTAACTGTTACTATTTGTTTTTTTCCAGAAAATAAAATCAAATATTTTTTGTGCAAAACTAGGTCCAGTCCGGACACGGACACATGCTAGGGCCACAACGCCGGATAGGGGGGCTCGCACACTCGCATGCATGTGGCTTTGCCTATAGTTCTTGGCATCTTGCATACTCTTCCCCACTAACTTATTGATATATTGAATTTAATCAATATCAAATCTCTATGTGGGATGGGTGATTTTTCACCTTCCCAACATCCATTATCCCATTTTCAAGTGACTAATTTGTACATTTTACTTCTCACTCACCACAAATTGGTTTTGAGAAGCACATCTACTCGAAAACATAGATTATCATTTTAATATTTAATTCCTCTATAATTAAATAAATAATCACTAAAAAATTAGTCAAAGTTGGATCATCACCCAAACTATTCAAAACCAATTTCTAACAATTAGGACCCAATCCTAATCGGACCCATATATATATATATATATATATATATATTGTTGGTGTTTATTTCATAATCCATATAATTCTACAAAATCATATAAGAATCGCATTTAGCATAAGTTTTGATAACACTATTTTGAGTAAAAATCATACAAATTTGGCCAAATATATGAAGTTGACGGACGGGCCTAATGGGTCTTACATGCCAGACACAAGTGTGGGTCGGGGTTAGAGTGTCAAAACGGGCGGGGGGGATGGGCCACCCCGCGGGCCATAAAAGCCTGCCTATTGGCGAGCGCTGGGGGGTCGGCCCGCCAAAATGGTGGGTTAGAAATATCTTGGCCTAACCCAACCCACCGCGGGCTAGGTGGGTTGGCCCGCCAATTTTTTTTTATTCATATATTATGTATTTTAATAATTCAATTAACAAATAATTCAACATTAAATAATTAATTCAATAAAATCAAGTGATAAAGTCCACGAGAAATTCCAAAAATATAAAGTTCAAGTTGTAATAAAATATAAAATACTACATAAACAAACTTAACAAGTTAAATATTATTATTGATGATAAATATATATTTAATATTATATACATTTTTATAAGAGATGAAAATATGAAATATCAATTCTACTATTCTTCTTCTTCTTTTTTCTTATTCCTTTTCTTCTCTTTTTCTTTTCTTTTTTTTTCCGGCGGGCTAGCCCGCCCCGCCCTGCCAAGCCCACGGTGGGTTATCCTGTTTAGGCTCCTAACCCGTCCCCTGCCTTAGGCGGGGTGGGCCAAGCCTGATCTGTTTTGACAGCTCTTATCAAGGTCTAAGTTGAGATGGGGCAGAGCGGGGTTGATTCTTATGTTTTCTAAATGGGTCGGGTCTCGGGTTCGGGCAAACCCGACCCAAACCTGCCCAATTGACATCCGTACTCCAGATCTCCCTCCCGACTCACCAGCCCCTCCAAGCCAAAAAAAGAAAAAAGAATAAATAAAATAAAATAACTATAATAATGAAAAAGATAAAGGAAAATATAACATATCGGCTTACCACATTCATAATTTGTCACAAGAAGAGGGACAAAGACCCAAACCCGCCACATTGTCATCCGTACTCTGGATCTCCCTCCCCACCCACCAGCCCCTCCAAGCCAAAAACAGAAGAAATAAACTAAAATAACTATAATAATGAAAAAGAAAAAAGAAAATATAAAATATCGCTGACCACATTCATAATTTGTCACAAGAAGAGAGACCAAATTGCAAAATCGTACTTCTATGGTTCAATGCAATGTCAGCCGTCTCCGTTCATCTTTACGATTGGGAAAATTAAAAACCAGTCCAATGATTTCATAAATTCCCCTTGTAAAGAAAAAATATTGCGATAAAAACTGAGGGGAAAAAAGTGTAGAAAAAGAAAAAAGTTAAATCTGCTGTTTGGTGCTTGACACCTTCCCGGCTTCCCCTAAATCTCCCATCTTCATTATATCCCTTCTTTTGTTTTTCTCGATCCAGGATAGAATTTCATTTTCCCACGAATTTATTCATTTCTCTATCAGGAAACCCTGGAATTCAGTTGTTGATATGCTGATTGTATTTGGAAATTAGAGTATAGGATATTCCGGCGTGATTTGTTGGAGTAAATGCGGTGATCAGGGGTTTGAAGAAGGGTACAAATGGCGGGCGCAGGAGGGGTAAATATGGAGAAATTCGAGGAGTATTTCCAAAGGGCGGATTTGGATCGGGACGGCAGGATCAGTGGAGCTGAAGCTGTCTCTTTCTTGCAGGGATCCAATTTGCCCAGACAAGTTCTTGCGCAGGTCAATTTAAATCGTCATCTTTTTGGCATATTTTGATTGGTTTTCTGGATTTTTTGTTTATGGTAGTATTTCACCTAACGTGTTATGGGATCCGTGGAGTTAGTTCAGTTTGAGTTTGTGTAAACACATTTGAGCTGTTAAGATGTGTGGAAGTAGTGTTAATTTTGAAATGAAATGTAATTATTCAGTATTAAGTAAATGTATGAGGGTTTTAGTGATTATTCAAATTTTAATAGTTGAATAAAGTGATTGTAATGTTAGCAATGATATTGAGTTGAGCGGCATAGTGGAGCTACATTGCCTACTTATCTGGAATTTTGTCTTGGAGAAGGAGACGAGTAAAGTATTGTTGACTGTTCTTTCAGATTCATCATGACCAAAGAAAAACTGCACATATCATTAGTCTTTTGGCAAATTGCAGTTCGTTTAATCATTATAATGCACCCTTCTTTTGGATGATGATACTATGCCTTAATTTATGACCATGACAATAGAAGTTTGTATGGTTGAATTGGAGGGATCTGCTTCGATATTTGTCTAAACCTTTATCTTTGTCATTTGTTTTAAAAAATCTGTGATCGAACTCCCACCTGACTTACAGATTTTCATAAGGGATGAAACGCACCCAATTTATTATAACCCTCGTCTTACTTCAGTCATGGGCTTTTTATATTTGTAATGGGACCCATCACTTCTTTCATCGCTATCTCATAATTCCTTGCCTTAGGTGATAAGGCAAATGAAGCCTTGTGTATTCTAATATCCTTGCTGCTCTAGAAGGAAATACTATGTTGTCCCCTTCAGTTTATTTATCTTCCCTTTTGCATTTTTTTGGCGACACTTAGCTTTAGTGGAGTGTGGATCCTGATTTTGTTGATGAAACAGTTTCATGGATGTTTATTGATTGTTTGGGTTTGTTGCAGATATGGGCGCCGCTGACCAGAATCACACTGGCTTCCTCAGTCGTCCTGAGTTTTATAATGCTCTTAAGCTTGTTACGGTGGCTCAAAGCAAGCGAGAATTGACACCAGATATTGTCAAGGCAGCACTATATAGTCCTGCTTCTGCTAAAATCCCACCCCCACAAATAAATATGGCTGCCACACCTGTGCCACAGCCAAAAGCAGTAGCGGCTTCACCTTTACCACAGATGGGTGCAACTGCACAGCCATCTACTCAAAATTTTGGATTTAGAGGGCCGGCTCCTTCAATTACTAGTGTAAACCAGCAGTTTGGAACGATGCAGTCAAATACAGGCATGAACCAACAGTTTAGACCCATGCCTTCATCTTCAGGCATGAACCAGCAGCTTGGGCCGGCACCTTCAAGTTCGGGCATGAACCAGCAGCAGTTTTCACAGTTACAACCTTCAACTACAATTAACCAGCAGTTTGGGCAGGTCCAACCTTCAAGCACAAGTATTAACAGGCCGTTTGGACAGTTACAACCTTCAAGTACAGGTATGAACCAGCAGTTTGGACAGGCACCTTCAAGTACAAATATGAACCAACAATTTTTCCCCTCTCAAGGTTACCAGACGAGACCTCCTCTATCCATGTCTTCTACTACTCCACATCCATCTCAGGCTGCGAGTAGTCCAATTGTTTCTGTGGCCATGGCTGGTCCTGGTCTTTCAAACTCGAATAAAGATTGGCTTGGTGGGAAAAGTGGTCCAACTTCCACTGGACCAATAACACAAATCTTAGACAGAGGTTCTAGTCCCTCAATTTCGCCAGTTGCCTCAACTCCCCAAGATCTGTTTTCAACATTTTCCACAACAGCTTCCAAGGATCTAAAAGGATCAGTTAGTTCAGGAAATGGATCTACTTTGGATACCATGTTTGCAGGGGATGTGTTTTCTGCCAACCAATCTTCTCGGAAAGTTTCTTCTGCACCACAACAACCTGCGAATAGTTTGCCTACCTCTTCAGCTATTGTTCCTGTCACCTCAAGTTCCCAGCCTTCAGGTAAGCCTGATCCATTTGAAGCTTTACAGAGCACTCTTATAAAACCATCTACTGCGATCCAGGCTCCGCACACACCATCTCTCCCGAAGTCTATTCCGCAGGCTCCAACTCAAGTTACATCGTCAGTCTTGTCAGCTGGGGTCCAAGCTGGTGTGGGGAATTCAGCATCAGAGCAGCCTCAGGTTTCATGGCCAAAAATGACACGTGCTGGCGTTCAGAAGTATGCAAAAGTTTTTATGGAAGTAGACACGGATAGAGATGGGAAAATCACTGGTGATCAGGCACGCAACCTATTTTTGAGCTGGAGGCTACCAAGAGGTACAAAACAACGTAGTTATTACTAAACCTGCATGCGTGGACACGTTGTACCATATATGCTTTCTCTTTTCTGGATTAGGTTGAACTCAATTTGTTGACAATATATTTTGGGGTTTGACCAAAACTTACATAGAAATATAGAATCCCTTCTAATACTACTTGTTTAACTTGCATTATCTGTTACTAAGCCTTTTCAAGCTGTTTGAATTTTCTTTTGGTTGGGGATATTCCTCTTTAACAATCCGTTTCAAAGTTTGATTCTGCTCAGACCGAGACCAATTAGTTCTCGTTCCATGACGAATTTATGCCTTTTTTATAAAGATCAACTGAAAAATACGGAGAGCACTTACGTAGTTACCACTTACCATTCTCCTTTGCCCCTGCCTGGTAATGAAAATTCTTGTGTATTATCTTGTTCCACCCCCTGAACACATTTTCCAATATCATGAAGCACCTAGATGCCTTTATTTATCTAGACTTATACTGCTTGCTGATTATTTAGTTATATTGTGCACTCATTGCTTGAAATTATAATCCCGTGGAACTTATTATCAATTTTTTATAATATTTGAGGAGTTCAACTTGTCATGATATCCTTCAGACAATTTTTTTTTTTTTTGTCTACATGCATTGCTCCTTGGAAATCTTTGAAGTGTTTCTATAGATTTGTTGTTGTCCAATGAAAAAGGTGGAAGTATATTATGATCTGTGCATTAGTATGATCACTTTTTTTGTTTCTCTATTCATCGAAAATCTTTCAGAGTTTTGGATACCATCATGCTTAATGATATTTTTGGTTATCATTTCAGAGGTCTTAAAGCAGGTTTGGGATTTATCGGATCAAGATAGTGATAGCATGCTTTCTTTAAGGGAGTTCTGCATTGCACTCTATTTAATGGAGCGGTACAGGGAAGGACACCCGCTTCCATCTGCGCTGCCCAATAGCGTCATGCTCGATGAAACATTATTGTCTTTGGCAGGTCCACCTACAGCTTATGGAAGTATGGGATGGGGGCCCACTACTGGTAATGAATGACTTGTTCTTCAGCTATTTAATTTTGTCTTTCCTAAGTGGTTGTATATTGCTTATTGTCCTCTTGACATTTAGGCTTGAGACCGCAGCAAGGCTTCCGTGGTGCCCAGCCTGTTACACCTGCTGGTTTAAGGCCTCCAATGCAGCCGATAATTTCGCAGTCTGATGGATCGATGCAATTCAATCAGAAAACTGCAGGAGGTCCTATAATCGATAATTCCCATGCTAATCAACTCAGTAACGGGGAGGCAAATTCTTTGGGTACTGAAACCAATGAAGAGGTATTCCCTTTCCCTTTCAATCTTTCTTTTCTGTGTCACATGGGGTTCTCGTCCAGGAAACTACTGCTTCTTTGAGTGCTTGCTAGCTGAATTGTCGTTATATGATCTTCTCTTGTTATTCCTTTGAACGTTAAGACATAAATTACGTGTAATTATAAAACTGCATATTTATAACTCTGGAATCTAGATTATTATTTCTTTGAAAAAAAATTCCTGCTAATATGTTTTGCTCCTGTAATATTTTTACTGAAACCTGGCAAAAACCTAAATAGGTTGAATGAGAATGATACCTTGAGTAGGGATGTTAAGGGTAGGGGTGGCCAAATGGAACCGGAACCGTGGAACCGGCGGTTAAAAACCCCATTTTCTATATTTTTCCCGTAAAAATATGCTAAAAGAAATGTTAAATGTTTATTATAATGTTTTATATTCACAACACGTCTTAAACTAAATGTTGTAAGCGAACTGTGTGGACTCTGATTCCTCTATACCATGAGGGGATATATAGGCAGTTTAATATTATTATTAATATTATGTCCAAAACTTAATAATATTATGAGTATTGAGTCCAAGTCCTTTTCTTTCCTTTTCTTTTCCCTTTTTCTTTTGTAACTGAAATTGATAAATCATTTTTTTTTTAAAATTCAAAAATTATCCAAAGAAACAAAAACTGTTCCAGTTCTACTGGAACCGGAGCCGGAATCGTCAGACAATGGTTCTGAACTGGAATCGTCAGAAAGCGGTTCCGGTTTCGGTTCATTTTGGAGGAACTGGAATCACCGGTTCTGGAACCTTGGCCACCCCTAGTTAAGGGGCATGTTATATTTTTCCAGTCTGATAATTTTATAGCGTTCTTACCTTACCTCAAAATACGTTTCTTGATAAATTAATCCAGCCATATGTATTTCTGGCAACTTGACTCTATTGAAGCTAATATGGTTCTGCTCTTGTTCTGAGTGTACCTCTGCTTGGTTTTGATTTAATCCCTTCTTTGCATGTTCCTGAAGTAGCAATTTTTGTAAGACTTGGTTGGACACACTTCTTTTTATCAATGATAGGTTGACAGCAAGGAGAAGGTGCTTTTGGATTCCAGAGAGAAGCTTGAATTCTATCGAACAAAAATGCAAGACCTTGTGAGTTACTGTACTCTTGTTTCTTTATTTTCCATCATTTTGGGTCATGCATTATATACAACCTATAAACTTTAATTCAGGTTAATTTCCTTTAACCCTGTAAGGGGATATAAATATGCAAAGATTTATCTTGCATAGTTTTTCTTCCAAACTTTTGTGCCCTTCTTCCTTATTGAAATTACCTATCAGGTTTTGTATAAAAGTAGATGTGATAATCGACTCAATGAAATTACTGAAAGGGCTAGAGCAGACAAGAGCGAGGTATGCCTTTGAAACTTAAGTACTTAAGATGTATGCTTTTGCATTGGACTCTATTTCCTTTCTGGTGCTGCGGTTTTTCAATAATTTTTTGGAGAAAATTATCACTTAATTTCCAGGCCGAGTTACTGGAGAAGAAATATCAGGAGAAATATAAGCAAGTTGCGGAAATTCATTCCAAATTAACTATTGAAGAGACTTCATTTCGTGAAATTCAGGTAACATCACATGCATCCCACTGCCCCTTCTTGATATTAACTTGTTTGCTTGATTTTCGAATGAAAATATAATTCTTGACATATTTAGAATTTTATTAAAGTGGCGTTTGGTATGATAAATTAGGTAGATGGTGGAATCATTTTCCAAATTTATATGGCCCAAGCACTTTGATATGAAGTGTCTTTTTGAATTATAGAAACTACAGTCAACATTTTGAAAAATTACTGGATGCTTGTCTTCTTCCTTTACCTGCCCTACTTGCCTCCCAAATCACTGCTACCTCCATAGTCTCTATCATCTTCCAAATCCAGTTCCTATCCTTGTCCTGACCACTATTAGAACATTCCAGGTCTGTAAGGACATTTTCCTGGGCCACAAAACCATCCTTTATCTACTTTTATCTCTTCCTTTCTAATGCTTATGTCCCCAAACCCCCTTTGTCTCCCACTCTCATATTCCACCCTAGTGGCTGCCACCAGCATCCCCTAAAATGGCCGTCATCCCATTGCCCTTCCTAGAATTTGCAGCTTCGGTCACCGCTGCCTTTATCATCTTCTCAAATGACACACCCCCTGAGTCAATCTCACTAGATCGATTATTGAGTACAATTACGCAAAACAAGGATGGTTTATTACTTCATTTGGTTATTATTGGTGTTTGTTTTGCATTTTTTAGATTTAAGGCCTTGTTTGTTTATATTTCCATGTGCCTGTTTTCATTTTCCAACTATTCATAGAAATAGAATCATGTTTGTTTATAAATTTTCCAACGGAAATCACCATTTTCACTTTAAATTTTTCACATAAAACATCTTAAACCGATAATTTCAATTTTCAATTCTATATACTATCCTATCTCACTTATCAATCACTATTACCATATTTTCATCAAATTATACATGTCGGACCCACCACTACTAACTTTATCTTCTTAAAATATTACTATTTTTAAATTATATAGCTATCTAATGCCACCTACAATCTTACAAATATAATATTATAGATTCAAATTAAAATATTGAAAGTGGACCCCACCACTATCAATTTTCAAATTATTATATACATAAAATGCTACTTCAAAACTACTCAACCAAACATATTCTCATTTACAAACCTATACAAAACTAATTCTCATTCATTCATTCAAACGTAATACCATTTTTCATACGAAAATCATAAATCTTCAAAATTCATTTTTCAATACTAGAAACTGGAATGGACCATGGAAACATAACCATACCAGACCTAACTCTTCCTTCTTAATTCAAGGAAGTAATTTTTTGACGAAGGTTTCGCTAGTCATTTTACCTTTATCTGTGGCTACATTCCAATATTGTTCGGTGAAGGAGAGAGCATGAGGACTGTGCTTTCATGACCATCTTCAAATTTATCAGCCAAACATGTGATATTATGTGTTGATTTCTTTGCATTTCCATATTCATTTGGTTCCCAAGTACATCCTATTTCCGCGTAAATCCATGCTTGCACTCCTATCACCATTTCATGATTCAGAATGCAATATATTGCGTTTTTAGGCGAGGAAGATGGAGTTGCAACAAGCAATCATTAAAATGGAACAAGGTGGAAGTGCTGATGGTATTCTTCAGGTCAGTACTGCGGAAGCATATTGGTGTTTACAAGCCTTGTATCCATTTGAAATTTTTGCAATTTTATTGTATTCTTTGTTTATATAGGTGCGTGCTGATCGTATACAATCAGATCTTGAGGAACTAGTGAAGGCATTGGCTGATCGTTGCAAGAAACATGCCTTAGAGATCAAGTCATCTGCATTGATTGAGCTTCCCCAGGTAATCATGTTACTTTTGGCAGTTTTACCAGTGATTTTAGATTCCCATTGGCCAATTTGCTTGTATGTTCCTGTTTTCCTTCTTAACTGAATGTGCTTTGGTCTTTATCCACTACTCAATTTTTCTGTTGCATTTCTTTGGTGTTATTATCTGGAGTTAGGAATTTATATCACAGTCCAACTATTTGTTCTGAACTTTTAGCTTCAATATGTTACAGTAACATACTATGTTACTTAGATAATGGTCAATTGAATTAAGTTCTGCATTGAGGTTGCTAAATTTGATGGCCCCTAGCACCTAAAAACACAGCCTAGGTGGTTCCAGCAAGGACAAAAGAGAAGAAACCACTTGTATGCAGGGATCAGTGTGGGTCATTTTATAGTTTTGGGTCTAGTACACCAAACTTTCAGACTCAAATTTTTAAAAGCCGACGCCGGCCAGCCTACTGAAGATACCCAATAGATCAAGGGCCTGTATTGGGTCAAGTTGGGTTTTTCTCTGTCTCTGTCTCTGCTCTGTATGTCATCGTAGCAATGATTGGAAATATGCTGCAAAAAACTCATAAATAGAGCGCAAGAATATTACATAATAGACAAATCCTAGCTTCCAAAATCAACTAAACAAAAAGCGTCCAATTTAAGACGGACTCTGGATTTTCACGGAAAAGAATTAAAAAAAAATCAAACAACAGAACAATGTAACCGTAATATGAGAATAGGAAAAGTGAAGAGAGAGATGTAGCTTGGGAGGGAGGTGCGGACAGGGAAACAAGTGGTGAAACAGCAGAAAATTTACAAGTGGGGATAAGATATAGTTGGTGAATGAAAGGGTGGGGAGACATGAAGAACAGTATATTGAGCAAGGGATGTCTGGTGGTCACTTAGACATCCAGTGAGATTGATGGATGCTAAAGATTTGGTGACCGCTGGTTAGTAGCTTGACTCTCTGGTGTATTTGATGTTGTTCTTAGCATTTAACGTGAGGGACAAGGTTAGAAATTTGAGGAATTTATGCTGAGAAGAGAAGAGGAGCGTTGATCTTCTGTTATCATTGACTATTTAGCTGCAACTTACGAATTGGACAGGGTTCAGGTAGGATTTTTCATACAAGAAACCTGAACCAATTATATAGTCTGAAATAAAGTACCAGAACCACCTGATCTGAGTGCCTGCTCCTCCTTGTATGTACTTTATCTATTTTTTCTGAAACAATCACTGTGATTCTAATAATTTCGTTATAGGTTATGATTAAACTAATTTGGAATAGGTGTACAGTTAATCCTTTGTCCGTGTGCTCCTCAAAGTAATTACATAATTAAACTTTGTATTTCTTAAGGTTGGCAACCTGGTGTTCCTGAGATAGCAGCGATATGGGATGAAGACTGGGACAAGTTTGAAGATGAAGGTTTGCATCTCTTATTTATGGACCTTAGATATACCATCTTGGAATCCTGCCTTCATTGTTGTCCATAAGTTTATATTTAACTTTGGCACTCGCTGCAAACATGTGATGACATGCCTGACTTTATTTTACAGGGTTTTCTTTTGATGTTGCTGTTCCTGAAAATGCGAAGTCACCGCCGGTTCAGAGAGAAAGTTCTTCCCCAACCCATAGCTTTTCCCCTGACTCAGTGTCGAATGTTGCTACATCTGAAAAGCTCTTTGGTGCTGGGATTAGTGCCTTCGATTCAGAATCAGTGTATAGTGCTGATGAATCAAAGAGCCCACGTGGAAGTCCAGGGAGGCAGACAACATATGAAAGTCCATCTCAAGAACATTCAGATAATCATTTCAGGAAAAGTCCTGGTGAAGATGCTGAAACTAACAGGTTTGAGTGTTTCGTTTTCATATACTAGATCACCAAATTGTATTGTGAAATTCTTGAATGCGCTCTCTTATCTAATTACCAAATTGTATTTGTGAAATTCTTGAATGCTCTCTTATCTAATCACCAAATTGTATTGTGAAATTCTTGAATGCTCTCTTATCTAATCACCAAATTGTATTGTGAAATTCTTGAATGCTCTCTTATCTTTTTATCTTTCCCTTGCTCTGCAGAAGCTTTGATGAACCTACTTGGGGCAATTTTGACAACAATGATGATGTTGATTCAGTTTGGGGCTTCAATGCTAAGGCAAGTAGTTCTGTGGTGTGCTTGCTCTTATATGTTTATGAGACCACCATGTTTATCAAAGTTATCGTGTTTTGTCGTCAAATATACTGCACGGTCGATGCTGAATCTACGCATGAATATTAATTGCTTAAGAAGGAACTCTGCACATGCTAGGATAAAATGTTCGCCGACTTATTATGTTCACACTTCCCAGTGACAATCCTTGTTCTATCTCCATCCCCCACACATTCCCACAAGATAACATGTAGAAAAGAAATTTGGTGGCATTACAATTACAGAAACTACTCCTGAGGTGTGGTGTAATTACAAAAAAGAACCAGAGAAGTTTCAAAATTACAAAAAACCCCTTGAGGTTTGATTCCGTCTTACATTTCCCCCTTCATAAGAATTTTCTCAAAAGCCACCTTACATTTATAGAAATATTACAGTTAACCCCTTAAATTTAAGGTAGGATCAAACCTCAGGGGTAGTTTTTGTAATTTTGAAACTTTTCTCTGGGTTTTTTTTTTTGTAATCATCTCAAACCTCAGGGGTGATTTTTGTAATTATCCCTTGTTTATTTTTCTAAAAATTAACATTGTGTGCCTATGTCGTCACTTCACTTATAGTAATTTCTATTAAGTATCTTGCTTTGCTAATACTGCTTTTTATAAACATCTTTTTATGCCTAATGTTACCCTACCGTCGTCGCTATTTTATCAGGACTCGGATCATGGGAAGCATGACGAGAAATACTTCTTTGGGTCTAATGATTTTGGTGCAAGTCCAGAAAGAAGTAGCTCTCCTCATTCAGATAGTGCGTTCCAGAAGAATAGCCCGTTTAACACCTTTGATGATTCTGTTCCTGGGACCCCACATTCTAGGGCTGATAATTCTCCAAGATATAGCGTTGAGTCGAGAGATCCATTTTTTGACAGTTTTTCAAGATATGATTCCTTCAGTACGCATGATCGCGGCTCTTCACCTCGACGGGAGAATCTCACAAGGTTTGACTCCATAAACAGTACAAGGGGCTTCGATCATAGCAGCAACTTTTCGTTTGATGACTCTGACCCGTTTGGTTCTAGTGGTCCGTTTAAGGTCTCATCAGAAACGCCAAGAGAAAAGTTCTGAAAATTGGAGTTTTTTTTTAAGCCAGGCGATGCATGCTTTTAAATTCACGAGCAGTGGCAATTCCATTTTACTGGTGTTTGATCAAGAAGACCTGAATGCAGTTTTGTAGTATACTCCAGATCAAGGGTCGAGCGCATTCTGCTGTATCTTTACCACTGAAGAAACTCGGAAAGAAACCATCTCCATTTTTATGGGTTGAAGAAAGTTTTAAATGATTTTTCTCATTTTCTGTTTCTGGAGTTTTTTTTTCTTTTTTTTTTTTTCGGGTGGGGTTGGTGTCTGTGTGAATTGGTGCAAGAAATTATTCTCTGATGTGTTGTGATTGACTCAAACGTTCAACATGTATTCCTTTATATTCCATATTTGAAGTCAGGTGTACTGTATATGAAGGATTGATAGTTACAGTTTTTACATGACTCCAGACTTTGAATTCTGAGTTGGTATGATTACATTACAAAAGTGAGATGATTTTATTGTTTTATTACCTGCTGTAAAGCACCATAAAGTTACACATGTTGGTTGTGGGAGAGAAGCTGATGTATCTAGTGAATACACAATGGACCCATGCCAAAATTTACATGAAAACTGAATTTTCACATAGAGAATGGACTAGATAACAGCAAACTTTCAAAATTACAAATACCCTAGAAGTTTGTATTTACCTAACATATACCCTTCTTTAGGTTTCTTAAGACTGCAATTTTGTAAGCGGAGTATTTTGAAATTTTAAAAGAGAACTGATTTTTTTAGTAATTATACTAAACCTCAGGGCTGGTTTTTAGGATGAAACGCATGTATGTCTTGCGCAAAATTTGCAACTCAAAAGCCAAAACACTCAGCAGTAGGAACTAATTTGATCTCATCACAAATTCACAATTGCATACTCCAAAAACTGATTGAATACACTAACTGCCACCAACTGATAAACTAGAAAGCTAAAAATGCCATCCTTTAGCTCTCCAGTATCTTTGCGCATTTTCATTAACACGAGCTTTTCTTAACTTAAGAAAAAGCTTATACGCCATCTCAACTTTATTCGATTCCATCAACTTGTTATTCAGTTTGCTACAAATAATCTTGCCCGGGAAAAACCCCTTACGAATACATTCCTCCATAACAAGAGTAGCAGTTTCAAGCCTCCCCGTGTTGCAGAGACCATTTATTATATACTCATAAACCTTCATATCAGAAGAATAACCACTTTCTTGCATTTCATCCCATATATTCAACAGCATCCCACATTTACCGAACCTAGATAACCTCATTAACAAGAGCTTATAAGCAGTGAGTGATATTCTACATCCGGCTTTTCTTGCCTTCTTATAAATCATCAACGCAGCATGGGGCGGACCATAGCTACACAAAGGTTCAATAAATTCAGTCACAGTTCCCGTTAATGGAATTATACCACGGCCTAGCATCTCATCTAACATTTCAATAGCGTCCGCAACTCTTCTACTTTTGAGAAAATATGATATGATTCTAATATAAGTATCCACGTTAGGCTCAAAACGATTACTCAACATCTGTTTGTAGTATTTTAAGGCCTCATCGATATTACCATTAGCAATAAAATTAAAAATCATGGCATTGTAGACTTCAGCACTTAGTGCATTCTCCTTCTCCTCCAAGAACTTGAATATTTTAACGGCATCATCAACTTTACCAGCTCTCCCAAACCCCTCAATGACATAACTATAAGTAACACAATCGGGCTCGACTCCATCATCCACCATCATCTTCAAGAATTTCTCAACTTCAGCAACTCTACCAAACTTGGACCACCCGCCGATGATAATATTATACATTGCACAATCACATTGCACCTTGTCTCTCATTTTATCGAACACCTGACATGCAATTCCCACATGTGAGCGCTGAGACAAACATCTTAAGGCAACACTCAATGTTTCCTCATTACGTTTCAATCCATACTTCTCCAATTCTCCAAAAAATTTAGTAGCTTTCGAAACCTCGCGAGCTCGAAGATAACTATCCATAAAAATGAAAAGGGTCTCTGAATTAGGGCTCAATCCTTTATCCCTCATATCTTTCAACATTTCCATCATGTGCAGAAAGAATTTCCTCCTACCTAATGCCTTGAGTACTGTATGGTAAGCATCAGTATCCTTGGTCATATTCGGCTGCTCAATCGCCCAATTGAAGAATGCAACCATCGATTCACCACATAAGCTCCCTCTGTTCACTACTTTAGCAAATACGTCATCGTCTAGTTCGACGCCCACACTATTCAATGCGCGACAAATTGCAGTTTTGCCGCGGAGCTTCTGCAGGAAAACTCCGCGAAGTTTATCGTCAGGTGGCAGAAAATCATCAACGGCCCTGATTTCCAACTGCTTACCGGGTGAATTGACAGTGTTGGGGTTGCTAATTGATATGGGCAAAATGTCAGAGAGCTGGCTCAGTACACGGGACTCATCGTTACTGGAGTGATTCTTATTTGTGGAATTTAGGGTAGATTCTAGAGTTGAAAAAGCAAATGCGAAAAATGAAGATTGATGATAGTTCAGTATTGAACTGTACCTGAAGGTGTTTGCTGAAAATCCTCTTAGAAACATATTCCAAGAAATTTTGACGTCTAGACCCAACGAACGATTCTCATGTTCCAAATTCTTAATTCTCCGCTTGTAGTCTAAAATAATTGGGGAAATTTAGGTCTATTGGACAATTAACTTTTTATATTGAGTTGGGACCACCCAGCTAAGACCATCCGATGCCTAAGTCAGTTCAACTCGCGAGGTTGCTACAAACTTGTTAGCAAAGTAAAGTAGTATGAATGAATTGCCATATGCGGGTGAGTCTGTGAGGTTTATATAGTAATGTTTATATAGTAATGATCTTCTTGGGTCGTGTGAGAAGAAGAGGCTCTCTGCAATGACAAAATTTTTAATTTTAAAAAAAAAAAAAAAACTTAAATGAGATGGTATGGCCTTGGCTCTTGGCGGTTCAACACACCCCGATTCGCATCGGAACATCTTTGAGGACCTTCGATTCGATTTCCCACATACACAGAGAGGGGAATCGACCCAGATCACCCAGCAGAGTTGGGAGGCACGCTGCCCCTGGCGATCACATTGTTCATGAGGGCACGACTTCTCACCACCTTCTTGCGCTCATTCGGATGGACCAGTTGGGATATCCGAGCTTCAAATTTTTATAGATCATTGGTTCTCCTTTTATTCTTTACATTTCTCTCTATGATAGTCTTTCTAGATATCGTAGTGATAGGTTATTTGTACTTTGATTTTCTCCCGCCTTGACGGGCATGACATTGTATGACATTTTGATTATTTGATATACAGGTAGGGGATCACGCCTCAATCCCCCACCCCCCGGGGTGTTATTTTGAAAAAAAAAACTTAAATGAGATGGTAGGGGATCACGCCTCAATCCCCCACCCCCCGGGGTGTTATTTTGCTTTAAAAAAAAACTTAAATGAGATGGAGGAGTTCCGGGATGAAGCCTATGAAAATTCCCGGATCTACAAGGAACGAACCAAAAGATGGCACGATCGAATGATAAAGAAGAGAGAGTTTTTACCGGTTGAACAAGTCCTTTTGTTTAACTCGCGTCTTAAACTCTTTCCGGGAAAACGTAAGTCTCGATGGTGGGGCCGTTTGTGATAAAGAAGGTGTTAAATCCTTCGGGAATAGTGGAATTGTTGACCCGGGATGGGGAGACATTTATGGTGAATGGCCAGAGGATAAAGCACTACCTTCATAGAAACCAAAAGGAGGAGGTGACACGCCTCACTTTGCTAGAGCCGTGATCGAGTAAACATGCGTCAAGCTATAGATGTTAAATTTAGCGCTTGTTGGGAGGCAACCCAACGGTTTGCTGTTTTATTTCTTCCCATGTTTTGTTTTCCATTTTCTAAGTTAGGATTTCTATGCTTTCATAGGTTAGGATTTTCTTGCTTTCCCTAAAAAAAAAATTGGAAAAATCGAGCTGAAGTACGGTACCCAGCACGGGCAGGGCGTGCCCCTTGCGCACGGCCCGTGCGGGCATCAACATATGGGATTGAAATTGCGGCACCCCGCACGGGCAGCTCGTGCGCCTTGCGCACGGCCCGTGTGGGTCCCAGATTTTGTTTTTGAAGTTCGACCCCAAGACGGGCAGCTCGTGCGCTAGGCGCACGACCCATGCGTCTATCGGCTTAGACAGACTTAAGGTCGCGCAGGGGTCATTTTTTCCACACAATCCCTCTCTCTCGCGCGCACAGAAGCACTCAAGCAAGCATCCCTCTTAAAATTTTCGATTAATCACTTTGATTTCTTGCAAAATCACTTCCCACTCTACTCACATAAGATTCACACACTTAAAAATTGCTTTGAAGTGAGGATTTGAGTAGAAGGAGCACCTAGGGTTTCAATTTTCACCTCTTTTTGAATTTTCGAGATTTAAGGTATGAACTTCAATTTTTGTTTCGAATTTCTTGTAGATTATGGATTAGAGTTCTTATATGGTGCATGTTTGATGAATTTGCCATGATTTAGCTTGATTTTTCTATTGGGTATTTTATCGAACACCTTATGGGTTGGTGAATTGGGATATTTGTGGTTGATTGTTTGATGAATTGTACATGAGCTTGATTATTTAGGGTGTTAGTGACTAAGATTCTCTGCAATTACATTGTTAATTGGGTTTGGAAGCTTAATTGTTGATTAAATTGTAGGGATGAGGCACTATGCCGTATTTGATTTGTTGTGTGAAATTCATCGCTTTCTTGTTATACTTGGCACATACGGATTCTCACAATTATTTTGCCAGGTACTAACTCGAATATATGGCTGACCAAAGAAACCGACAAGGCCGAGGTAGACGAGGATGGGGGGCCGCCGCCGCACGACCGGCGCCACACCCAGACAACCCCGAGTCTTATGGGTTCACTCTGACAGAGAACGATGAATTGGAGCGATGGAATAGGTTGATCACTCGTTCTTTCACGCCAACACGATATGCCGACGACGATTGTACCCAAGCTCTTGGGATACATGAGGAGGTTTGGCAGATGTTTGAACAAGTGGGGTGGACCGCCTTCATGCAAGGGCGGTGGCCAACGTTTAAGATACTAGCGCTCGAGTTCCTGAGCACCGTGGATATTACTGGACGCGAGCAAACAATGAGCCCCAGAAAATCCATTTTCGATTGGGCAACGTGTGGAGGCACGTCACTATCACCCAACTTAATGAGATTTTTGGGGTACCGTCTGACGCCCCTTTCCGGACCGCAGTGAATTATAGCCAGTATGATTTCTGGCAAATGTTGGTTCAGACACCGGAGACCGGCCCAATGCAATATTCGGCACGCACATCAAAGGCCTCATCGCTCCAAAACCCTATCTTCCGCCACATCCAAAAAGTATCGGCTCACTCAGTGTACGCTCGACACAACAACGGGGGTGTGCAAGCTCGGGAGCTATACCTACTTTGGTGTATGCTCACCCGCACCCCTTATAACATGGCGGCTCACTTTGTGGAACACGCCGTGTATGTTTCCAAGCAGGAAGCGGGGACAATACTGATTGGGGGAATACTAACCCCCATTGCTCGACATTTTGGGGTTGATATGCGCAGAATGGAGCCGATAGCGGGCAGTCGGAGCATCAACATAAACGCCCTCCGCACGATGAAAATAATAATAGACGAGGAGAACATCCTCTGTTTTCAACAAAGGGTTGGACCGGCCTTCCCACTTCCTAACCCGCAGCTCACAGCTGTGGTGGACAATGAAAGTAATTGGCTCATGAACTCTGAGGCACATATCCGAGTCATGGATGACCTGACTGCAAGGAAAAGGAGGAGGGTAGCTGGGTTACCCGATGAAGAGGATTTGGTGATTGAGGCAAGGGAATATGATCAGCAAGAAAGGGGCTTTGAGCCAGGCTTCCAGTAGGGAGGCTTCGAGCAGGGATTCCATCAGGGAAGGCCCGACATTCCAGAGAGCTCCTACCAAGATGAGGAGCGTGGGGGACAGGATTATCAGGATAGATTCTTTGCTTTTGAGAAGGGCTTGCAAAAGATCGGATGAGTTCCGCGGCACGAGATGAGTTCCGTGCTTTCCGAACGGAGCAAGATCAGAGATATCAGGCCCAGGAGCAGAGGTATCAGGCCCAAGAGCAGCGGGAATTGGAGATGTTGCAAATGATGCATCAGATACAAATGTGGCACATCTCCCAGGGCCACTTTCCACCGCCACCCCCACAGTAAACCAGGTCCTTTCCACATTTTTCTTTGAAATTCTATCTTCTCTTCTATGCGCTATAATTTCATTCAAGTTTGGGGGGAGAGGTAGTAATTTGATTGAAGGGTGTGGCGTTTTTGCATTCATGTAGTTGCATTTAGAGCATGTAGGTTGCATTGCATTAGATGTTTGTTTTTATTTTTAGCACGTTTATTGCTTTAGCACGTTTACTGCTTTCTTAGTTGTTTAGAGAGTGAGTTGACCGCTATTGTGTGCTTGTTGGGATCTCGGGAGCATTTGTTGAACAGTTTATGTTGTTATGAATTGGGTGTTGAGCGTGAGTTGACCGGGTTGAGAATAAATGATATGGAGCATGTGAATATTGGAATCATGGTTGATATACTTTGAATTATGCAATTGCAAGCCTGTGAGCTTTTTGAGCCTTTACTGTTGTCATAAATATGCAGTCTTGTTTGTTGATTGAGTGTATCATTCATGTTGATTTGAATTCTAGAACTTGCTCTGGTATCTCCGTCGAAGTCACATGTTGTATGCAATTTATGAAAATGATTTTAGGCCATTTTTGTTAAGCCTTTCAAGCCTTTTGCCTACCTTATGATATTTGATTTCCCTACTTAGCCAATTTGAGTTTATTGCCTGATTTTTGATAGCCACATTTGAAGCCTTAACATGATATATATGTTACCCTAAGCTTGAGCGTATATCATTGAGTAAAGGGATTGAATAAAGGGTTGAATGAAAGGGTATCGAGAAGTTAGAAAATGGTGTATATGTTGGGTGATTGAGAATAAAAGAAGAAAAGGAGGAAAAAGGGAGGATACTCACAAAAGAGTCCGAAAAAAAAACGACTACATAAGTGAGTTGGCCGTAAATGATCATATAGGCTGGGAATGGTGATGTAAGGCGAAAGAGAATAAATTGTATGAAAAAGAAGGGAGAAATAGAGATGTGATAGAATAAAAGGTGATTGAGGGTGCATAGTTGATTTGAATAAGAATAATTGTTTGAGAAAAACGATGTGCTTACCAATCTATACGCTTGAGTTTGAGCCACTCTATCCATATTTCCTTACATTAACCAAAGAGCCTTCATTACAACCATAAGCAAAGTCCTTTCTGATTTGTGAATTGCATATAATCGAGTGGCGGAGATGTGAGACGATTTGCAAGCATATGGTAATTCTTCAACATGGATATGAGTTGAGCGAATACACGTCCCTTATTATCCTAGAGAGTAGAGTATACACTTTATCCATGAGATGCGTGATTTGAAGTGTTTGCCATGATTTTGATAAACTAGTGCTCCGTGTTAGATATTTGAAGCTTGGTTGGTTTGTGCTTGATGTCTATGGATAAACGACATGAATTGTGATGCGTTGTTCTTGATCTGCTTTTCTTTACCCCATTTGTGTTTTGGCTTGTTTATAAAGTGTTGACCGGGACTGTCAACAATTTAAGTTTGGGGGTTTGATTGGCATGTGTTTTGCATGTATTTTGGGCTTAATTTTGGCTAGAATGTGTTGCTATGCATGCATTACATGAGTAAATAGGGCTTTATTTTTGTTTTATGGAAAAGGTATTACACTTTGCTCGTTTTGTAGGAATTTGTTGATAATTGTAGCATTTTGGCAACAATCCGGAGCATTGCGATAAAGAACCGCCAATACTTGACGTAATTTACGAAGTTTGGAGTTGAATCGGGAAGAAGTCAGACAAACCGGGCGAGAAACGACAGAAAACGAACTAATATCAAGCTTAGCAGGTGCGCACGGGCAGGGCGTGCGTCCCTAGCACGGCCCGTGCGCTAACCCAAGGTCAGTTCTCAAGTTTCGACTACAAGGCTAGCATAGATATTCCAATCAACGCTTTTACATGCATCTCGAGAGAGAGGGTAAATTACTTTTGCGATTGTTCTATAGGGAAGAATACGTTTAACTTTGGTTTGATTAATCTGATAATAAAAGGGGATATTAACTGAAACCATAACCCAGGAATCCATTCATTTACTTGATCTTTTAATCAACTCTTTGCTTTGTTTCTTTTAGGATAAATTTCTTGTCATAGTATTAATAAAACCAATCCATCAACTTCCGATCGTCTAGATAAAAATAAGGCTATTATAATCCAGTACTTAGTATAATAATTTATTAGTCCCTGTGGATTTGACCTTGCTAACCCTATTCTATAAACTGCACCGTACACTTGCGGTGAAGCTAAAAATAAGGCGAACACCAAGCTTCCTTGATCATTTCCTTTCCTTTAGAAATATTTTGCCCATGATTAACCGTGTTCCTCACCTCTGGCGGTTGAAGGTTTCGATCATCGTCTCTCGTATTGTTTACCTTAGGTATGTTAACCTCCTGGGGGTTAGAGTGGTGACAATTATTGATAAAGTGACCCACAATACGGTAGCGCCTACAAAAATCCGGGAGATTTTCGTATCCAAGGGAAAGAAAAAGAGCAATTCCCCACGTAATAAATCATATCCCACTTATATATATAAGTTATCTCAAGTCTCTATAATTAAGTTTTTATCTAATTACAAGTTAATAAAATGCTCAAGCAATTAATTTATTAGTAGAAACTAGCAAATAAATAGTAAAAATATGTAGCCAAATAATAAGGAAATTTCAAATTTTGAGACACATTTCTTTAAAATGAATATTATGTTACATTATCAAGTAGTACATCATTAGGTAATATCGCAAAAATCTAATTGTAAGTTACAAAAATTTGGGGACTCACGACTTCGCTTTGTGTTGCAGATCTCTTTCAGATCGCTTCTCTTTGTCCCGCGATCTTTCTCATATCACTTCGCTTTGTGTTGGAGATCTTTTTCCGATTGTTTCTCTTTGTGCCACAGATCTTTTTCAGATTACTTTTAGGAGGTACTTGATGATTTGTGAAATTCTGTAAGAAAAGAATTCAAAAAAAGTGCTCTTTGCACTTGTATATATATTAACATTCATGTTGTGCTTGTTAAATATTTGACAATTACAAAACATAACTCTAATCATAAATATTCTAGGTTTTTGGGAGCTCTATTCCTTGCATATTTTCTAACCTATATTTTCCTCATCTTAGCACTCTGACCATCTTGAATGGACCTACTCAGCTTACTTCCCATTTCTCCATATGCTGGCTCATTTTTTTAGCACCAAGTCTCCTACATCCAGGTCCTTTGTGAATAACTTCCACATGGACCTCGAACAACCATTTGAGTGAACCATTTTAAGGGTCGGTTTTCCGTGAAGGATCTTGCCTCGCTCAGAAACGCTCTCTGGGCACCTTATGTCTCTCTCCTCCTTGTGGACTCCCATTCTGCTTCGAGATCGCCTAATTGATGGTGATTTATGGTATTGGGCTCTTTCAACATTCATTTGCGCATTCTTTACAACAAAGTTTTGTAAGCACTCTTGATGAATCAACTCTTCAATCTCGTCTACCAAGTGAGAGTAATCTCTTGTGTCATATCCATGATCTCTTCTTTCTAGGGTCGCTCTTACCTTTGAGTTTGTCTAGACCCATTCTTGATCTTTTAGAACATTCATTTCCTCCTCTTGAATGTACATTTGAATCATCTCCATTAGTTGCTCTTTGTCCATTGGCGAATCTCGAGCTAGGGCCGAAGTGAAGGGTCTTTTTTGCAATATATGGATGAGGATATTTGTCATGTCAATCCTCATGTCTTGTATTTCAAGAGCTTCATTATTATACGTGATGATGAAGTCACAACGTGGTTCTTTTTCAACTTTTCTAATAGTGAACAGTTGGGTCAGAGACCTCTTAGTTCACTTCTGTCTTGCGAACCGATATAGAAATTTCCTAGAAAGTTGTCTATAAGACACCATAGTTCCCATGGGTAGCCCCACGAACCATTCTTGCACCTTTTCAACTAAGATTGCGTGAAAATTCTTGCCTTCATGGCGTCTGACTGGCCATACAGTTGCATAATTTGTTCAAAGGTATTCCTGAGGGTCCATGTTCCCATCATACTTTGGTAGGTTAGGTAATTTGAATTTTGGTGTGACTACTTCCATGAGTATTCCGGAGGAAAAAGGGAATCCCTCTTTTGCAGAATGGATGTTACTCCCCTCCCCTTCTTCAAGTTCCCCCATTTTTGAGTAACTTGCTCAATCTGTTCACTGAGCTCATATATGATTACCATTATATTGCATCTCCTCCATGTGAGTTTTGTTCTTCGTCCGGAACTCTTTCTAATTGCTTCTTTTGTGGTCTGACAGCATGGGGTCGGCCACATCTTGCTACTCCTTATTCAATCTTTGAGTTTGCATTTCTGCATTTGGTTCTTTCTTATTATGCACATCGCATGGAGGTGAGATCATTGGGTCTTTGCCTATCTTCTCAATTTTTGTCTAGAATCTTTTCAATCAAATTTTGAAATTCCGCTAGCTCGCATATTGATCACTGGTTTGCCTCTCTTCTTATGAGGCTGCTCCTGAAATCGAAGGGATAAAGATGAAGAGTGTATATGGCGTGGTGCTTCCGTTGTCATATGTGGTATCTTCGCCATGCAAAGTTTGATCTTATTTTCCCACAGACGATGACAACTTGATTTAGGTGAGAATTCAGATGCACTTTGGGTCGAATCACTTCATCACGAGCATGTGTACTTTAGTTCCGGGGACATAAGAACAACACACATTAGGCTAGTCGGAGTGGTCCCCAACTAAGACCTTTTGATGCCTAAGTCAATTCAGGTCGTGAGGTTGCTAGAAACTTGAAGTCAAGTAGTATGAATGAATTAGCTTCTGTGGGTGATTTTGTAAGATTTATATAATGCTGATCATCCTAGGCCATACATGGTAGCTCCACGTGTCAAGATCATAGGACCTCACTGTTAAATCAAGTGCAAGATCAACGGTGGGCAGAACACAGGTAACAGACCTGTCTTTTATCCGCATTTGCTTGACCCGAAGGGTCCCAATTAATATTTATCATTTATACATTATTTTTACAGTATATGCAGTCCAAAATTTTGAAAATTACAGCAGAGTTTCCACAGTTTTTGAACTATTCACTTTTGGCCCCATATTTGCCATATTTGCAAAAATGGCCCAAGCTCAATTTTATTCTCAATTCTTATGTCTAGAATATATATATATGTATACATATATATATTATATAAACATATTTCTCATATTTCTCAGCCATTTTTGAATATATATAAAAAAAAAAAAAAGCATATAGAGCATATACAAGCCATTTTTTTTAAGCAATAATAACTTTTGTCATAAATCCAACAACACATATACATTTTTCTCAAAATTTTCCAGATTCATAAAACTGAGACTTTCCAGAAAATACAACACATAAATGAACACTTGCATATCATGCCATTTTTATGCAATTAATGGGAGTTAGAAAGATTTTCACACACTTCTTGTCTCTTGGTAGTAAGTTGGTCTAGGTTCTTTCTTAGAACACTTCCTTAAGGTCCCAAGCCTCTTAGGACAGCCTCTAGTTGGAAGTTTTGGTGTCAAAAGGGGTGGAGTTTGAAGTAAAATAAATGAAAAATTAATTATTAGCACAAGGTGGTCCTTATCTTTGATCCTTAGCTTCTTGAAGCTCTTTGCCAACAACTCCAAGCCTCTTACTGCACCAAAATTTTTGGCTCCCACTTCTAGTGCTACAAGAAGTGGAATTTTCAAGTTAAAAGTGGGAGAATAAGGTCTTGAATTTAGAAAAGAAAATGATGTATGAGGAAGAAGAATTTTTACCTATTTTCTTGAAGAATTTTCGGTCCTTATGGTAGAGGAAGAAAAAGAATTTATTTTTTTGGTGAAATTGCCTAAGTGTTTAAGTGTAAATAGTGTAGAATGAAGTCTCTCTCCTTTAAGAGCCTCAAGTGCCCCCCCCCAACCATCTCTTTAGGCACTCATTTGGATTTTTCTGGAAGCTTGAAAATGATTGTTCATGCTTGCCTTGGTAGAAGCAAGACTTGTTGGAATGGATGAAGGCTTGCATGCTTAAGTGAATAAGACAAAAGGAAAAAACAAAAGGAAAAAGACAAGGTTGTTTCTTCTACACTTATACAAGTCTCTTACCCATCTTACAACTAGTTCTCATATATAAGTCAATCCCATATAGTAAATCATATCACACTTATGTAATTAGTCATCTATTTATCAAGTGTCTAGTAATTCCTAAGTAGTATCATCACTTATAATCTAAGGTATTAAATAAAATTAGAACCAATAATGTGATTCAATATATATCAATCAAGCAATTTATTAAATTATAAAAATTATTTTGAAATATATAAATATAATTTTCAAAATTATTAAATTATTTAAATAAATATTATGCTACAAGAAAATAATTTAAGAGAGAAATCCAGCCGGCTAATATATCTCGTTGAAAGTTGAAAGAAATCGACAATCATTAAAGAAGTGAAAATAGGCATTATTAACATACCCCATAAAATAAAAATGATTCTAAGTATAAATGATATATCTACTAGTTAAATCAAATAGTAATTAATTCAACAAATCAAGAATGAGACACTTTACTATTTTAATATAAAGTAGGATTCTTAACAAAATAAATCTCAAATGCTATTCTTTCAAAAATTGAAATTTTACTAGATGAATTTTCAAGACATGAGGCATTGTCTTTGTTAAAGTATTAAATTAGTAGTAGATGGTTTTAATAGATCATAAAATAAAATGGTTTGCTCGTAAAGCATAAAATTATTTTTCAATAAAATAGGTTTAAATACTACTTTATTTATGCCAAGAATTTCAAAATTCATAATAAATTTTTGTTAACTCAAAACAATAGATTTGGAGTAAAATGTTGAGTTTATCGAAATGAATATTTCGAAATATAAAAAATTAAGACGTAGTTTTTTTTAATAAAAATTATTTTGATCGATTGAGCAAATTGTAGCTTTATCGTCATAAAAAAATATATGTCGACAAGAGTTTTATTTTTCAAAAACTAAAGAATGGGATTTATTTTTTAAATAATATATAAGCTAAAATAAATAGTGAATACAAGAGTAAATTGTCGGTTTAAGAACATTAGTATAGAATACTAAAACATTGTAACGGGAAAATATACGTGAATAGTGTCGTCTAAGGTATAAATCTGATATAATTCATTTCAAATTACAAAATAGATTCATACTTATTGTATCTATTTATGCGGGATATTTCATAACCTCGATATCAAAACTTATACCGCGTAGATGCGCTCATTTATGATCCAAGTTCCCATAAGTCAACTTTAAATAATCATTCAGCAAAAATATTTCTAATAAACCTTAATGTTGTTCAAAATTTTCTTCCCATTATCACGTAGTAGAAGATATTCATAATACCCTATTCATATTTTCCGTAAGATTTGATGAGCATCATTGCTTGATTATTACTTAAGCGATCATATTTAGTCCTCAATGTTGCTCTAATGCACTATTCCCGTAATTATTAGCTCGTAACATCCTTCTTATGATCCAAATCTTGAGAACATCCTTGTCGCAACTAGTTAATATCTCATCCACTTAAGAAAATGGTACTTATAATAAATGTCCTGATTTGTCTTAATAGTCGATGCTTATTCGTATAGTCACATTGTTTTTGAACAATTGATAGTAAATTCCATCGTAAAAGTAATAGGTTGACCTAAAATTTCTATCCACTGGTACTTAATAGTTGAGACCTTATCAATATTAAATAAGTCATTTCCAAATTTGTAATTATAGGAGTCATTCCTACTAAAACCTTGATAACAATCTCAATTTCTCATATCCATAAAGACCTTGATTATTTCAGATAAAAGTGCGCATCTTATATATCCTATATAACACACTAGTATCTATCTCATCAGTAGTTAATCAACACTTAAGTAATTGACAACTAAGTCACAATCAACCAACTTGAAGTAAAAAAAACTAATTCACATATAGGTTATTAAATCTATATCTATATCTATATCTATATCTATATATATCTATACTTATACTTATACTTATACTTACTATCTTAAAAGTGTGAATATTTCTTGCAATTTTTGATTGGACAAAAATATCCTGTAGACATAGTAAAACTTTAGGACAACTAAATAATTTGATATTTATTTAGCTTCTATTAGTTCAATTATAAGAAATGTGACCTTTTATCTTATATATTTTAAAAGTATTTATTCTTTCAGCTATTACTCTTAAAACATTTTGAATTTTCAAATAATATTAGCTTCATATTAAACTAGATTTCGAGAGCTTTATAACCATATGTCCTAAGCATATATAAGGACTTCACATGAGAAAATTTTAATATTATAAAGTTCAACACTTTGTAAAAATTAAGAATTTATGTTTTTCTATAGTTTTGTTATTTATTTAATTTTTTTTAGTTAATTATATGAGAGATGTTCATTATAGCCAAAAAATATTTCAGAATCTTAAATTATATTTTTTGAATCATAACACTAAGAATACTTTAAATTTCTTATAAAATCAATTTCAAATTTAAACCAGGTTTCAAAATCTTCAACTCTATGTTCTAAACATATATACAAGTCATTATAGAAGAAAATGTTAACTATTTAACTTTTCGTGTGATGCAAAATTGTATATTTCTTATATTCTTTTAAATTTTCTCAATAATCAAATATGTGTATTATAATTTATAAGAAAAGGATCAAATTACAATATACACGATAAAAAAACAAAATAAAAAATATTTTAGGTGGTTTTGATACAAAATAAAAAGTAGAGAAAAAACATAACTTCTTTATGGTTGAAATTCTCCCTCAATTAGTAATATGCAATTTAAAAATTAATTTATTGATGGTTGTTAAAGAAAATAATATTGAAAACAAGAGAGTTTCATATTTTATTTTTATTACAATTTCATGTATATTTTATTTTAATTAGTCATATCAGTAAAATGAAAAGTACAAAATAAAAGGAATAAGATTAACATGAAAAAAAGCGAACAAGAACTAAAACAAGTTTGTCGCGACAAAAACATTACCTTTTCAATTTTAACTATATGTGTTAATATGACTTTTACTTAATTTTCTATATATAACATTATAAGCTTTAGTTTCTAATTTATTATTTTTTAATATATTATGATTTCAATATTTCGATTATTTTATATCCTATAAATTTTAAGAACAAGTGCAAAAAAGTTTTAAAAGTTGTATATATAAATTTATAAAAAAAATAAAACAAAGAAGACAAACTTAATAAAAAAATCAATATGTATTAAATTGACATTTGTGATAAAACTTGAATGTCGTTTGAAAATTACACTCTTAAAATTATTATAAGTTTAAAATATCAATATGATACATAGTAAAAACGTATACCTGAAAGAGTGAAAAATGAGCTAAAATGGATTAGTCTAAAAGATCATATCTGCTATACAAAAGAAAAAATAAATAAACTCATTTAATATGTAACAATTTTACTACTTAGAAAGTAATTATATATTAAAAATTATATATTAGTTTAAATACTAACATAACATTCATAAAAACTAAGTAAATTAAATAATTACACAAAATAAGAGTGATAACTAAGAATAAAAAATGTTGAAAAATAAATGGTTATACTTGACATTAATGAGTTGAGATTGATCTGAATAATTTTGGGGGTTAATCTCATATATAGATAGTTTAGGATTAAACCAAATGAAACATATTATACAGATTTGAAATAATAAAAGTAAATAGTTAAAAAACAATATGTGAGTCATACCTGGGAATTCTAAAGAAAACTTAAATGGCTTTCATATAATATGTATAATTTGATATTTTTGATAAAATCTCAGTTCATTTTAAAAGCACACCATTATGACTTATAAATATTCAAGCACAAAGAAAATTATTATAAAATTGGGTACAAATTATTCTAATTTTTACAAGAAAAAATTGAAAACAAGAATTAGAAATGGAAAGTCACTGTATGTATATGAAATTGTAAACCAAATAAATAAATAAACTAAACTTATTTAATATGAAATAGTTTGATATTTATGTCAAAAATTAATATTTCTTAAATTACATGTTAATTTAGGTACCAATATAATAATCAAAATATTAAAATAATATTTATGTATCAAATTTATTGTGTTAAACTATATATTATAATATATTGGTGTGAAGTGACCATGTTTAGTGTCAAGTAATATGAATTATTCCGGGCATAAGGAGGCATAAGAGAATAGTTAAGGGGGAGGGGGTTAACACTTGATATCTAAATATTTGGCAACTATATTTTCTTATTTGATCAAAAATTCAATCAAATTTTAAATAAAGATTAAAGTACTATATACCATTTTCTCAATGAAGGCACTAAAAACGGATTGATAATTATATTTTACTATAAATAATATGATTTTGTGAATGAGATTAAATGAGATCAATTTTACATTTACAGTCTCTTCAAACAAATATAGATTAGTTTCAGTATATTAAGAATAATTGCAATTTTTATAACTATACGGCTCACAAAATTTACAACTATGTAAATATTAATATAACCAAAATAGCCAAATTCAATTGCAAGTACAAACTCTAATAGTATAATATATCTTTCTAAAACTTTATGAAATTTAAAAAACTATATTAGTTTTTAGTTTATTATGTATAACTTTTAAAAACATAAGTGAATGCAAAAAGAAATTCAAACATAAAAGTTAATTAGTATTATATTTAATTATTGTAGATTGACATGTGAAAATTGTTAACTTAGGTTGTGATCGGTTGTACTTTAATTCCATCCATTTTTATTTTCTGAGAGAATAATGGTGAAATATTTTTTAAAAGTGGAAGTTGGATGTGTAGAGAAAAATTGATGATTATGTTGATGTGATGGAGAATCTTTTAGAGATGTTGATTGTTTGTGAAAATTTTTGTGGAAATAATAGTGTAAAATATAATATAAGAAAATTGAACAAAAATAAAAAAAATCAAAAAATAGGCAATATGGATCTCATTTTATACCTTTTGTTAACAAGATTAAAAGAAAAATAATAAAAATTTTGATAAATTAAAGAAATTATCGAATTCTTTATATAAATAGGGAGATGAGAGAGAAATAAATATTATAATTGGGTATTGGGAAATGTGAAAGAGAAGAGAAAAATGAGTTGATTTTGGAGAAAAATGAGATTTTCTTTGAATTTTTTTCACAAACAAGCACACATCCTAAAATTTTTTCTCTCCAAAAGTGAAAATTTTGGAAATTATTTCATAACCAATCACAACCTTATTTTTTCTTTCATAAGACTGTTTTTAGTTTTATTATTTATTAAATAATAATATTTTGTGTGCAATTGAATAGAGTTTCAAAACTCAGATTTTGACTTATCCCTTTTTCATAGTTTTATTTAATACCTGACTCTCGATGAAAATAATGGATTATTTTTTATATATTAGGTTAATGTTTATTAATTTTAAGACACTGGAAATAGGAGGACTACAAACTTTAAGTTTAAGTGTTAATGATAAAATATTGACTTTGTTACTAGAATTAAAATAATATATGAATTTTTTTATATATATTATATGGTAATTTTTTTTATATTTCTTTAATCGAAAAAATGAGATAGAATAAAAAAAAGTAAGCACATGAAGTATAAGAATTTGACTAACCTTTATTTTATTTTATTTTAATTGAATAACAATAACAAACAAAATGATGATATTATGATGGATTTTGGTATAATATTTAATTAATTATTTTCTTATTAATGTGATAACTTGCTTGTGACTTGGTAATCATTATCTTGTGATTTATAAGCTAAATTATTTGTCGATTATGTAAAATGCATCGAATGCTAAACGAATTCAAAAATCATGTAAGAGAAAAGACTTTTCTAGCCATAACAATGAAATAAAATACCGACGAATGTGATTGTAAGCGAATATAAAACTTCTTTAGTTGTTATACTAATTGTAAAGTTTTTGTGGGATTGAGTTCTTTAAAATAATTATTTAACAATTCACATCGATCTATAATTAAAGTAAAGCAAAATATATATTAAATACTATGTAATATTTAAATTTAATTAATATTTATTTCACTTTTTAATATTTTAATATTAATCAATAAAATTATTAAATAATAAAAGTATTTTTGTAAAGTCATGTGGATCACGTGCGATGCACGTGTTTCTTACTAGTCACAGTAATATTCTGAATAATCCCAGATAATAATTATCTAATCTTAGTTTGCAAGTTATGAATCATAGCTTAAATACTTAGTGGTGACATCAAGTCGAGATCCTATAATGTTGACATCCTTAACGTATCTTAACCATGATACTCAACCATACGTCAAATTTTCTTACTTAAAATTGCACAAGTATTTAAGAATGAATAACACAATGGTACTACAATTTGTAAATCATACTTAGTGATTCCCATATTATTATTTCCGAAGTAATATCACTAAGTATCTAGATCCCATAATATATCACATAGCCAAATCAGATACTATCAAGTATCAAGTGATAACCCATATCCTTCAACTCTCATCATATCGGGGCATTATACCTTTCAGATCAAATAATTTCTAATCACCTAACATCCAAACCGAAATATATCTGGATATTTAATACTATGATGATCCATAATAGTTCGGATAGTCATCTAGATTTAACTTAGGTCATCTAGTAGTGGTAACCCAATCCAAGGTAGAGGATCCTATCCTGGTTCAGCTCGGTGTAAGTTCCTTTCTTACAAGCCGAGCTCTGATACCACAACTGTCATGCCCCAAAATGGGAGCTGTGACACAGACAATCAAACTTATGTCGGTTTACCAGGCCGCCCGTTTATTCATTAATATAACCCAAACAGAAATAGCAATTCCCAAAAATAACCCAAGCATAAATATTAAAATAGACTAAGTCTGGTACAGTTGCAGCGGAACCAAAATGAAAGTACAATCATTGTCAATAATGTTCCTACGGGTCCTACTCCCGTCTATTACAAGGGAATTACTAAAACTTGTCCATACATAATGAAACCATAAAAATGCAAATTATCTCAACAGCCCAACACAATAGAGAGCTAATCAGTAGCTTCGAAATCTTCGTCGTGGTCTTCTTCCGGTGGAACCTCACCATCTGGTTGGAAAAACAGGTGGGAGTGAGACAAAAATTCTTAGTGGGTGTGGTGAGTGTGTGCAAGTGGGACTTACAGTTTATGCAGTAAAAATCCGTTTCATGAGTTTTATGCAAGAAACGTGCAATGACATTCTTATATACTTGATAGTTTAACAATATCGCTTAACACAAGTGTGGCGTCAATCAAAGATTAAATCAATTCCATAACAATTCCATAACGCTTGCGTCTTGCACGGAAGTGTGACGTCAACCGGAAATTAAATCAACTCTATGTTGCATTGGGCCAAAGGCATCATGAGTAAAAGTGAAACTCTCTAATGAGAAAGGGGAAGTCTGCGTCTACAGCCAGTGCTACTATATCGGATCATGCAATCAGTTTAGCTGCTAAAACATCGGGAAATCGTATAACAACTCTCAATTATCCAACAACTGGGCCAAAGGCATAACATGAGTAAAACTCAAGCACTCGAATATCGGAGATCGAGAAAGGCGTCACACCAACACAACTCTCAAACCATCGGCGAGAGGAGATGGAAGACCTACTCTCATCTTTCCCAACCCGGAGTCAATCGGTCAAAGAAAGAAGATGATCCGAAAGTTGGCCAAAGGGTGACGGGAAGAGTCATGCTATGGAAAAGAACTTCACTTTATGAAACCCCATAAAGAAGGATAGTGATACAACGTATTTCGAGCTATAATGATTCGTCCTTATTCGATAAAGTGTTGATCAAACATCAATTCCCCAACAAACAATACACCTTATCCCTCCAATGGATAGGGCCCTAACCACTATCCCATTGGCGCGATGTCTCCATGGCGCACGGTGGGGCCGGCTAAGCCCGTGCTCCGGAGATCGTCATAATCATGATTATACCCATTCCTATGACCCAATCGCCCGCCGAGACTCTCTATCGGCTCGAGGTTGGGATTTGGACGATAGAAGCGGTATAGAGACATCAAGGAGACAATCGGGTTGCATCGGAACCGGGCTACCCATCTCACACACGACTTATTCATTCCACTTTGTTTAGTCAATCAGCTCAATAGGATTTCTGGGTTTTGGAGTGTTCAAAGACTCACCGTATCCATTTATTCAATCATTCAAGATGATTTAACATGTTTGATATATTGATTCGAGTGTTCAAAGACTCACCGAATCCGAATATTTTGATCATTGAATGAGGATCCGGAGTGTTCATAGACTCGCATAGATATTTCAATCTACATTTCGATATTGATCATATGAGTTTATATTTCTTAAGATAGTTAGTTACGATGGGTAATCTAGATGGGTATAATATTCGATTAGTAATTTAAATCTTATCTCAAAACAACAACCATCAAGTCCTAAATAAAAATGAGATTTTGGTTAAATACTTAGCATATTAATTTATGCGGGTGAGGACGTCGCTGCATCACTAGTACAATTATTCGGTTTGAAAGTCTCGAATAAAATTCGGATAATAATTAAAAATAAAATATTTAATTAAATAATTATAAAATATTTTAATATTATTTCACTGAGGAGGAAATTTTGTGTCGGGCTTTAAAATTCCATAAGTTTTGATCCCCAACTCAGAAAAAGGCAAGGTCAGTTTCTATTTTTTTTTTAAATTTCAAAGAATCATATCTTCAGGGTCTCGGGGTCATATTTTTGAAAATTGTAGGTCAGTCCCGAATTTCTTCCCAAATTATATTTTTGACCTGATACTTTTAAAAATGGATATCTTTTAAACCGAAAAATGTATTAACGAGATTCTAAATCTAATAATGTCTTTGGGGCAGTATACAGTTGGGGTAAGAGCAGTTTTGATAAATTTTTCATTTAAACACCAAACTCTTGAAAAATTCTATTTTGGGCCCAAATGTGATTTTACCGTTAATGGCTCGTTTCAAACCCATTTTTCGTAAAATTTGGACTAAAGGTCATACTATTTAAAATAAGTTCATACTATTTTCGGGATAATAGATTCCCATACTTTCAAAAATTACATATTGTGTCTTTGTAAGGTTTGAAAAATTACCATTTTGGTGTCTAAATATTCTTTTATCCGCATTTGCTTGACCCGGAGGTTCCCAATTATTATTTATCATATATACATTATTTTTATTGTATATAAAATCCAAAATTTTAAAAATTACAGCAGGGTTTACATAGTTTTTGAACTCTTCATTTTTGGCCCCATATTTTGTCATATTTGCAAAAATGGCCCAAGCTCGATTTTGTTCTCAATCTTATGTCCAAAATATATATATATATATATCATATTAAATATATTTCTCATATTTTTCTCATCCATTTTTGAATATGTATAAAAAGAAAGCATATAGAGCATATGAAAGCCATTTGTTTTTAAGAAATAATCACTTTTGTCATAAATCCAACAACACATATACATATTTTTGAAATTTTCCAGATTTATAAAACTGAGATTTTCCAGAAAATACAACACATAAATGAACACATGCATATCATGCCATTTTTATGCAATTAATGGGACTTAGAAAGATTTTCACCCACCTCTTGTCTCTTGGTAGTAAGTTGGTCTAGGTAACTTTTCTTTCTTAGAATACTTCCTTAAGGTCCCAAGCCTCTTAGGACAGCCCCTAGTTGGAAGTTTTGGTGTCAAAAGGGGTGGAGTTTGAAGTAAAAGAAATACAAAAGTAATTATTAGCACCAGGTGGTCCTTACCTTTGATCTTTATCTTCTTGAAACTCTTTGCCAACAACTCCAAGCCTCTCACTACACCAAAATTTTCTGCTCCCCCCCTCTAGTGCTACAAGAAGTGGAATTTTCAAGTTAAAAGTAGGAGAAGAAGGTCTTGAATTTAGAAAAGAAAATGATGTATGATGAGGAAGATTTTTTACCTGTTTTCATCAAGAATTTTCGGTCCTTGTGGTAGAGGACAAAAAAGAGTTTGTTCTTTGGTGAAATTGTCTAAGTGTAAATGGTGTAGAATGAAGTCTCTCCCCCTTAAGAGCCTCAAGTGCCCCCATCTCTTTAGGTACTCATTTGGATTTTTTTGGAAGCTTGAAAATGATGGCTCATGCTTGCCTTGGTAGAAGCAAGACTTGTTGGAATGGATGAAGGCTTGCATGCTTAAGTGAATAAGACAAAAGGAAAAAGACAAGGTTGTTTATTCTACTCTTATACAAGTCTCTTATCCATCTTACAACTAGTTCTCACATATATAAGTCAATTCCCATATAGTAAATCATATCACACTTATGTAATTAGTCATTTATTTATAAGGTGTCTAGTAATTCCCAAGTAGTATCATCACTTATAATCTAAGGTATTAAATAAAATTAGAACCAATAATGTGAGTCAATATATACCAATCAAGCAATTTATTAAATTATAAAAATTATTTCGAAATATATAAATATAATTTTTGAAATTATTAAATTATTTAAATAAATATTATGCTACAAGAAAATAATTTAAGAGAGAAATCCAACCGGCCAATGTATCTCATTGAAAGTTGAAAGAAATCGACAATCATTAAAGAAGTGAAAATAGGCATTATTAATATACACCATAAAATAAAAATGATTCTAAGTATAAATGATATATCTACTAGTTAAATCAAATAGTAATTAATTCAACAAATTAAGAATGAGACACTTTGCTATTTTAATATAAAGGTCGGATTCTTAACAAAATAAATCTCAAATATCATTCATTCAAAAATTAAAATTTTACTAGATGAATTTTCAAGACATGAGGCATTGTATTTGTTAAAGTATTAAATTAGTAGTAGATGGTTTTAATATATCATAAAATGAAATGGTTGCTCGTAAAGCGTAAAATTATTTTCAATAGAAAAGGTTCAAATACTACTTTATTTATGCCAAGAATTTCAAAAATCATAATAAATTTTTGTTAACTCAAAATAATAGATTTGGAGTAAAATATTTTATTTTATCGAAATGAATATTTCAAAATATCAAAAATTAAGACGTAGTTTCGTTTAGATAAAAATTATTTTGATCGATTGAGCAATAGTAGCTTTATCGTCATACAAAAAATATGGCAACGAGAGTTTTATTTTTCAAATACTAAAAAATGGGATTTTTTAAAATAATATATAAGGTAAAATAAATAGTGAATACAAGAGTAAATTATCGGTTTAAGAACATTAATATAGAATACTAAAACATTATAATGGAAAAATATATGTGAATCGTGTCGTCTAAGGTATAAAAATCTGGGGCCTCGCATTTATGATATTCTCCTCTTTATCCTTTTGACTTCCTTCCGATCTTTCATCACTCCAGGTGGTATTTTGCATCTTTTTCAAAGTGTTAGCACACTCAATCTGAATGTGTCCAAACCCACCACATTCTCTGCACTGAATCATTTCGCTTTTCTTTGAGGATTTGCTTCTTCTGCTCTTTTGTTTCGTAGATCTTTCAAAACTTTTGATAAGATGAGTAAGTGGCTCATTCAACATATTGATTCTCTCAATTTCTGGCTTATTCTTGTAAGGAAAAAAGGATCTGTCAAAGAGTTGAGGGCATGAAACTAAACTTTCTTCATAAAAACAAGACATGTTAGCAACAAATATAAAACTGGATCTCACTAATAAGAATTGGTGTTATGCTCTTGATGTCAATTGATAAAATATGTTGCCCTATTAATCAATATATCAATATAAAAACCCTAGATGTTCGGATTCGAATAGTGTTGTAAGTTAATATTGTAACACTGAAACATACAACACACTCACACAACGGAAACAATCTTAATGCATGAAATGCACGAGGCCACGCCCAGAGAAGAAACAATCCACTATTAGAAAAACACAGCTTATTACAAATACAAATAGATTTACGAATAACGTAAAGACTCCCTCTTTACAAATTCACCAACTCTTGTATTCGACTAATCTCTGATTGTTTCTTCAAAAATCCTAATCTTATTGGAATCCCTCCAACTTCAAAGCCTTGAACGGTTGAGTCGATCCACACCATAGATCTTCACCTTCTTCTCCCGAAGAATAATAAAAGTGAACAAAAGATTTCTTGAAGAAGAACTTGTAAGCACAAAGTGTTTTGTGGATAACTTCTTCAAGGGGATGACTTCTCCTTTTATATCTTTCAAAAAGAAATCATATCCCTGATTTCTGGGGGACGTTTCAAGCTAAGGAAGGAAATCGACAAAATAAAATCATTTACTTGTAGGTGAGAATCATGTACATAAGAAAAGTGATTAGAAAATGATAATTGGCATTTATAATATGGCTGAATCAATTAAGATAAATCTATCTAATGTTTTCACCAACATGCACATAATAGAGAACATGCCAAAAATCAAAGCACAAAATCTGGCATAAAATCCGCCCAGATTCTGTGCTACCAGTGTTGCATCACCAGAGTTGCAACACCAAAACTAGCACTGTGCACAAAGACCAAATTTGCCAATTATGTAACATTAACATCTTGGGTTAAGTCTTCTGAGTACATCTCATTGGTTGACCCGTCAGAAATGTTGTCGTGCTTCAAGTGGCGAGTGGGGTTCGAATCCCATTACAAACTAGCTGCTTCTTGGGATATACTAGATGAGACATGTGGCATTAGGCCTCTTGTGCACAGAAATGTACAAGCCTGATTTGGGATCTGAGGCTGCGATTTATATTCTTACAGGATCCTATGGATGGAGTTATGGTGCCTAGGATTGATCCAGAAATGTATAGGCCTTATTGGAAATCTTAGACAGGTTGAGATATATCCCACCATTTACATTCTTTCGTGACCATAAGAACGAGGTTTGGTGCAGGATTAGTCGGGCTAACATGAGACATCAAAAAAAAAAAAAAAAAAAAAAAAAAATGAGACAGTCAATGGAGGGACTTGGTCTAGGCAACTTTTATTAAAGTTTTTTTTTTCCTTCCCGGACATGGCCTTTATTTAATAATTGAACTATGATTGATTTACCATGCATATTGTCTTGGTCTTCTCAGGTCTTCTCACCTAACTATTTGTCTAGTCTCTTTCTTCTGTTCTTCTCTGATATTGCATAGCAACTTCTGCTAAAAGAAAGTTTCAAAGAAAAACAAGGCTCACAAGCTCAATTATATTATCCTATCCACTTTTTGCTTATGGTCATGTTGGGCAATGTTTTTAAACTCGAATAGTTTATATGCAACCCGTTTCGAGTGCAATCAATTTGCGTTTTAACTGATCGGATCAACTGATTTGATATAGCTAAACCAAAATCTGTCCAAATCCTCAAACTTCATCTTTAATTCCAAATTTTACAAATGCACGCCAACTGTTTGAGAAAAGGAACATTCTTTGAAAATAAACGATCCGACTTGTTAAAGCACTTTTCATCTCTTTTATCTTCACTAGGAAGATTTAAGCCCTTCAACTATATGCGGTTCCTCTAGCACTTGCAACTTTTTTCAACAATTTTCCCAAGTTTTCCTGTGTGAAGAAAAATGGAGGTTGATGCAGTTGCCTCTGTGATACTTGAGAAAGTAAGGGACTTGCTATCAGAGGAGTCTTTTACTAACAACAAGGTGATTGGCATTCAGCTTGAGGAGATGCAACAGGCCCTCAAGAAAATGAAGGGCTTCTTCATTGATGCTGCAGACAAGGAAGATAATTCCCAAGGCGTCAAGAATTGGACTGATGATTATATGCGCCATCTCTACTCGGTGGAGGACTCCATTGAGTCGTTTGCCCTTCGCATCACGCGCCAAAGGAAGAGGCTGGGATTCCTCATGAATCATGCTCTCTTTCTCAAGAAATTCAAAGCTTATAAAATGCTCAAAAGGATTCAGAGAGAGATTAAGGTGCTCAATGATCAAACCCCGGCTGGCCTTGAAGACGCAAGTCTAAGATCGATACATTCCCAGAAAACCGACCCTGCTTGTAGCCTTGGCCGCAGTATTGATGAGTATGGCAATGGAGAAAATGATGAAGCAGATGATGCTGATGACAAACAAGTAGAAGAAGGGGAAGAGGTGAAGCGTAGTTTGATTTCGTCTGTTCAATTAAAAAATGAAGATCTCATAAATGAGAGGCATAGTATTAGTAGTTCCACTGTTTTGATCACAGAGGGCAATTCACAAAGTTTACCCCGTAGCAAATCGTTTAAGCTAAGGTCACTTACAGATAATTCACTTTATCGGGAGCGTACCCAAAATTCGAAGCTCATGTATAGCTATTCCTATGATGAGGAAGCGCTATCGATCGTTGGATATGAGCGCGAGGTGCCTAAATTACAGAGTAGGCTAGCCGAAGAAGACAATTGGATTGGCCGAATCATCCCAGTTGTAGGTGAATTGGGTTCAGGCAAGACGATGTTGGCTCGTGCTGTTTATGGAAATAGAATCATCAAGAACAGGTTCAAGGCTGCTTGTGCTTGGGTGACCATTTTTAAGGAAACAACGACGAAAGATATCTTGCTCAATTTGCTGAAGCAGGGTGAAAATTCAAAAGAACAAGATGGTAAAATCGATGAGGAGTTACTCAAGGACAGACTCAGACAGGAGTTGAAAGGAAAAAGATATTTGATTGTGTTGGATGGTGTTCAGAGTTCAGATCAATGGGAAAGTCTAAAAAATGCATTTCCAGACGAACAAAATGGAAGCAAGATAATCCTCACAACTTGTAACGAGCAAGTGGCGCTGCTTGCTGGTCCGAAGAGCAAGCCACACTCTTTGAGTAAACTTGACAATGAAGAGAGCTGGAGTTTGTTCTTGAAAAAGGTGGGCTTAAGAGAAGATATTCCAGATAGTTTTAATATAAAGGAGAGAATTATTCAGTTTTGCCAGGGGCTGCCCCTGAATATTGTTCTCCTTGGCAGTTTGTTATCAACAAAGAAAGACAGAGGCATCAACGGATGGAGTGTGATACTTGACAGGCAAGAACCTCCACGAACCTCGGATATCTTGATGTTAAGCTACAATGATTTGGATGCACATTTGAAGCTCTGTCTGCTCTATATGATGATGTTTCCCAAAGAATTAGACATTCCAGTCAGGAGGCTGCAACGGTTATGGCTTGCCGAAGGATTTGTGAAGCGACCAGAGAATCGTGACATGTTCCAAGAAGATGTGGCTCAAGACTACTTTGACAATCTTGTTAAGCGGAGCTTGATACTTGTTTCTAAATTGCGGTCCGATGGAAGTCCGAGGAAGTGTCGTTTGCTAGGTGCCCTTCATGACATCTTGTTGACAAAGGCTCGAGATATCAGCCTTTTCCATGTCCATCGCGGCTCGGTTTGCCATGAAGACGGTCCATTTGGCAAGCGTAGGCTCGTTGAGTATGCTGATGGTAAGAACTGTTCACTTGAATCTTCCGAATATCAATTTTTACGGTCATACATATCATTTAACTCCCAGAAAAAAGATACTCCGGCAAAGTACGTGGACAATCTTGTTAGCAGTATGATAGGTAAGGGGTATGGGTTGTTGAGGGTGATTGATCTTGAAGGGGTTTATAAACCTAGTTTGCCTGAAAATCTAGGTCACTTGTTTCACTTGAGGTACTTAGGTTTGAGGTGGACTTTCTTGGACAAAATTCCCAAATCTGTAGGTGAACTGGTCTATCTTGAGACTTTGGACCTGAAGCACACCAACATTAATAAAATCCCACCGTCCATTTGGAAACTGAAACATCTTAGACATCTCAATCTCAACGAAATTCATCTTGACAAGGATATGCATTTGCACATGTGTGGTTCCTTGCCTAAACTCCTAACTCTCTGGGGATTATCCGTTAACCACGAGAGCCCAATCAAGAATGGTTTGAGCAAGTTAACTCATCTTAGAGAATTAGGCATTTCGTTCTGTTTAAGCAAGTTTGATGATGATGAAGATGTCAAGATTGAAGGTAACAACAGTTCGAGCACATCATCAACTCAATTTTCAGAAGATTTGGTTGATTGGATTTCCAACCTAACAACTCTTCAGTCATTGAGGTTACGATCAAAAGATGATTCAGGGCGCCCTGCTGATCTTTTTTTAAAGCCATTTTCAAGATTGGATAAACTTTCTCACATGAATTTGCTCGGAAAGTTGCAAAAACTTCCTGATATAGATCACTTTCCACCTAATATCAAGGTTCTTACATTATCAGTGTCAAAATTGGAACATGATCCCATGCCAATTCTAGGACAGATCCGAAGCTTGACCGTTCTAAGGCTCTTGGCCAACTCGTACCTCGGAGAGAAAATTGTCTGCCCACGTGGTTCGTTTGAGGCTCTTGAGGTTTTAAAACTATGGATGCTAAAGGAATTGAAGGAATGGGAGATGGAAGAAGGTGCAATGAATAAACTCAAAGAGCTCAACATCAGATGTTGTTCCAAGCTGGAAAAGATTCCGAGCAGGCTTTTCCAGCGAAGAACTTTTAAAGATTTGATCTTGACAAACATGCCTGAAAAATTTAAGGAAAACGCCGAAAGGAATAACCTTAATAAGGTGTCTATTGCTGTCAAGGATTATAACTTCACTCCACTTGCTGTAAGTTTTTTTACTTCATTAATGTCTGATAATTGTTGTATTTTTGTTTTTTACTGAAGTTGATATTAATTTGTGGTAACTGAACAACTTTGTGTTGCTGGCAGTGGGAACAAGCTTATGATGATACTCCAAATGGAATGGCATTGATCAATGGTTCGTGTGCTTAAAGCCTTTGAGAGAGAGAGAGAGAGAAATCCATCATATGCATTTCTGCATGTAAACAGCAGAAGGGTTCTTATTTATAAATAAATCCTTTTAAGTCTACTGTTTTTAGTTCCCTTTGTTTTAATTGTTGAGATGTTTTATCATGAAAATTTTCCTTTTTCTTTTTTCTTTGTTCCTTTTCATTTTCTCTGCATTGGGAAAGTTTAATGGAAAAGTAATTACTCCACGTATAGTTTATCTTTATTTTTCTTTATTAGAAAACAAAATATATCGACCTTACATTGAACTTTTCCTCTAGAGAAGAACCTTTGATTTTTACATTCAGCTTTTCATTAATTTTCCTCATTGGAGGAAGAATTTCAGTTTGTTTTTCTGTGTCCTCTGCTGGTCTGGAGTTGGATGAAAATAATTAAACTACTCTACTTATATTTCATCTGTTTTTTGCTTCACATAATTTTATTTTTTTCTATTCCTATTGATTGATCAATTCTATGATAACAGGAAGAGGTCATATTTATGTAGGTATTAAGAGGAGACAAATGACAAATTGACAATGTATTCATTTGCAAACTACAGGAGTTGTTTCTGGCTCTTTATATTTGTACATTGAAGATTAGACTTTACACAGTTTATAATCTAAAGATTCGTATACTTAGGGAGTGTTTGCAAAAACTTCTGTTTTTTGAAGAATTGATTTATTATAGTAAAAATAAAAGTAATTGAGAATTAGATGTTGGTAATGTTTTGAAAATATAATCAGAAGTTGAGAGTGTTTGGTGAAAAGTTGGAAAAGTATTTATTTGTTTGTAAAAGTCAAACCGAAAGCAGAAGCGAAAATTTAAAGCAATCATCTCCCTACTTTTAGATTCTTATTCAATGAAGTAGTGTCAGAAACAGAAATTGACATTTACAAATACCACAAAATGGTTTTTTTCAAAAAAAGAACTAAGTATTGGGCTTTGGTCCAATATTTTGCATGCAATGGGCTTAAAATATGCGCGAGGCGTGGCCTGCGATTCTAACACGTGAGCATTGGGTTGCATAGTTAAAGGGAAGTTTAAAGGATTAGATATAAACTACCGCTACCAACAGATGCATCTCCTTTTTTGGTGCCCAATACATAGATACTCTATGGTTAAGCGTGCTTGCCTTGGAGTAAATATTGGATGGGTGACTCCTTGAGAAGCAATTTCCAGTGACCCGGTGACTTCCTGGGAAGCAATTTCTAGAGAGCGCGTGAGTGAGGATAAAGCACGCTAGAAAAGACTCGTGTTGGTTTGTGAAGATAGTCATCAATTCAGTAAAGCACTTGAGGTCTAACACTAAATAGTGCTCTTTTTTTAGTGATTTCAAACACTCTCTCAGTCAAAGACGAGTTAAAGGTGTGACAATAGAGGTGGGGTTCGTCCTGAATTTCATCTTTTTTCAAATTAACATAAATTTTATTTTATATAATTATTAAATTTATATAGTTTTTTAATCTACTGTATAGAAAAAATTCATCCCAAATCTTCATTTTCTAGCTTCCTCCTGCATTAATAAAACATGTGATTAGGGGTGGCCACGGTTCCAGAACTGCGGGTTCTGAATCCAAAACTGCTGGTTCTGGTTCCAAAACCACCAGTTCCGGCCGGTTTTAACCGGAATAATTTGTTTATCTTTTGATAATTTTTGATTTTTTTAAATGGTTTATCAATTTTAGTTACGGAAAAAAAGGGAAAAGAAAAAAAGACTTTGGACTTAATATTTGGAACCCGGTTTCAGTTCCATTTGGCCATCCCTACATGTGATGCATGGCTTTCTCTTGAACTCAATATGTGTTCAAATTCTAGATAAAACGTTAACCGAATTATCCTATTGCAAGCGTACAATTAGGGATGGCAAAATGACCCGCCCCACCCCATACGCGGGGCATATCGGGTCTGGGTAGTGGTATTGCCACGCCCCACCCATAATTTATTTTTTATATTATATATTATATATAATTATTAATTTAATCAATATATCTGATATTTTGAGGACAAAACCCATTTGGCCATTTCATTTCTATGCAAATCTGCTGCCATATTTTGATTTGGAGTTTTGAATTGATTTCGGGAGATTTATTTTCATGAATGTAGTAATGTAGTTGTAAAATGTGTTAAATTATTGTGGATTTAATTTATTTCTAAGGAATTTATAAAGCTATTTTTCTAAGGAATTTATAGGAGATAGGGCAAACGGGACAGGGCGGGGCGCGAGCCTTTGTTTTTTTGCCCTGTAGCGGGGCACGGGGTGGCAAGGCAGTATGGCGGGGCGGGGTCTTTCAATATCCGCCCCGCCCAAGTCCCGTCCCGTCGTCATCCCTACATACAATGTCAAATTTTGGTATAAAATGATGAGAATGATTTTGTCTCCACAAAAGCAATAAGTACCGTAATTGAAATAGCTAGATTTAACTTTATCTAGAATAATCAATTTAAGGTAGTGAATTAAATAAACAATACTATGTAAAACTAGAAAACTCAATCAAACAAATTATCAAACACGGGGTAGTTATCTATAAAAATCTTAAACTAAAACCCTATCAAGTTGTATGAATTCTACCAGAAGACTTTGAAGGAGTCATAAGTCTCCCTCGAATTCCTAAGTTGCACTATCCTAAAGTCATGTATTACATTCCCTCTCTCGAGTGTCAAATTCAATATACAACAAACAATCCAAACTATTCATCATATAATTGAGATGCAGTCAAATCAAACAGCAAAAATAAATTAGATAACTCGTAATTTGCTAAAGTAAAATCTCAAAACATAGGTTTCGACTTTGGTTACATCAACACCACCTAGAAAATGTAAATTAGTTCATAATGAATGTAACTTGGGTTTTACAAAAGGCAATTTTATTTGACTATGAGCTTTGCTCTTGCATGGCCTTGAGATATCTGAAACTGCTCTGTAATCCCTAAATGTGCCATCAGAAGCCAAACATGACTCAGAAGCTCTCCGCCCTTTCGCAGCTGACGAGCATGGTGGTTGCCGCGACAATGTGTGGCGGCAAACGCCAGCATCTCCACCCAAACTCTACTTATAATTTCCCATCTCTCTTCCTTTACTTGTAACAAAGACTTAGCCAATTTACAAGCATCAAACAGCACAGATTTGCTCCTATCCCCTTTCACTTTAGCCGGTGGAACTTCAGTGTTCACCTGAAGCAACTTCTTGCATGCTCTGAATTTGCTAGATTTCACATTTCTCTCTTCGAGAAACTCTTTTACTTCAGCGCACGTGTCGCGAAACCTGATCATCCCGATCCCAATCGGCAGCATAAAAGGACATGCTACGAGAAGATACAGCATATAATCTGATATGTTCTTGCTGTGGTCTGAAATCAGCTTTTTTTCACTATTATTCACATTTTGTTGATTTTCACCCCATTCCAAAGAATAGCAAATATCCGTGGCAATGTGCCATAGAAGGATTCTCTGGTCGAACTCTCTGTCTTCATTCCAATCGACAGAAACAAAGTCGTATTTTTCAAGAGCGAAACTTCCTCTCCGGTTCCAAAAGGCCGTGGGATTATCACAACCATTTATTCTTGTGTACCTATCCAATTCCCCGAAAATCAAGTCTTTTAGCTCTGGGGAGACGTCGAAGAACGTCTTATACCAGTGTTTTTCTAGGTACTTATCGATCGGAACAAGCTTCCGTACATTCCAAAGAAACTTACGAATTCTTGAAAACGCCGCATCTCTGTCCCCAACACAAAGGTTCAGTAAGTTGTGCTGAGCCATTTTGTTGGACCATCTCTTTTTATTCGGCTTTTGAAACCAATGAACAATCCGGGACGAGAGAGCTGATCTCTCGCGTCGGCTCAGCCAATTATGAGTCCAATCTGAGTTTATTACAACCCAAAAAGCGTATATTTCAAGACAAATAGCCACCACCAGCAACAAATAAGTGATTACCAAGTCGAGTTTCTTGTACTTGCTCTTCTCGCAAAGGAATATAAACGCCATCAAGGCGAACAACGTGAAGCAAAAAGTGATCGTTCGAAGGAAAAAGCCTCTCGGTTTATACACAATGGACGCTTTCGTGTAAAGCTCATCAAACACGAGACCAAGCTCAACCTCAACAACATCAAAAGCTTGTTTCGACGAAAGCTCCTGGAAGTAGGACCGACTGCTGTCACGATCCTGAAAACTTAAAATAGCATCTGCAAACAAGCACTTAAATGTCAAGAACAAGTCAAACGCTTGGTGTATTAGTTTCCCATGATCATTAGGGTTAGAATGCTGAGCCGGGACGGGGATTTCAATAACCTCAGCCGCTTCGACATAAAACCCCTCGGCCTTCTTCAAAGTTAATTCTTCCATGAATTTAGCATAGTTAGGGCCTGGATCAGGCTCTCTTAGCATAGAGTCCCTAAAATTCTCACTATTCGCTCCCGAAAGAGCGAATAAACGCTCTCCGTATTTGATTAAACCAGCGATAAAAATAAGAATGCTCATAACATTAAGCCAAGAAGAACCTGGCAAAGCAACAAGAAGAATATAGAAAGCAAGTCCAGTTTGAACTACCAATCCCACTAAATGCCTAAGCCAAAGCTCATTATCTTCAAGAGAATATGCTGTTATTGTATCAGGGCCACCTAAATGCAGCAAAAAGAATTGAGCCCAAAACCACATTAATTGATTTAAAGGGTCCTTAGAATGTTTGCCATTTTTTTGAAGATCATCCAGAGTGTTCTTTGAGATGATACCAAGCGACACGATGGCGACCCAGTCGGCCAACAAGTAAGCACACCAAAGAGTGATTCTGATCCAAATTTTGCACATATATTTCCTGCGGTTGCCCAATGTGATGAGTAAAATTTGCATGGTGAGGCTTAGAACAATAAGTACTCGAACCTCCCATTCATTCAAAAATTTGATAAAACTCTCTGGAATTACTTGTATAAGCCTCCTCTTCTCCATAAAAACCAAAGCAACAGCCACTAGACATTTTAGCCAAAAAAAAAAAAAAAAAAAAACAACCTAATAAGTTTGTTTAGTAAACCAAATAACAATAAAAGAAAAAAAAAACAGTTCTTGTAAAATCCAAACAGTAGCAACAACAATTTCAGCAAATGATCTAGTTGAACAACAATAAGGGTAATGTTACCTGTTGAAAGCATCATCAAACTATGAGTTTGTAGAAATCTGTCTCCCTATAGTATAATAACCTCCAGGAGTTCCCAAACAAACCACACAAAAAGGAAAAGGAAAAAAAAAAAAAAACACTGATATTGATGAATTATAGTTAAATTGAAATAAATGTATTGACCTTGACTTGCCTGGCTGCAAATAAACTGTAAAAATTTGAGGAATGAAAGAAGTTGTGGGCCTGCCCAATTGGCTTGAATACCTATTCAAACAATAAATTCACTGCAGATTCTCAGCACTTGCGAGTTGCATCCTTAGAATGACGAAAGGCTTCTGCATTTCATGTTACAAGAGTTTTTCTGCCTTTCTGGTCATCTCAAATGTCAAAGGCTATGGATTCATTGTTTCACTTTTCGTTTCGTTCCTTTCTACTTTTCTGGAGAATGGTGCGAAAAATTTATTTTTAAGAATAGATGTGATGATGATAGTTGATGTGATAATGTTTTTAGTGTACAAGTAAATAGATGTGATTGGTGATTTGAAAAATAAGAAACACTAAACAATGTATTTGTGATATATTTGTATAATGATAATAGTTGATGTAATGTTTTAATGTTAAAATTATAAATGGATGTTATTGGTAATTGAAAAATCAGAATGAGTGAATAATGAATTATTTGAATATTTTCAAATATAATTGCGCGTTCAATAAGAAATTCATCTCGGAATTGAAAGGAAAAAAAAATTCACAAAGCAAGCACTACCTAAATGTTTTTGTTTTGTTTTTTCTTCGTGGAAAGTAATTAGTATTTATTCTTTTTTTTGGAGTATATATTTTGGGAGGAAAGGGAGGGGTGGGAATCAAACTTCATATCTCTAATCTAGGCATGAAAGTCGTAATCAGTGGATTATTAACTGGATTAGTGTTTTACTCGTGCGATGTACGGGGTGTGCTATGTTGAACCAGATGAGATGTGTTATATCGAACCATATGTGGTTTGTTTGTCGAACCATATAAATTGAATGGATATAAAAATAATAATTTTAATGAATACAAAACAGTATAAAGATTTGAAACGAATTTATCAAATTAAATACTATTTGTAAAAATTACAAATTTTAAAATACTTCTTTGTACACCACATTTTCGTTTGTTTGTTTTTTGATTCGTTGTCACCACAGACTAATATTTTCAAACCCTTATAATTTATGACTCGGGAAACAACAATGTACAATTGACCATGACTGAATAATGGATTCTCCAAATACAGTCCGACACTGGAGAGAGATTGTCGGCTCTTGTTTATAGTCATGGTATACGATACAATCAGAGGAAACTGTCTCCTGAAACTTGACGGGAATTCTGATATCCAACAGGGTGAGTGTCATTCGCGTAATCAAAATCTTGTATACTCCATAAATATACATATTCTTGAGAATGTTTGCAAATCAATTCTCCGTGTCATCGTTGGTGATGTATTTGTAATATTACTTAGATAATACTTTAATAATTTTCTTTTGGTGGGCCTTGCAAATCTAACCTTGCATCTACTCTCCAACATGTGATATCTGAGTTGTTCAGATTTTCTGCAAATATGTGAACAAAATAAGATCAACATTCAATAAATAGAATTGTATGGAATAATATTGACTGTTAGTCTAATACCCTAAAAATATGCAGTGTGTGATTTGGATAAGGATAAAGTAAATAACTAAAAAAACATTCAAAAAATAAATAAAATTAATTTAAATATCATTTTGTATAAGCTACATTTTTTTATTACAATTACTATAATTATATTTAAAACTTATATTACAAAGCTAATCCTATATTGATGAATGTATTAATTAAAAATAATTGTTTTGAACTTTTATAAAATACAAAAGTATTTTTAAATTTAACACCAAATTTTCTATATTTTCAGATTATACATTATTAAATTGAATGATATTTTTATCTATACGAAAACTCTACAAAATAAAATTACTGAATAAATTAGTAAATTAAAGATATAAGCAATATATATATACACTATAATCTATTTGTATGATCGAAAATACTTTTTATTATTGAAAACATATTTTTAAAAAATAACGAAAAATGATGTATTATTACAGCATAAATCAATTTAATTATATTTAGTACAATAAAATTCTCGAAACATATAAAAAAATCTTTTGTAATACGAAATTAGTAACTTAATTTAGTAAGAATACGTATATTTCAAAGCACTCGTATAAGACACATCTCAAAAATAAGTGGAACCATTTTGTTAATAAACCCAAAAATATCACCACGCTTCCACTGCGCTACTCCAATTTTATAAAACATAGTTTAAGTATAAAAATTTGATGTGTCACTTGTTACCACCAAATATCACTAAAACCTAAGTAATTCGATAAAAGAAAGCATTTTATGAAACATAGCCTAAAATTATAATTTTTGCATTCAAGTAAACAAAGTACTTTAATTCAAACACAACTTTTGTTCTCTACAAATATAATACTAACTATTAATGTTAACTCAAATCATTGGCAAAATAATATTTTCCAAAAATTCAAATTGAACCATTGACAATAATAAAATTTTAAAATTCAAATTAACTAAAATTTATTGTTTTTGCATCCACCGCCTCCAGTCATCGTTCGGGCTCCTTAACCTGAAAAGTGTTAATAAATATGGGGTGAGCTTTCAACTCGCCCAGTGGGGACACGTTTGTCAAGATTAAATACAACAATAGGTATAACCGTAAATATTCAACATGTATTTTACTTTTTTACTCGCGTGGCGATTACTTTCTAAGATCATGGGTTCACCCCGAGGATGCTTTTGATCCGGACCTTCTTACTGACCTCGACTAAAATCGCGGGTTCACCCCGAGGATGCTTTTGATCCCGGACCTTCTTACCCCAAACTAATTATAGCACTGCGGGTTCACCCCGAGGATACTTTTGATCCCGGACCTTCTTACGGCCCCTACTAACATGATTTCTTTTATTCCACATTTCACATAAACGAATTCACATATACGAAGTATTTAATAATGACAAACAATAAATGAATAGAAATATCCCCACCTTAAGATTCAGTTCGGGAACTTGGAAAAATATGCGATTGCTGGAGTTTGAAATCCAAGACCTTGAAATTCTCATTTCCTATACATAAAAATAATTTAACTTAATACATGGCCTTGGAGGAAATTGGGAATTAAATATTAAAATTAAAAGAATAAGATATGAATTGATTTGGTGGTCAAAATCTCAAATGATTGAGTCCATGGCTGATTTCCAAGGTTTATTGAGCTCAGGGGTAAATCTGTAATTCTGGGAAGATTGACTTAAATCCTCAAAATGCTACATTGCAAATTGAAACCCCCCAATTCCACCTCCATTCCCGTCAGCTTCTCTCATCTCCATCTTTGTTTTTTTTTTTTTTTTTTTTTTCTTCTTCTTCAAGCTCATATTCTCTCTATACTCTCTGTCACCACGCCGACAACCAGCGACGGAGCGGCTTCGCCGTCTGGTAGCAACGTGCAGCAGGGACGAGCGGCGGGAAAGGATCGCCGGTTGCGTTTTCCCGTGGCTATGGGTGGCGACAAATTTTGGTATTTGGTGGCAAAGCTTTGGTGTTTCAGAGTCTATTCTCCCCCTCCTTTTTTTTTTTCCTATTGTTGCTGGCTTTAGACTGTTTGTTTGGTGTTTTCCAGCGGTTGCCGATGGTGGGGTGGCGAGGGCTGAATATGAAGACATGAAAAATTGACCAAAAGCTAGAATTTTTCTTTTTCAAAAGTTTTAGCTTGACTGTGGATTTGGAGGTATTGAGATTTGATGATGTGAGAATTGTGAGAGATTTGAGAATGCTAGGATTAAGGAACGCGTGAGGAGACGTGAGATCTTTGGGAATATACTGAATTGAGAGTTTGTAGGGGAAAACTGAACGTATAATTGAGAGTTTTGGATATTTGTAAATATATGTATTTAGATATGGACTTGAGAGTTTTAGTAGCCATATTATTAGGTTAAATCTCAAAATAAACATCTAATGGATATTCATGTGAAAATATTTGTTCTATTTGATAAAGATATACCTCAACAGAATAAAATTCTAATTGATAAATGTATTGCAGACTTTTAAATCCAAAAATACTCATATGGGCTTTATCAAATGGACTTTTAAAATAAAACAGTGGGCCAGTTGAATAAATAAACCTGAAAATTCTCTTATATTGGGTCAAGATTAAGAATCTCTAAGTCCATACATAATTAATCTAAATAGAAAATTATGGGGTGTTACACTATCACTTTTATACCTACTTTTTCCATCTTCGATATTCGTTTTTTTTTTTTTTTTACGAATAAAATTCTAATTGATAAATGTATTTTTTGATTATTTTTGGGCTTTATCAAATAGACTTTTAAAATTTTTTTTTTTTTTTGTTACATAATTAATGTTTTATATGTTATATATATTACTTTTTTGATATTGTTTAAATTTGTTTTTTTTTTTTTTGTTTTTTTTTGATATTCTTTAAATTTTTTTTTTTTGTTGTTTTGATGTTTCAAAATAACTTTTACCTATTTTTTATGCTGTTTTTTTGTTCATTTATTATTTTGTACATTGTTTCAGTGTTGTTCTATAATATTTTAATGTTGTTCTAATAATTATTTTTGTTGTTTCCATGTAGTGTTCAATTTGTAAATATAATGTTTACATATTTTTAAGCTTTTTTTATTCATATGATGTTTTTAATATTTTTTACGTTGTTTCTGGGTTATTTCCAATACCGTTTTCAATGTTGTTTCTATGTTTCTTTATTGTTTTCATGTAGTTTTTGATGTTTAAATACAATTTTTTTTAATCTATTTTTAACTCGTTTTGCCCATATGGTGTTTTCTATATTATTTATGGTTTGTTTCTATATTGTTTCCATGTTTTTTATGTTTTCATGCATTGGATCAAAATTTGAATAGTGTTTGTTTTATTCATGTTGTTTCTATAATACTTTTAATTTATTTTTTAACGCCCCGAACTCATTTCGATTAGGAACATCACTGTGGTACACTTGAGTATTTATAACTAGTTTGCGGAAGCATAAACAAAAATAATTTAATTACAAAAATATGGGCTTAAAATATTCTTAAATAAACTTAAGAGTATCAAAGGTGATAATGGTTTGATAAGAGTTAAGCATTAATAAATTCATATTACATGAACCATAATTTGTTTACTCAAAACACAGGTAATTTTAAATAGTTGGGAAATATAGAACAACGGCCCACGCTGCTAGACCCCTACGCCTCAGCTCCCGGTTCATCATCATTATCTGAAATATAAAAACATTTGAAGGCGTGAGTTGTGAAACTCAGTGGGAAACGTAAGCAGTTACACTATATCGATCAGACAACCACAATGCAATAAAAATCATTTTATGATACCGAGGGGTATCTCCCACTCGTTGGAATCATATATATAGCACGTCGGCCCTTTCTAACGCCAAGGGGTCATCCCCCACCCATTGGCAGCTTGCATAGCCCGTCGGCTCTTTTTGACACCGAGGGGTCATCCCCCACCCATCGGAAGCTTACATAGCCCGTCGGCACATTTTAGCAATTATAGAGAGTTGACATATATAGTATAACAATACGACATGCTTACAAAATCAGAAGTTTACCCACCTTTGAAGTTTAATAGAATGCTAGTGATGGAATTAATTGTATGAGACCGTATCAGATTACGCCACACCTAACACAGTTAAATTCTTCAACTTAATGACATAGGACAAATTATATAATCGTTGAGTAATTTAGTCTCTTAGGTTAAGTAAAGTCTAATACGTTCCTTAAAGTCAAGTATCCTAAAAATCGGGTGTTTGGTACTCTTTTAAAAACTTTAAAAATGATTGTAGGCCAAAGTCAAAGTCAAAGCCAAAGGCAATGGTCAAAGTCAAAGTCAACATAAAAAATCAAAGTCAAAGTATGACTAATTAATTCAATTAATTCTTAATTAATTACCTAAAAATAATTAATCGACTAACGACCCGTTTTAGATAAATTTTCTGATTAATTGGACCTTTAATTTAGAAAACCATAACTTAACTCCAAACTCTTGACTTTTTCAAAAATAACATGTCGTCTCGAAAAATCTCATAAATATCTTCATCATGTCATTTTTAAAGAAAATCTTTACAAAATTTCACGTTTTCCAAAAAATCACTTTACGTCAATTCGTTATCTCATCGCCTCGTAACCCGAACCTACTAACCTAACACTTAACATCGAATTTTCAAAAAGTAGCATTGTTTTGCGTGAAATAAAAAGCATATGTCTCATCATGTCACTTTTAAGTCAAATCGGTCGATTTATCATAAATATCTATTTCTACCCATCAACGACCCACCCTACCAACATATCTACTCACCCTACTCACTATGGCAGTCCTCCTAAACCTCCACCACTGCCACCACCGTCCACCCTTAGCCGATGGTGCCGCCCCACCTCCAGTGGCCGGCGGTCGGCTCCGACGGAGTGTATTTCGCCGTTTTTTGCCCTCGATTCGATTTTTTCGATTCTCTAACTCTAAATACTAAATTTTAATCACTTTTTAACTTCAAAAATTACTTTTAAAACTGATTCTGTTCATAAAAATTCATCCTCAAATCCTTAAGCTTTTATCTTAAAAAATGGTGAATCAAATAAACCAAAAATCACTAAATGTTCAAGTTCATCTACTACTTTAAAATTTTCTCCAACAATTACTTAAAAATCTACAAAATATCGTCTTAAAACATTAATATCATTCTTAAATTATCATAAATTAAAGAAATCTCTAAATCAAAAATAAAATCTAGAATTATCACATTAAATCATTAAACTACACTTAATCATGCTTAAATTAAAAAAATCATCAGCCCTCAAAATTTTCACCTATGGTTGTCCATTACATGATCAATAAGGAGATATTTTTCGTTTTTTAAAACAAGATTATGACACATAATCATGCTCCTACTAGTTAGATATAACACAATCTATGAACAAAAAGTGAAACGAAAATAATTTATTAAAACAAAACTCATAAGGGCTGAAATTTAAAGCTCAAAAATGGGATCTTAATCTTCTTGTTTTCATAATCAAAGTTCATTTCTATGGTTGATTATAGCATAGAATCATCCTCCTAAAAAGATTTAAAGAAAAGACAAGAATTAAAGAAAAGATGAAGAAAAATTTACCTTTTGAAACTTTCTTAACAATGGCGTATTTTTGTCTAAGTATGGGGTGTAAAGGAGAAGTGAGGGAGTTGGGTGTTTTATAAAAAAATACAAGAGTGCTTGGAGTGGAAAAATCCATTTTGCCCTCTTTTAAAATTATTAATAAAAGTTATTATTTTAAAAAATCCTCAAGCTATTATTATCTTTAAAAATCCCGAAAGTTAATTAAAACTCATTTTTCATAAATTAGATGGTCACTAATAATAATAAAGTGTGAGGTAGAAACTTAGTCTCTAATTCCAAAAATATAAATATGCACTTTAGTTGAAATCTCTGAAAATTCACTTAATCGGTCCAAAAATACCGATACAAAAATTTAAGTCCCAAATTCCACAATAGTATCCATAATATGTCATCGTAATATTCATTCATTTCCATTACTGTAGTTAGGGGCTCAATCGGTTCCCGCATGCTCAAAATAAATAAAATGCATAAAGCGAGTAAATCACACATTTAAAATATAAATTAGATATTTGATGCAACATTGTTCATGAATATTAATTTAAAAAATTCGTGTTATTAAAAAGGATTGGGTACTTAGCACTACTTAAAAAAATTTGTCCTCGAAATTCGACTTACTTAGTTAGGAATGTTCGGATACTTAGCTAGGATCTCTTTCTCTCTCTTCCAAGTAGCCTCTTCTCTACCATGTCGGCTCCACTGTACTAGCACTAGGAGTACTTCTCGATTTCTCAACTTATGTACATTCTTTCCCAAAATAGCGACAATGCTTTCCTCTTAGGCAAGCTTATTACTAACATCAAGTTCCTCATGCTTAATGATGTGGCTTGGGTCGGCAATGTACTTCCTAAGCATAGATATGTAAAACACGTTGTGTACTGCTGTAAGTTCTGGAGGTAGTGCCAAACGGTACGTAACATCTCCAATCTTGTCCAAAATTTCAAATGGTCCAAGTTATCGGGGTCTTAACTTTCCTTTCTTCCCAAAACGAACAACTCCTTTCAAGGGCGCAACTTTAAAAATACCTTGTCCTTCACTTCAAATTGTAAGTCCTTCCTTCTTCTGTCGACGTAACTTTTCCGTTAGTCTTGTACTGCCTTAATTCTATCTCGAATCTTAGCAATCACTCCAACTATTCTCTCAATAATCTCCGGTCCAAAAATCTTGCGTTCACCAACTTCGTCCCAATTAGCTGGTGATCTGCACTTTCTTCTCATCAATGCTTCGTATGGCGCCATCTTGATAGTAGGTAAGCTTGTTATTAAATTCCACAAGTGGTAGATATGTCTCCAAACTTCCATCAAGATCCAACACGAGTATATCTTCCAATGTTGACCATCCGTTTGCGGATGATATGCGGTGTTGAACTTAAGCTTCATCTTCATAGCTGCATGCAGACTTTCTAAATTTTGATGTGAAACGAGGATCACGATCTGATACGATGGATACTGGCACTCCATGAAGGCTAACAATCTTCTCAATATAAAGCTGAGCAAAACGATCTATAGTGAAAGTCATCCTTACCGATATAAAATGTGCGCTCTTTGTGAGTCTGTCCACGATAACCCAAGTAGCCTCATTCTTCCTTATGGATCTTGGTAGTCCTGTCACGAAATTCATAGTAATGTGTTCCCATTTCCATTCAGGAATATCCAATGGGTTTAATAATCCTGATGGTCTCTGATGTTCGACCTTCACTTGTTGGTAAATGAGACATCTGTCCTCAAACTTATCTATTGTGCGCTTCATATTCCTCCACCAAAAAATCTCTCTCAAGTCCCTATACATCTTCATTCCTCCTGGATGAGCAGTATAAGGTGTATTGTGGGCTTCATAAAGAATTTCCTTTCTCAAATCCTCATCCTTTGGCATGCATAATCTTCCATCATAGACTAGTGTTTCATCTGGCGCAATTGCAAATCGAATGCTTCCTGCGAGTACCCGTTGCTTCATCTTGTTGAGGAAAATATCTGTTTTCTGAGAATCTTTGATTCGTTGCCTCTCAGGGTAGGCTGTACTGTCAAGGATGAAATCACGACAACTTCCTGATTAGGTGGTCTCAAAATTTCCAACATTAGATCGGGAAAGTCTCTTAATAGTGATTCTTGTTGTGTGAGCAAAGCTGCAATCTGCCCGCTGTTCTTTCTACTGAGCGCATCTACCACAACGTTTACCTTTCCCGGGTGATATTGAATGGTACAATCATAATCCTTCACCAATTCTAACCACCTCCTCTGACGCATATTCAACTCCTTCTGAGTGAAAAAGTACTTCAAGCTCTTATGATCTGTGAAGATCTCACACTTCCCACCATAAAGGTGATGACGCCAAATCTTTAAGGCGTGAACTACTGCCGCTAACTCCAAGTCATGAGTGGGGTAGTTTTGTTCATGCATTTTTATCTGTCTTGACGCATAGGCAATGACTTTGCCATTTCGCATTAGCACACATCCCAAACCTAGTTTTGACACATATATAAATACAAATCCTTCGGTTCCCTTTGGAATTGTCAAAATATGAGTTGTCACTAATCTCTACTTAAGCTCTTGAAAGATGTTGTCACACTGGTCGGTCTACTGAAATTTCTCACTCTTATTGGTCAAGTGTGTAAGTGGTTTGGCGATTTTTGAGAAGTCCTGGATAAATCTTCTGTAATATCCAGCTAACTCTAGGAAACTTCGCACTTCTCCTACGTTAGTCAGTGCTTTCCAATTCAATATTGCCTCCACTTTGGATGGGTCTACTTCAATTCCATTAGCAGTGACAATGTGCCCTAAAAACACAACCCTATCTAGCTAAAATTCACATTTACTGAATTTGACATAAAGTTTCTTCTGCCGCAACGTTTCTAACACAATGCAGAGGTGTTCCTCATGTTGTTCCTTGTCTTGCGAGTATATCAAAATATCGTCTATGAAGACAATAACAAACTTATCAAGATAAGCATGAAACACCCTATACATTAAATCCGTAAACACTGCTGGCGCATTCAACAATCCAAAAGGCATAACGGTAAACTCGAAGTGACCGTATCTCTTCCTGAACGTTGTCTTACAGATATCACAATTCTTAATCTTTAATTAGTGGTATCCTGATCTCAAGTAAATCTTAGAGAACACACTAGCTCCCTTTAATTAATCGAACAAATCTTCTATCCTAGGCAAAGGATATTTGTTCTTGATAGTCAACCGTTTCAAATCTCGATAATCAATGCACATTCTAAGAGATCCATCTTTTTTTTTTCATGAATAGTACTGGCACTCCCCAAGGTGAGACACTAGGTCAGATAAATTTCTTGTCCACCAACTCTTGGATTTGGACTTTCAGTTCTTGCAATTCCTTGGGTGCCATTCTGTATGGTGCCTTAGACACAGGTACCGCACCTGGCACTAAATCTATGGTGAATTGAACTTGACGATCTGGGGGAATTCCAGGTAAATCATCTGGGAATACGTCCAAAAATTCCTTGACCACTGATTCATCGGATGCCATCCTTTCCATCATCTCTTTCCCCGTCACATTCACCAAAAATCCTTGGCACTTTTTCTTTCGAAGCATTTTGACAGCTTTTATTGCCGACACTATCTTCATTCTTGTGTTGGTCTTTGCTCCATAAAAGACAAATCGATTCCCATTTGATCCTTCAAATTCAATTTCCCTATCGAAACATTTAATGACGACTCGATTCTTACTTAACCAATCTATACCCAATATAACATCAAAATCTCTCATCTCTAGTACATAAAGATCGGATTTCATTTGTTGATCACTAATAATAAGTTCTACTGCTCTCGCAGTTTTCTTAGTCTTAACATTTTCTCCTGAGGGAATACTTACTTCTAGTTCTTCATTGTTATTGTAACACTTTAAACCAAGTTTTCTCCTAAAGTTCTTGGACATGAATGAATGTGAAGCTCCAGTATCAAATAATAAAAGTGCAGGAATATGAGATACAAGTAGCATACCTGTCATAGTCTCGTTTTCCTCCGGTGCCTCCTCATTAGTCATGGTGAAGACACGAGCTTACCCCTTTGTCTTGTGGAAGTCCAGGGCCTTGTTGGGGGCCTCCTACCCTCATTCCTTATTGGGCCTGGATGCTTGGATTCGGGTAATTCTCGATCCTATGTCCTAGTTGGTGGCAACTAAAGCATAGTCCTTTCTCTGCTAGACACTCTCTCTAATGATACTTTTGGCAAGTAGGGCACTATGGTGCATTTCCACGAGCTGTGACTAGGTTCCTTGCTGGTTAAACCTCTTATTTGGTGGAACAAAATTCCCTCTTCGTGGGGGAATCCATTTCTTCTTTCCTGTGGGGTCGAGTGGTTTAGGGTCTGATCCAGATTCAGACTATATGATATGATTTGGGACCTCTCGATCACCTCTCTGTATGTAGGCAACCTCAAACCCGAGTGTTCGCCAAAAATATTTAGATCATACAACTGCAAGTGTACAATGTTGTTTATAGAATAATGGCAAGCAAGGTCGTATTCCTCAGGGATTGACTACGAAACACTTAGACTATAATAACATTGCATTCCAATTTTATTGAAGCGACCGAATATCAAGTTTTATTAAAATAAAAATAACAAGAAAATAAATAAATTTGCGAACCCCACAAGTATTTTCAACAACTACAAGAGCAACCTTAGGCACATAATCTCAACATGTTTCTTTAATATTAAATCCAATTAAAGTTTCAAAACCAATTCATGCAATTCTATGGGTTCAATTCCGAAGTTAGTCTATTCCCCCTCCCGGGTGATAAATAAATAGTTGATTAATAACAATTATAGATCTCCTGATACGTTACAACTATTATTAACTCCCAAAAGATTTGTGAACTAAATGACTCCCCACAAATAGTTGTAGGTCTCCCGACTCATTACACCCGTTTATGTCTAAATTCGATTTCCGTCTTTGTTAGAACTCATCTCCTGAATCTCGCACTAACAAATATGACATGCAAATTATTCCCGGCCAAATAATAACCAATTAAGAATAAGCGCTCAAATTCATAAACTAGAAAATATGAATCAATTAAGAAAGCAATTAATCAAGATTTAATATTAATCCACAATTTTGATTATGCCCCTAAGATCCGAAAGATTAGCCAAACATTGATAACAAATTTATAGACAAATTCGAAAACAACATTATGACATCGTTTAAGCACATAAAGAGATCTAGACATAGAAAGAAAACCCCTTCTTGTCAGGATGGATTCCCCTCCTAAGCCTTCGAAGCTCTTGTGCTCCCGTAGATGCGAAAGGCCTTGTGGTGTTCTTCGCAACCTTGCCCTCCTCTCTCAGAAGACTTCGAATCTTGTGTTTCTGCATAATTTGATGTATCGTATATGGTATGGATGAATGATTTTTCGTGCAAGCTTTGGGTCCTTTTATAGATGCTTGGAGAGATCACTTATAGAGTTGGAACGGGAAAAGAACTCCGGAAAAATGCATCTACAGAGTCCCACACGACCTGGCCGTGTGGCACCACACGACCGTGTGGTGTCTTGCGTTGCCCTTTCCCACACGCCCGTGTGGGCCTACATGGTCTGGCCGTGCGGTAAGGTTCCGTTCCCTGTTTCTTCCCCTTCTTCACATGGTTGTGTCACTCCACACCAGCATTTTTACATGACCGTGTGACACCACACTGTCTGGCCATGTGAAGTGTTTTTGTCCATTTTCTTCGTTGTTTTGATCTTCATTTTGCATTCGTCAATCCTATCCTGGCATTCCAACTGATATTTCTTCGTTTTAAGCTCCATTTCCTGTAAAAAGTTACAAGAATACATAGTATCATGCCCTTCTAAGGAAACCAAGTAAAAATATACTAAATATGCGTGCAAATGAATCAAATATATATCATTTTAAGCCCCAAATTTCACGTATATTTTACACACATCACCGAGACAATGCTCCCGATTTATGGCCTTAGTCCTCTCTCGAACCTCCTTGACTTTCTCCCATCTGTGTCCACCATAGGAGGTGCGAACCTAGACTACTGATTGAATCGTCTTTCATATTCCATCACTGGTAGCTAGCATCCCTTGCTTCAGATTAACGAATTATGTTTCCTTCTGATCCCTAATTGATTCTGGGAAGTAACGGTCCAAAATCATTCCCTTGAACTCGTTCCAGGTCAAATTTCTTTTGCTCCACTGTCAGTGTCCTTTCATGCGACATCCACCAATGGGCCAAACTTTCTGCTAGTTGAAATTTCCCGCATGAAACCTTTTATATTTTCGAACACTCCAGGTGATCAAAAATCCTTTTTAACTCCATAATCCATTCATTCGTTATGGTCGGACCCTCTTTTCCATAGAGTCTCGATGGTGCAAATCGTCAGAATTATTCGACAACGTCATTAGTGCGCAGCGCTCCTCGAGGTGCATTTGGCGCATTTTGGGGTGTTACTTGCTGAACCATACCCTGAAGAGTAGTTAGGAAGTCTCTGGGAAATTTTGCCCTTGTTGCTCTTGTTGCAGGAGCCGGTTGTTCTGGTTCCGCTACATGTTCGCTTGTAGTTGATCCGATGGAGGGCTCTCTCTCTGCCCTAGGTCTGCCACGATGTCTTCTTTGTGGTGTCATTTTCGATAGTTAACTGCAATATCAACGTATCATTGTTAACTAGGGTAGACTCACTAGGGAATATATCCCTAATACAAAATTCTAACAACTAATATAAAATTTTTGTCAATCTATATAAAGGCCAACTAATTCCCAGTCTTATTTCGAGGACTAAGTTCAAAAGTCTAAGTTCATAAAGCATCAAATGATCTAAGTTCGAAGTTATTTTATTCGAGAAGTTCTTAAAAGCATCACTAGTTTTTCAAGATTTGTCGTATTAGTTCTCATAAAGTTCTTGTAAATTTCCTCTAAAGTTCTTCATAATTCATAATCATTCTTGTATTAGGAACAAGTTCATTTCATAAAATTTCCTTAAAGTAATATGCAATAATCAAATCATTTTTCTAAAACATACCTCGGAGCGAGCATAGGTTCTGCTAGCACAGTCGTCTTTCCCATTTTTTAGTAATTAAGTTCTTGTAAAAATAAATTTTTAAAGAAAAAATTATTTCTAGTCTACAGACACGTAGACCCGCTCTGATACCACTTGTAATGCCCCGAACCCATTTCGATTAGGAACATCACTGTGGTACACTTGAGTATTTATAAATAGTTTGCGGAAGCATAAACAAAAATAATTTAATTACTAAAATGTGGGCTTAAAATTTTCTTAAATAAACTTAAGAATAGCAAAGGTGATAATGGTTTGATAAGAGTTAAGCATTAATAAATTCATATTGCATCAACCATAATTTGTTTACTCAAAACACATGTAATTTTAAATAGTTGGGAAATATAGAACAAGGCCCCACGCTGCCAGACCCCTATGCCTCGGCTCCCGGTTCATCATCATTATCTGAAATGTAAAAATATTTGAAGGCGTGAGTTGTGAAACTCAGTGGGAAATGTAAGCAGTTATACTATATCGATCAGACAACCATAATGCAATAAAAATTATTTTCTGACACCGAAGGGTATCTCCCACCTATTGGCAGCATATATATAGCCCATCGGCCCTTTCTGACACGGAGGGATCATCCCCCACTAGTTGGCAGTTTGCATAACCCGTCGGCTGTTTTTGACACCAAGGGATCATCCCCCACCCGTTGGCAACTTACATAGCCTGTAGGTATATTTTAGCAATTATAGAGAGTTGACATATATAGTATAATAGTACGACATGCTTACAAAATCAGAAGTTTACCCATCTTTGAAGTTTAATAGAATGCTAGTGATGAAATTAATTGTATGAGACCGTACCCGATTGCGCCGCACCTAACACAATTAAATTCTTCAACTTAATGACATAGGACAAATTATATAATCATTGAGTAATTTAGTATCTTAGGCTAAGTAAAGTATAATATGTTCCTTAAAGTCAAGTATCCTAAAAATCGGGTGTTTTGATATTCTTTTAAAACCTTTAGAAATGATAGTAGACCAATGTCAATGGTCAAAGTCAAAGTCAAAGTATGACTAATTAATTCAATTAATCCTTAATTAATCACCTAAAAATAATTAATCGACTAACGACCCATTTTAGATAAATTCTTTGATTAGTCGAACCCTTAATTTATAAAATCATAACTTAACTCTAAACTATTGACTCTTTCAAAGATAACATGTCGTCTCGAAAAATCTCATAAATATCTTCGTCACGTCATTTTTAAAGAAAATCTTTCTGAAATCTCACGTTCCCGAAGAATCACTTTATGTCAATTCGCTATATCATTGCCTCGTAACCCAAACCTACTAACCTAACACTTAACATCGACTTTTTGAAAAGTAGCATTGGTTTGCGTGAAAGAAAAAGCATATGTCTCATCACGTCACCTTTACGCCAAATCGGTTGATTTATCATAAATATCTATTTCTACCCATCAACCACCAACCCTACCAACCTATCTACTCACTATGGCAGCCCTCCGACACCTCCACCATCGCCACCACCATCCACCCTCAGCCGGTGGCCGGCAGTCGGCACCGACAGGGTGTATTTTGCCATTTTTCGCCCTCGGTTCGATTTTCCTTTTCTCTAACTCTAAGTACTAAATTTTAATCACTTTTTAACCTCAAAAAATTACTTTTAAAACTGATTGATTATTCATAAAAATTCATCCTCAAAGCCTTAAGCTTTTATCTTCAAAAATGGTGAATCAAAGAAATCAAAAATCACTAAATGTTCAAGTTCATCTACTACTTTAATTTTTCAATAATTACTTAAACATCTTCTAAATATCATCTTAAAATATTAATATCATACTTAAATCATCATAAATTAAGTAAAGCTCTAAATCAAAAATAAAATCTAGAGTTATCACATTAAATCATTAAACTACACTTAATCATGCTTAAATTAAACAAATCATCAACCCAAAATTTTCACCTATGTTTGTCCATTAAATGATCAATAAGGAGATATTTTTAATTTTTTAAAACAAGATTAAAATACATAATCATGCTCCTACTAGTTAGATATAACACAATCAATGAATAAAAAGTGAAACAAAAATTATTTATAAAAAAAAAAACTCATAAGGGCTGTAATTCAAAGCTCAAAAATTGGGTTTTAATCTTCATGTTTTAATAATCAAAGTTCATTTCTATGGTTGATTATAGCATAGAATCATCCTTCTAAAATGATTTAAAGAAAAAACAAGAATTAAAGAAAAGATGAAGAAAAAATTACATTTTGAAGCTTTCTTAACAATGGTGTATTTTTGTCTAAGTATGGGGTGAAAATGAGAAGTGAGAAAGTTGGGGGTTTTATAAAAAAATACAAGAGTGCTTGGGGTGGAAAAATCCATTTTGCCCTCTTTTAAAATTATTAATAAAAGTTACTATTTTAAAAATCCTCAGGTAAGCTATTATTATTTTTAAAAAAATCCCGAAAGTTAATTAAAACTCGTTTTTCATAAATTAGATGGTCACTAATAATAATAAAATATGAGATAGAAATTTAGTCTCTAATTCCAAATATATAAATAAGCACTTTAGTGAAAATATCCAAAAATTCACTTAATCGGTCCAAAAATATCGATCCCAAAATTTAAGTCCCAAATTCCATAATAACATCCATAATATGTCATCGTGATATCCATTCATTTCCATTACTGTAGTTAGAGGCACAATCGGTTGTCGGATGCTCAAAATAAATAAAATGCATAAAGCGAGTAAATCGCACATTTAAAATGTAAACTAGATATTTGATGCAACATTATTCATGAATATTAATTTAAAAAGTTCGTGTAATTAAAAAGGATTGGGTCATCACACGTTTGGTTTCAATATGTGTTGTTTTATGTGTATATTTTTTGATTTTTTATAAGACTTCGAGTATAAAATGGATTATTTGACGGGGGAAAAATCTATTTTTTCACTGATATTTTATTGAAAGAAACATGTTTGAAACATGTTCGAAATAATCTTGAAACAACAGCGTAAAAAAGTCTAAAAATTTTGGCGAGAGCGTACATTTGTGTAAAAAATGGGCGGGAGAGTAAATTTGGGCAAAAGAGCACCGGGAAGCGTAAAATGCTGACATTATCTCCAAAAAGTGGGGCAGTTGTGTCAAAAGCTCAAATTTAAATGTACAAACTAAATATACAAAATCCATAAACTAATAAAAGGAGAAAAAACCTAAACAGTCCAAGCCCACAATTGACAGCCCAGACCCAATAATGCATGATTGATATATTTGTAACCCGATAAAATTCTGCTTCTTTTGATTAAACATGATTGCTACACATGGCATTATTAACAACTAGGATAAATCACAATTCTACCCAAAATGAAAAAAAAGGAAAATATTGATTCAACTTTCGAGCCTGCTCATTTCTTAGCCTTATCGATTTACTCTCTCTCTCTCTCTCTCTCTCTCTCTCTCTCCACCTAGGGTTCTCTAGATTATGTTGGCTATTCTCAAGCTTTTGTTTAAAATTTCCCGGCAGCGTGAAAGATAGTCGAACAAAATGGTCGCTTGAAAAGTGTCGTTCCGAAAATACTTATGATATAGTTGTGTGCGGAGTATTTGCTTCACAAAAAACCAGGTAAATATATCTTGAATTATACGGTTGTTTCTGTATATGAAATCCGAATGCTTGGCTTCAAAATAGCCATTCGGAAAAATCATTTACATATACTCAGATCTATTTTTTTAAAACAAACCCAAAAATGTTATCGTATTTGTAATATTTTTTTTCGTGCAATGGATTTAGAATGATTATGTATTTTAGTAATTGCTAAATCTGAAAATTTGTTTAAAAAACAGTTGAGATTTTACATTTTGAAAAGTATTTACCTATTATCCGCTGAAATAGGCAAATATGTTATATGTTTATGCGAGATCTAGGGTTTGCTTTTATAAAAACAGAGTTTTTTAAACATTCTAGTTCTTTTCTTTTTTTATTTGTTTTTAAAATGATTTTATTTTAAAAGATACTTGTTCGCCAATAATATTTGGATCTTACAACTGCAAGTGTACAATGTAGTTTATATAATAATGACAAGTAAGGTCGTATTCCTCAGGGATTGACTACGAAACACTTAGGCTATAATAACATCGCATTCCAATTTTATTGAAGCGACTGAATCTCAAGTTTTTATAAAAATCAAAAATAAAGAAAACAAAAGAAATAAATTTGCGAACCCCACAAGTATTTTCAATAACCACGGAAGCAACCTTAGGCACATAATCTCAACATGTTTCTTCAATATTAAATTCAATTAAAGTTTCAAAAACTAATTCATGCGTTTCTATGGGTTCAATTCCTAAAATAGTTTATTCCCCCTCCAGTGTGGCACATAAATAGTAGATTAATAATAATTGAGGTCTCCCGATCCATCACAACTATTATTAACTCCTAAAAGATCTTTGAATTGAAATACTCCCCACAAACAGAAGTAGTCTCCCGATACATTATCATGTTTATCTCTAAATTCGATTTTCGTCTTGTTAGAATTCACCTCCCGGATTATGGACTAACAAGTATGACATGAAAATTGTTGATCAGATAATCGACAATTAAGAATAAGCACTCGAATTCATAAAATAGAGCACATGAATCAATTAGGAAAATAATCAATCAAGATTTAATATGAATCCGCAGTTTTGATTATGCCCTAAGATCCGAAAGATTAGCCAAATATTGATAACAAATTCATAGACAAACTTGAAACCAACATTGTGACATCGTTCAAGCACAGACAAGAGATCTAAACTAAGAAAGAAAACCCCTTCTTGTCAGGATGGATTCTCCTTCCAAGCCTTCGAAGCTCTTGTACTTCCGTAGATGCGAAAGGCCTTGTGGTGTTCTTCGTAACCTGGCCCTTCTCTCTCAGAAGACCTTTGATCTTGTGTTCCTGTGTAATTTGTGTGTTGTATGGTCTATGGATGTTGTAATTTTCGTGCAGTCCTTGGGTCCCTTATATAGGTGCTTGGAGAGATCACTTGTAGAGTTTGAATGGGAAAATGACACAAAATTTCACCACAATCAGTCACACGGCCCGTGTGGCTTTCACACAGGCACTTCACACGGCCGTGTGACCCTCACACAGTCTGGCCGTGCAGCTTGATTTCGTCCCCTGTTTTCTCCCAACTTCACACAGACATGTCTCCTTCACACGTGTATGTCACGGCCGTGTGGTCCCACATGGTCCGGCCGTGTGACTAGTTTTTATCCAGTTTCTTCATTTTTTCGACCTTCTCTTTGCACTCATCAATCCTATATGGGCCTTCCAACTGATATCTCTTCAATTAAGCTCTGTTTCCTGTAAAAATTACAAGAATACGCAGTATCATGCCCTTCTAAGGAAACCAAGTAAAAACACACTAAATCTACATGCAAATGTATCAATTATATACCATTTTAAGCTCCTAAATGCACGTATATTTTACACGTATCAAAATCTCCCAAACTTAAAGCATTGCTCGTCCTCGAGCAAATTTAGAAAAAATAATATAAGGGGTAAAAACGAATGAACACCTAAGAACACTATGAACATTAAATAGCATTTGACTTCATACTCAAGAAAACTATGTAATTCATAATAAAGAAGTCATCATTCATAAACTCGGCATAATCAATACTCTCTTGGGTACTCGACATCGCGACTCACAAGAAGATAGTGTATCCCTCGACTCTCAGAAGTGTATGGATAGTGTTTACGCTCAAATTCAATTCAGTGAATGTAGAACTACCATAGGCTTGCAAATCGTCTAACATCTCTACCACTTTTGTGTGCACAATTTAAGAATCAAAAAGTGGTTGATACATGTTTTTATCTTAATTTTGATGATTTTATTTTTACACCAAAACAATATTTTTTACTTGTTGTCCAAATGTTCCTAAATGAATTAAAATGGCTTAGGAGTATTTCTTCAAGTTTTACTTTAGATAAAATTTTTAATGATTTTGTGTTTATAAGTTTTCACTTCAAAACAAGGTTCCTAAATGTTGTCTAAATACTCCCGATTGGTTTAAAATGTTTTTACTATATTTTTGGAGTATTTCTTGAGTTTTATTTTCGATAAAAATTGGACAACATTTCTGTCTCGAGGTCGACCGGTCGCCCTATAGGGCAACCCGTACCTGAAGATGATTTTGGAACAAAAAATGAGACGGAAGTGAAAAACGGTCAGGTCGACCGGTCGCCCTAGGCATCGACCGGTTCGGTCGACCGGTCGCCCAGGGGTCGACCGGTACCTGAACGTTCTTCTTGAAACAGAACAATTTTTTCTTTTCAAACCTATGAGGGGGACCGGTTGAGATGGGGGACGACCGGTCGAACCCTATGTCGACCGGTCGCCCTGTGTAAAATTACTGTACTTCGTTTCAAACTTCTATTTCTGTGCGACCGGTCGCCCTGTGCTTTGACAGCAAAAATATGACCGTTTGACAGCAGACATATTTCCTTAAAATGTGGGATTGATTTCTAACAACTATATTCTTGATTTTAATTGTATTTTTCTGTAGATTTTCAATCCCCAAGAGGAGCCTATGCTTGATCAATCATCTCCTATAAATAGAGGAAGTTTTGGAGCAACCAGGACAACAATTGAGATACAACACAACAAGATACACTTCAAGCAAATATTTGTTCTTCATTGTTATAATTCTTGTTGTAAATTTGCCTAGCTTATCACTTTCACATCTTTGAGGTCTAGGCTATTATTGATTACACTTTGCACTCAAATTGTAATATTCATTATTGAGTTGTAATCTTGATTTTTGGTTATCATTCAACACAAGATATCCTTGTGAGTGTTCTTGTGGTAAGAACACACTTGGATGATCTAGGTGATAGGTGCAAGAAGATTGTGGTGATCTTCTTATTGAGGTGTTGAAGAATTTGGTATTCTTCAAGGTTGAAGATTGTGGTAATCTTCACAAGGTGCCGTTGAAGGAAGATTGTGGTGATCTTCAAAGGGAGATTGTGGTAATGTCCAAAGGTGTTGTTGAAGAAGAGTGTGGTGCTCTTCAAGGTGTTGTAAGTTGAGTTTGTATTAATTTTGGTAATTAATAAAATTCTTTTTCTTTTTGAAATCCATCCGGATATCTTTGGGGTGGTAGAGGATTAGGCCCTAGGTGGGTTGAACCTCTTTAAATCGACGTGTGTTGTTTACATTCCGCACCTTTATTATTGTCTTTGAGCATTCGGTTTGAAAAAGAGGGATAAATTGAAAAGATGGAGATAATCTATTCACCCCCTCTAGATTATCGTAGCCGCTTGGACTTACAAGTGGTATCAGAGCCAAACTCTTTAGCAAGCTCGTTTCACATCACGAGTGAAGAGGAACGATCGTCGGCTACGAACGAAGCTCATCCTACCGGCACCTCTACCACCAAGCCACCTCTTTTTGATTCCAAAAATTATATATTTTGGAAAGAAAGAATGGAATGCTATTTACAAGGTTGCGGATTCGACATTTGGAACACCGTTATAAATGGAGAATCCATTCCGATGAAAGATACACCACACACCTCAAAAGGCTTCAAAAAGCTCAATGATGAAGAGAAGAAAATCATCTCCTTTAACGGTAAAGCTCTCAATATTTTGTATTGTTCATTTACTAATTTAGAATATGAACATATTGTAGGAATTCGATCGGCACATGAAGTATGGCAAAAATTAGAAGCCATCTATGGAATTTATGCAAATGAAAGGAGTCAAACAAAGGCATCTACTTCTCAAAGGGATACAAGTCCAAATCTAAGGAACATGCCTCTTACAACTTCAAACTATGAAGAAGTTGAACATTGTCTTATGGGCATCGAAGAAGAAAACGAGGTATGTTCTAAACCTTCTACCTCTTATGATAATTATAGTGATTTGCAAAATGATTATGATGAACTTCAAAATGAATTCCAAAGCTTGCTTGTTAAATACAAAAATTTGAAAAAGGAATTCATTGTTTTGAAAAATGGTAAGGATAGTTTATTTACTTTCTATGAATCACTATCATGTGCTCACACCACCACACTTGACAAGGTTAGAAACCTTGAAAAAGAAAATAGTACTCTTGTTGAGAATATTGATTGCATGAAAAAGGATTTATTAAAATCCAACTTGAGTACCAATAGAATGACCGATATTGTTGATTGTTGTGATAATTCGAAACTAGAACTTGATCATAAGCCTAAAGGTGTCAATCACATGAAAAAGAATCAAGTCTCTAAGCACGTTGGTCATTATGCTCCTAGAATTATTACATGCTTCTATTGCGGTAAAAAGGGTCATACGGTAAATACTTGTCGGGCTAGAAATAGCTCTAATTATTGTTGGAGACCTAAAAGTCTCAAGAATAATCCCAAAGGACCCAAACACATGAGGGTACCACAAAATAATGTCACATTAGGTACCCGGCGAAATAATGATCGAAGAAAATTCATACCGCCAAGAAGGCATCAAATGACCATTTCATTTGATCAAAGAAGGATAAACTATTTTCGACAAAGCCAATTTCCAAGAAGAGGAAATAATCAAAAATGGGAAGAACACAATTCTTGGAAAAGGCAAAGACATCATCAACAAGATGATTTTCAAAGAAGAAGAGACCTTCAACAATGGGAAGGCAACAAACCTTGGAAATGGAGTAATCAAAGAAGTCATCATCAACAAAGTGACTTCTCAAGGGGAAGATATCATCAACAATGGGAACGGTACAACCCGTGGAAATGGCGTAATTGGTAAATCGTATCTCCCCATTTAAATATGTATTTTATTTAGTTAAGTATGCATGTTTCTATTTGTATCTTAATTGCAAATGAGTTTTCAAGTATTTATTTTTAATTAAGGTCTTCAATATATATTTGTGCTTTAAAAATATTTTTGAAAAAGAAGACCTTATATGATGTTTTTAAAACTCTTGTGCATTTAATTAGACTTATGTGGTTTATTATCTCTTATGTGTTTTTATAGCATAAGCATCTTTCTTGATATCTCCTATCACTTGCCTACACTTGTGCTTTTGTGCAAATTTTTTCTAAGAATTGTGTAGGATATATATCTCATATTCATTGGCTATTTCGTCATCAAGTTTCTTAAACTATCGAGGTATGTTCACTCGTATTTCTCTTAGAACTTGATATTATGCTTATACACATATCTTTCAAGATATTTCATTTCAACCCCTTAAGTGCCCCTAAATGATTTTGTAAATTTTTCTTAAAAGGGCACTACTCGTTAAGTCTCGTTTTTCTCGAATATATGCTTTCCCGAAACCCGTATTTATTGGACTTGGTCCAAAATTATCTTTTTGCAAAGTTTTAAAACTTTTGGGGTGAAAAAAATCGAATTTTGGAAAATTATGGAGTAAGAAAAATTGCACTGGGACGGTCAAAGCAGGGCGCCGTGTCGCCGCACGTCGGCCGATCGCCGACGGTCGCACCCAACTTCGACCGGTCGCCCAAGCCTATTTTTTGTGTTATAAACCTTCTGCTCGTGGTTTTGAAAGCAGACCTTGAGAAAATCCCTAACCCTTCGTGACGCCTTATTTGCATAAATCGCCCCTTTCTTATAAAATCTTCATTTCTTCATCAATTCTTGTAATTCTTGTTGCTAATCCACCTACTTTTGCAAGAATATTTCATATATGGCTCCTCCAAAGAATTCCACCGGACGTAATCCTCAAAAGAGGAGAAGGAAGCAAAGGGGAGAATCTTCCTCCAACCCCCAACAAGATAATATTCCACAAGGAGATAATCAAAATCGGCTTACGGAAGATGAGATTGTCGAATTAAGATCGGGGTTTCAAAATCGAGCATTCATTGGGATTCAAGTAAGTTATCACTTCTTTACGAGCCTCCCTCTAGAGCCAATAAATTTCGATTTCTAAATAAACTTGCGGAGGAGCATTATGAGAATATTGGATTGAATAACAAGAAAATTGCGTGCACTCGTATGGTTCGATTTCTAGCATTTCATGATGAATTTCCGGATATTAGGGCTTATTTTGAAATTCAAGGATGAGTTTCACTTTGGGATAATCCGTGTTTGCATTATGATGACGAGCTTATAAAACTTTTTTATGCAAATATGTGGATTGTTGATGCTACGATAGACAATCCGTTGGAACTTCACACACTTGTTAATGGTAGGCATTTTTCATGGACATTGGCCGATATTTGTAATCACTTTAATGTGTCGAATGATGGAGTAGTTAATGTGGATTGCACTCATTGGGATGATAACATTTTCGGTGTTTCACTAGATGATGTGAAAACCTTTTTAGGAGTGTATCCCGAAGAAACATACTCGGCAATGCCGCAAAATTATCGGATTATATCTATTATTTGCTCCTATTGTGTTTGTGGAAAAGAAGTAAAACTTCCGAGTAATCTCGAACTCTTTCTCACCTATAAGATTGTTCGAGGAGAAAGAGTAAATTATGGGGCAATTTTTGTGTATTGTTTGTCGGAATCAAGAAGGCATACTAAGAAAAAATATACCTTGGGAAATTTGATTTGCCGACTATTATACTTATCGGGATACCCAGAAAATGAGATGAATACCGAAATTCGTCACAATGACTTTGATAATGCCAACATTCTACAAATGGTAAGAATGCGACGACATTTACCACGAGTTCCCACCAAAGCCGCTAGGAGACGTGCCCGACATCGACAACAACCTCGGGATGATTTCTTCAATGACAATGAGGTTGAAAATATTGGAAGAGGTAATATTAATGAAGAGGAACAAGAAAATGAAGAAGAAGAGAATGTGGGAAATGAACAAGAAATTGGGGAGGAAGAAAATGAGGAGGAACACTTGAATGAAGGAAATGAGGAAGAAGATGAAGACGAGTCGGATGTTGAAGATTTAAATCTCAAAGAGAGAATGGCAAAAGTTGAAAGAGATACATTTAGAGATGTAGCCTCTCTTAGAAAAGAGCTCCGGGTTGTGAAGAAAGAAAACTCTAGTTTGAAAAAGTCAATCGGAAAATTGAAGAAATTCATCAAAGATCTTATTCCCGGAACTTGCTTCTCTTCGGACGAGGATTGATGTCCCCACCCCTTTACTATTCTAGCATTTTCTATCTTATTCATGCTATTTTGTATTTCCATGAACTTTTTTGTAAAACTCTTTCGTACTAATGAGATTTGCTTGTTTTCTTGAAAGGGTTAAAATTGCAAGTTAATAATGACTTGTGGATGATCATGATATTGATGGAGTATTTGATGGTAAAAATACTCTTATATGGCATTGTTTGATAATTGGTATGAAGTATTTGATGGTAAAAGTGCTTCTTTTAATTTTTGCTTAGATGCTTTGATCATTATGCTTAGATGGATAATTTGGGACATTTGTAATGTCTTATATGTATTGTTTGAGGCATGACATGTATTACTTGATGGATCTTTAATTTTTGCTTGATGGCATTGTTAATGCCTTGATCTCTCTTTGGCTAAATTATCTCAATTGGGTTGAACCCTTGAGAATCTACTTTGTTGAGCCTCTTATTTGATGGACAAATATTGCATATTTCTTGATATTTTTCTTTTTTTTGCATATGATCTTATTGAGCTTTGCCATTATGATGTTTGATGTAATTGGATGATGATATGAATTTTTTTTGGCTTGAATCATTTACAAGGGCTATATACAACCTCTTTTAATTTTCATGCCCACAAAGTGTTCGATGAAATGTCACAATGAAATTTTCAACTTATACATGATTCTCTTGCTTCCAAAAGTCTCCAATATTTATTGAGATCATGTTTTGGCTAATAAAACGAGCGTATGAACTCTTCATGATACATTTCTCCTATTTTCCTTGGATTTTTAAGCTTAAATTGCTCAATGGTTGATAAACCGTCTCTTTAAGCGCACTTTGAAATATTTGTATGACGTTTTTATCATCCTAACATTCTTTTTGATGATTCCAAAGGGGGAGAAACAGGAAAATGGCTCATTAGTTCAAAGAAGCTAATAAAAGCTTGTTATAAAAGCTATAAGCTATGGCTCATAAAAGCCATAAGTTGTAATTTTTTTAGTCCAATTGTTGTTTGATGGACTTATATACTTGTCTATACTTGTCTAATGAAGTTTTGTGACAGGGGGAGCTTTTAAGCTCTTGTACAATATGTAAAAGCTAAGCTTTTGGCTTATGGTTAATTGCTTTTATATTATTCTTGATGTGTGCTTGTTGATAGGGGGAGCTTGTGCTTATTATGCCTATTATTGAATATTCTTACTCCCTATTGGTTGCTTATGTATTTTGGAGATTTTGGTTGCTTCCAAACGGTTAGATGTTTTTACCGGAAAATCGTTTTTAAAAAATTGTCGTCCAAATTTCTCTAAAAATTGTTTTGGTTTGTAATCATCAAAAAGGGGGAGATTGTTTGATACATGTTTTTATCTTAATTTTGATGATTTTATTTTTACACCAAAACAATGTTTTTTACTTGTTGTCCAAATATTCCTAAATGAATTAAAATGGCTTCCGGAGTATTTCTTCAAGTTTTACTTTAGATAAAATTGGACAACACTTCTAATGATTTTGTGTTTATAAGTTTTCACTTCAAAACAAGGTTCCTAAATGTTGTCTAAATACTCCCGATTGGTTTAAAATGTTTTTACTATATTTTTGGAGTATTTCTTGAGTTTTATTTTCGATAAAAATTGGACAACATTTCTGTCTCGAGGTCGACGGTCGCCCCTATAGGGCAACCCGTGCACTGAAGATGATTTTGGAACAAAAAATGAGACGGAAGTGAAAAACGGTCGGTCGGCCGTCGCATTCAGGCGTCGGCCGGTTCGATCGGCCGGTCGCCAGGGTCGGCCGTACGAACGTTCTTCTTGAAACAAAACGATTTTTTCTTTTCAAACCTATGAGGGGACCGGTTGAGATGGGGACGACGGTCGAACCCTATGTAAAAAATAAAATATCTTGATTTCGTTTCAAACTTCTATTTCGTGCGACCGTCGCCGCTTCGTGCTTTGACAAAGAAAAATATGACCGTTTGACAGACATATTTCCTTAAAATGTGGGATTGATTTCTAACACTATATTCTTGATTTTAATTGTATTTTTTGTAGATTTTCAATCCCCAAGAGGAGCCTATGCTTGATCAATCATCTCCTATAAATAGAGGAAGTTTTGGAGCAACCAAGACAACAATTGAGATACAACACAACAAGATACACTTCAAGCAAATATTTGTTCTTCATTATTATAATTCTTGTTGTAAATTTGTCTAGCTTATCACTTTCACATCTTTGAGGTCTAGGCTATTATTGATTACACTTTGCACTCAAATTGTAATATTCATTATTGAGTTGTAATCTTGATTTTTGGTTATCATTCAACACAAGATATCCTTGTGAGTGTTCTTGTGGTAAGAACACACTTGGATGATCTAGGTGATAGGTGCAAGAAGATTGTGGTGATCTTCTTATTGAGGTGTTGAAGAATTTGGTATTCTTCAAGGTTGAAGATTGTGGTAATCTTCACAAGGTGCCGTTGAAGGAAGATTGTGGTGATCTTCAAAGGGAGATTGTGGTAATCTCCAAAGGTGTTGTTGAAGAAGAGTGTGGTGCTCTTCAAGGTGTTGTAAGTTGAGTTTGTATTAATTTTGGTAATTAATAAAATTCTTTTTCTTTTTGAAATCCATCCCGGATATAGTGGGGTGATAGAGGATTAGGCCCTATGTGGGTTGAACCTCTTTAAATCGACGTGTGTTGTTTACATTCCGCACCTTTATTATTGTCTTTGAGCATTCGGTTTGAAAAAGAGGGATAAATTGAAATGATGGAGATAATCTATTCACCCCCCCTCTAGATTATCGTAGCCGCTTGGACTTACAAAAAGGACTTTTCATTAGGTTGTAATGTAGGCTCTTTGGTAAGGGTAGGGAAAATTTCGATTAAGTGACTTGACTTGAGCAAATAGAATTTTAGTACACAGACTTGCAAATCACCAACCTAATTTTATCTAAAATCATTCAACATATTTTCTTTTTCGACTCAACTCCACCCTTTTTCTACTTTTTTTTCATTCTTAGGTCTGTTTGCCTTTTTTTTTTTTTTTTTTTGCCTCACGCTCTCAATTTTTCACAATTTTCATAATTTTTATTTTCTTCTTTGCTCGATTTTCTCTTTTCTTTTTCAGAGATTTTTTTTTTCGAGTTTCATTATCCTTTCATTCACCTAGATACTGCTCATCCCTCTTTCTTTTGCCAACTTTCTCTCTCTCTTTTTTTTTTAGAATTTTCACCACATCTTCCCCAAACTTGTTCATTTTCTATAAGCTCGAGAAATTTCACGGATAAAATCATTTTTTCAATTTTAAAAATCAAAATGTGGCTACCAAATAAAAATTTTTGGATCAAAATTGGCTAACTAGGGAATCATGAGTTCATAGGTAGGTTTTTTAGGCTAAGTAGGCTAAACAAAGATGGCCTTAAATTATTTTCAAAAATTGCACACACACATGACTTCAACGAAGATACCAGAGCAAGTTCTAGAGTTCTAACATTCATGAATGACACACCCTCAAGAAAAAAATAAGATTGCATAATATAAAAGTAGTTATAGGCACAAAAACTCACAGACTTATTTTTCGCAACATGCTTAAATACCAAATTTTCTTAACTAATGTCAAACAAGTAAAAGACATCTCCTCAACCATTCATCATATTATTCACAAAAATATTTCATCTCATAAAATCAAATGCTCATAGTAAAATCATACGGAAGTTTTTTGTACTTTTTTCGAATTTCTGATCTCAAATCACACAAAAACCATTAAACGTGCTAAAGCAATAAACCTGCTAAAATAAAAAACAAAAAAAATTGAAATTTTTTAAATTTTTATGCTCTACATGCAATCCTAAATGCAATGCAAAATGCAGCAGTACTAATTTTACGCATTCTTGACAACCCCTCAAACTTCAAATATGCTTCGTCCCGAACATATGAGGAAATTATCAAAAGAAAGAGGAATGCGTAAAAAGTACTTACCTGGATTGTTCGGGTGAAGCCAGGAGCTCATCTGTCAAATTTGAAACTGGAGGAGCAGATCGCATGGCCGGGTCGTGTGCGTCTGTCATGTCCTTTTTTTTTGGTTAACCGGAGTTTATCGCGACACCTCTTGGTTGCCTCCCACATAGCGCTAAGTTTTACGTTTTCAGCAGACTTCAGATTTCTAACATCACTATCGAAGCGTGTCGATTGAAATCCTTGAGCCCTCATATTCTGTACCATCCATCAGATGAATGACGTTGCACTTGGTTTCTCGGATTAAGTTCAGTATCGCTTGGGAATTTGCCCATTTGATATTGGTCTCCCATTGCAGTAGCGATTTGGGCTACTTGTGTCTCCAGAGATTTTAGTCTCGCATTCAACAAAAACGATGCTAGAAACAAAGCAATAAAAAAATAATAAAAAAGGGAAAAATAAAAATAATAAAAAAATAAAAAAATCGAAAAAAAATATTTACAAATGAAAATCGTAAAAAAAATAATTTACAAAAAATTGAAAAAAAGAATTTTTTTTTACAAAAAACGAAAATAAATTAAAAAAAAATATTTACAAAAGCTTCAATTAAGATTGAACTACTTATTACTATATCTAAGTAGAATCCTTCAATCCCCGGCAACAGCGCCAAAAACTTGTTCGCCAAAAATATTTGGATCTTACAACAACAAGTGTAGAGTGTAGTTTATAGAATATGGCAAGCAAGGTCGTATTCCTCGGGGATTTACTAGGAAACACTTAGGCTATAATAACATCGCATTCCAATTTTATTGAAGCGACCGAATCTCAAAGGTTTTATAAAAATCGAAAATAAAAAAATAAAAAAAAATAAATTTGCGAACCCTACAAGTATTTTCAACAACCACAGAAGCAACCTTAGGCACATAATCTCAACATGTTTCTTCAATATTAAATTCAATTAAAGTTTCAAAAACCAATTCATGCGTTTCTATGGGTTCAATTCCTAAAATAGTTTATTCTCTCTCTTGGGTGGCGCATAAACAGTATATTAATAATAATTGAGGTCTCCCGATCCATCACAGCTATTATTAACTCCCAAAAGATCTTTGAATTGAAATACTCCCCACAAATAAAAGTATTCTCCCGATACATTACCTTGTTTATGTCTGGATTCGATTTTCGTCTTGTTAGAACTCACCTCCCGGATTAACAAGTATGACATGCAAATTATTGATCAGATAATCGACAATTAAGAATAAGCACTCGAATTCATAAATAAGAGCACATGAATCAATTAAGAAAATAACTAATCAAGATTTAACATGAATCCACAGTTTTGATTATGCCATAAGATCCGAAAAATTAGCTAAATATTGATAACAAATTCATAAACAAACTTGAAATCCACATTGTGACATCGTTCAAGCACAGACAAGAGATCTAAACTAAGAAAGAAAACCCCTTCTTGTCAGGATGGATTCTCCTTCCAAGCCTTCGAAGCTCTTATGCTTCCGTAGATGCGAAAGGCCTTGTGGTGTTCTTCGTAACCTAGCCCTCCTCTCTCAGAAGACATTTGATCTTGTGTTCCTGTGTAATTTGGTGTGTTGTATAGTTTATGGATCTTGTAATTTTCGTGCAGCCCTTGAGTCCCTTATATAGGTGCTTGGTGAGATCACTTGTAGAGTTTGAATGGAAAACGGACACAAAATTCCGTCACAGCCAGTCACACGGCCCGTGTGGCTTTCACACGGGCACTTCACACGGCCGTGTGGCCCTCACACGGTCTGGCCGTGTGGCTTGATTTCGTCCCCTGTTTTCTCCCAACTTCACACGGACATGTCTCCTTCACACAGGTATGTCACACGGCCGTGTGGTCCCACATTGTCCGGCCGTGTGACTAGTTTTTTTTCGGTTTCTTCGTCTTTTCGATATTCTCTTTGCACTCGTCAATCCTATCCTGGCCTTCCAACTTATATCTCTTCAATTAAGCTCCGTTTCCTGTAAAAATTACAAGAATACGTAGTATCATGCCCTTCTAAGGAGACCAAGTACAAACACACTAAATATACATGCAAATGTATTAATTATATACCATTTTAAGCTCCTAAATACACATATATTTTACACGTATCAATACTATATTTTGTATATATATGAAACCTGAATACTTTGCTTGAAAATAGTTGATAGTATTGTACTCCGATATAAAATATCAAAAATAAAAGAAATACATTCACATCTGGGGTTTCTATAAAAAAAATAATTGTATTGTTTTTAATTTTCATTAATATATATAAAATATTTGGGTGCTTTGATATTTTTAATCATTTTGTTTTCAAGGAAAGTTGAGGTTTTATGGAAAAAATGCACTTGGTAGTTGCATTTCTGAAGATGGATGAACGGTAAAACAATTCTAAAGGATTTTGAACCGAAAATGATAAAATAGCATATGATACAACCTAAGATATATCTGACATGTTTTTATCAAATATAATTTTTTTTTTGTTTTATAATATTTGTTATCATAATAGTATGATGGCATTTTATTTGATATAGATCTTTACTTTGTTGTTAGTAAAAACACTAATAATATAACCTAAAAATGAAAATAAAAATTATACAAATTATGTTTACGACACAAAATTTATTTATTTTCCTAAATAAATTACTTAGAAAAATTATGTTTTGTACAAAAAGTAATTTTGTATAGAGTCAGTCATATACTAATTTAAAGTTGGGTATCCACTGTATTACATGAGAAAAAGTTCATGTTTAAACTAATCAGTTTATGTTGTATGCCTTATTCATTACCATGAATCAACATATATGCACTTCGGGTGAATGATGTAGTTTCTGATAGCACTGTTGATTGATTTCATGTGCATAAATAGGTGATATAAAGGGATCAACCATGACAGTGGGAATGATTGGTCTTACTTTAACTGCATAACCATGTCCTCTTTTAATACTTTTTTTTTTAAATTAGTTGTAACAAATTTTTTAAAAGTATTAGTAATGATACATTTATATTATAAATAATATAAATAATATAGAAAACAAAAGAAAATCTTACCATATCGTGGAAAATACATTATAGACCGATCAACACTTTATTCTTGTTTGATTGCTTTTCATACATTCAAAACAACATAGTTTCACAGTCCATATAATTTTACTCACGTTTAAATCACTTGAGTTAATAAATGGAGCCAATATATATTTTTTGTGTGTGTGTTGAATTCAAAAAATGCAAGAGAGAAATTGCAATCGGAGTTTACGCCTTCAGAGATTGTAATGTAATGTAATGATTTATAACAATCGTCAACTACTTATAGGGTTATAGGAACAACTTAGAAGGAAATTGCAACCAATATGTTATGATATATACGTTTGAAATAAATATATTTACATTAAATTAGAATATTTAATATATGGTAGTAATTGGATATGCTTTGTGAATTGTTATATATCAATTAGATATTTCAACAATATATAATAATTATTTTAGAATATTTCCCCTTGATGCGAGAAAAAAAAGAGACATTTCCAGTGCATATGATTCAGTTAATTATGCATAGTACTGCTAATTAATTGCTTTAATTCCAATTTGAATCGTTTTGAACATTTAATTGTGATTACTGTTAATAAATTCAATACAATCTACATATATGGAAAAAAAACCACATAGTAAATTGTGTTAGGATAATTTTTTATAGTAACATTATAAATCTGAACCATATTTATTCAAATATTCTACACGTTCATGAGTTTTATATCATGTCTATAGAAATATATTCGACATTTATTTGTTTTCATATATGTTTTCTCCGTAATTTCAGTATGTATACCAAAATAAAAAAAGTCAACAATATTAATAATAAATTTCAAAAAAATTGATTAGCCTTGTTTTCGGTATCCACATGTTTAATTTTGCAATCATATGACCAATTTAAAACATACTAAACTTAATTGAATAAGATCTTAATTGATTTAATCGGATACTAAAATTAAACCAGTTGTGTAGAAATTTAATTTTGTCAACTTTCCTATATGTTTCCTCCTCAATTCAGTATTCATACCAAAAATAACAAAGTCAACCATATTATTTTAAATTTCAAATAACCGATTTAGCTAGCAATAATGATAACTAACTTGATAAAAAATAAATGTGTCATGAGAAAAAATTAAAAAAAAGTCACAAAATGTTTTTAGAAAGTGTCATTTATGCGGGAAAATAATTTTAGAAAGGAGTTTGTTATTATATATATATATATATATTACTAATTGATTCCCTTTCGTATTCAATTCATTATTTGTGAAAATTAGGTGCATCTTGAAAGTTGGTATGAAATGATGGTATCTTATTTTTTAGTACAAATATTGGGAGGAGATGATGGTGGGAATTGAACCCAGACACATACCTTAATTTTATAAATATTTTACCACTATTATACCAAGTGATTCCATGATTGTACTTATACATAGTAAGTATTCACTGATTGAGAAAGAAATAAGAGTGGTGTTGTTCAAACTACTTTTTTCTTTAAGTACACTCCCTTTTTAAATACACCTTCACCCTATTTTTTTTAAATAACTCATTACTTAATACATCCCCGAACATTCCCCAGTTTACCTTTCCATAATTAAACCCCAATTCTTTCTCCAAAACATATACTCTTTTGATTTCGTGCATATGCAGCTCTTATTAATCTCTCTATCATGCAATTTGTGCAATTTTGGTGAAATGAAGACTTACAAGCAACGAAGATTGATTCTCGATAATGAACCAGTTGAAAATTTTGCTAACTTTCGCACCATAGTGTGTAACTTTTATGTTGGGTGATTGTTGCTTTGCTGGCACAAGATGTTTTTCAATTTCGCACAATGTTATTTTAGGGTTCAAAGTTGGCACGATTATTTATAATATAGATGTATAGAAAGTATAACCAGTCCAGCCGCCTTTGCTCATTCATGTTAATTTTTAACGCAAGAAAGAAAGGAAATATAGCTAAGTGGTGAGATAATTTTTAAATTTTACTAGATTTAACAATGTACAATTTTTTAAGACAAATATTCCAAATAATATGGTTTGGAATATAATAAGATATTATTAAAATAAATTTAATTTATGTTAAGTGATGTTTTTACTTAATATAAAAATACTACATATTAATTTTTATATATCATAAATGAATAAAAATATTTGGATTTTTATGTTATACTATAAATTAAATAATTTAAAGTACTTCAGATACAAATCATGGAAAACCAATGTCAATACAAGTCATAATAATATTTCAAAATATTTATTTTATTTTCGTACTTACCTGTACGTATAGTAGTCCGTATATTATTTATTTATGTATTTTTAATTTGCCGATTTTTCACCGTAAATTTTCAAAAAATAAAATTTATCATTTGAGTCATGTGTCATCTGTCATTTGAGTCATATCATTGTGTCAGCTACCATTTGCACCATCATGGCATCGTGTCATCTATCATATTAAGGGCATTGTAATATTTTAAATCAATGGCATTTTTATAATTATAAGGAGGTGAGTGTATTTAGAGGAAAATGGTGCGTAATAGTGTCACCCGAGAAATAATTTGAGTTTCGATAAATTCTCTTTTTGGAAACTTGGTTATTGAATTTCTACCTTGAATCTCAATCTCTATTTATTCTTCCAATATAGAAATTCTAGATATATATACATTTAAATCTTTATAATTTGAATAACATTTACTTCCTTAGACACAATACATGATTTAAATTCTCAAAATATTAACATCGCTTCCTTAATCTTCAAAAGATAATTTGAATTACCAAAAATCACAATTTGAACTTAATGTCATTTGATTATCGAGCAAAATATACAGTTACATCATCAATTCGACAACTACTATTTACTTTAAAACTAAATTTATTAAAATTCTTGAAGTATAAATAAATAACACTTGTCACCATTTAGTTAGACATATATTTGGTTTGTGTACACCTCTGCCCACAATCATTCATACTATTATGCTTAGACATAATTGCACCAGGCAAGAATTGAGAAGCTTTTTCAATTTCAAGAGGCACATACGTGCCTAGAGATAGCAATGGGACAGGTCCGGGACGAGTTTGGCTAAATCCAAGACCAACCCAGGATTTATGATTTCAAGGCTTGCGAGTGATTAATTTTCAAGTTCCAATACCCTACTAAGGTGCATAAAGTTAATCTCCATGGTCAAAAAGAGGAATGGAGAACTTTGAAAGTGGGAATACATATAAAATGTCATTCATATAAAAGAGAATTGCTCCAAAAAAATCAATATATTCACTGCTCTTAGAAATGAAGGCTATGGAGATTTCGCTCTACCATATAATTAAAAAAGAAGGCCAATGAGACATCTCCTTTATTAGGTTAGAAAATAAGGGCAACGAGATTTATCAGATGCGTAAGGGAGCCGTCGGGTTGGTCTCGTCTTAACCATGAGTGGTTCCATTGGAAGGATGAGAAGGCGAAGACGAGAAAACAAGAGGTGATTGGAAGTTGGAGTTGGGGGTGGGTAAAGAGCCTAAAATGGTGGAGGAGTGTTTGGTGGGTAAAAGTGGTTCGAAAATGGTTTTCAGTGCTAAGCAAGAGGTGATGGTTTTAACAGAAAAGAATACCTCTTCATCTTTAATGATTGTGAAAGGGAACACCAACAATCCAGTTGAATCAAAATTGATGGATTTGGAAGCGATAAATTTGATTAATATCCCAATTTTGACAGAAACATCCAGTATACACCTGAAGGATATCTCTAACATCTGCACTAAAGATAATGAAAGAAAGATAGGGAAAAGAATTTTAAAGGAATGATTGATTGAGTGAGAAGTGAAAAAGCAGAAAACTCCAAATCGGAAAAAAAAATAGGAACTCATAGTATTGATCATGCAGAGTCAGCTGATTTTGAGATCCTAAATGAGATGCATGATAGGAAAAGAACCAAGACTGGGAAAATAATGAGATGATGGTGGTGGAAGCTAGCCTAAACTGGCCCCAAAGTTATCAATGAAGGCTATGACATGGAATTGTAAAGGTCTAGGAGGACCCTGTACAATTTTCCCAACTAAAGGAGTCTATTAGACTTCATCATCCTGATTTATGTTTATAAGTGAAACCAAAAAAAAATTCCAGTTTCGTTATATCAGTGTGTAGGAAATTAAAGTGGGACAATAGATGGGTAAAAGTGGATCCTACTGGAAATAGTGGTGGGCTTCTTTTAAGGTGAACTAATCAGGTGAAAATCTATAATATTTTTGTAACCAATTTTGTATTGAAGTGGAGTTCGAGCATGAAGATTGAACTAGTAAACAGTGGGTTATTTTTGTCTATGCGAGCACCTGTGAGGTTTTGAGAAAACAACAATGGGATTTCCTCGTCCAATCCAGTAACAAATGGGGAACAATTGTGGTTCATGGGGGGGCGATTTCAATAATATCACATGTAATAAAGAAAAGCATGGTGGAAGAATAAGATCTCCGTCCAGTTTTAAACATTTCAATGATTTCATCACGACCTTGGGAATGGAAATATTCAAGTGACAGGTCCCCTCTTTACCTGGTCTAACAACAGAGATGGGGGAGATTTTGTGGAAGAAAGACTTGATGGATTTTTAGCTTCCACTGATTGGCACGTCTCCTTCCCTGCAACAAAAATCCACGTGGACCAGAAATTTGCTTCTGACCATAATGCTCCAATTTTAGAATCATCTCCCCTAATTTCCAATCAAAAAAAGAGATTTGTGTTTGATAAAAGATGGACCAAATTTGAGGGGATTGAGAAGATTGTTGATAAAAGTTGGGAGTTCCATCAAGCTGGCACTCATTTTTCAGGGTCCAAGCAAAGATTATGACATGTAGAATCAGTTTGATCAATTGGAAGAAGGGTCAAAACACAAATTCAGCTTCCAAGATTTTCAAAATCAAGGATGCTACCTTAAACCTTAAGAATCAGAGAAGGGATAGGAATTGGTTTTTGTTGAATACTTTGATGGGTTCTTTGACTGAGGCTTTTAAAGAGGAGGAACAGTTCTGGAAACATAAATCCAGAGTCCAATGGCTTAGGGAGGGGGATAAAAACTTAAAAAAAAAAATCATGCTTCCTTTGTCCAAAAATAGAACTCAAATAGTCTTTTTAAACTCCTTAAACCTGATGGATCAAAATGCACCTCAATTGAGGACATTGAACCTCTTGTATCTGATTTTTACTCTCAACTGTTTACCTCGTCAAAACCTATTTTATCAGATCGTCTGCTTCAAGGAATTCCTCATACTATCCATGCATAATGAATCAGAAACTGGTGGCGCATGTTGATGATGCTGAGATCAAACAAGCCCTCTTTGCTATGAATCCAAATAAAGCCCCGGGAATTGATGGTATGACCCCCTTCTTCTTCCAATTTTTCTGGAAAACTGTGATTATAGATATTTGCTATGCTGTTAAAAACGTTTTTCTTTTTTCCAAAATTCTGAAAAGTGTTAACCATACTGTGATAACACTTATTCCTAAGGTCAAGAATTTTACATCCATATCCCACTTTAGACCTATTAGCTTATGTTCAGTGGGCTATAAAATTATTTCTAAAATCCTTGCTCAAAGAATTAAACTTTGTCTGCCTTTGTGTATTAGTGATAATCAATTAACATTCATTCCTGGGAGACAAGTTCTTGATAATGTGGTGGTGGCGCATGAGTGTCTCCATTACCTTAAAAGTTTGAGGAAGGGTAAGAAAAGTTTTATGGCCATTAAGTTAGACATGTGGAAAACTTATGATAAAGTGGAATTGAATTGTGTTAGATTGGTCATGGCAAGAATAGGCTTTTCCCATATTTTCATCCAGTGGATTATGACATGCATCTCAACTGCATCATTTTCCTTCAACTTTTCAGATTCTCCCAATGGTTTTCTCGGCCCTAATAGAGGTATAAGACAAGGGGACCCCATCTCCCCTTACATTTTCCTCATTATTTCTGAGATTTTTACCACTCTCATCCATCAAGAAAAAGCTCAAAATCAGTTTCAAGGAATCAAAATCTGCAAAAATGGCCCATCCGTGACCCATCTTCTCTTTGCCGGTGACTCCCTCTTAATTTGTGAAGCATCCCTAAATCAAGCCAATGCCTTTAAATCCCTCCTTCAGGACTCCTTCAGGAGTATTAGACAACAACTAGTCAAGTAGTAAACCTTGACAAATCTTCTATTTTTTCTAGTAAGAATTCCACTATTGAAACAAAAATAAGTGTTTGTATTAAACTGGACCAAATCTCTAAACACAAAAGTGCTAAATATTTGGGTCTCCCCATGGTCATTGGTCAGTCAAAAAAAGATGTCTTTCAATTTGTTCTTGATGTTGTCCAAAATAGAGTGTGTAATTGGAAGAATAAATTTCTCTCTCATGCTGGTAAATGGGTGCTAATTAATGATGTTATCAATGCATTACTGTGTTTGTTATGTCATGTTTTAAACTCCCAGTGGGATTGTGTCATTCTATTGTTAAACATGCAGCTGATTTTTGGTGGGGGAACAAGGATGAGGGATCTAATAAAATTCATTGGAAAGCGGCAAGACGGTTTGGCCAAAGATAAAGGTGGTCTAGGCTTCCTGGATTTACAAAGTTTCAATGACGCTCTTATCGCCAAACAACTCTAGAGGATCATTACAAAGACAAACCGCTTATGAGCAAACTCCCCAAAGTAAAATATTTTCCCAAAAGTTCTATGTTTGATGCTGAAATTCATGCCTCATTTTCTTAGTTGAGGAGAAGCTAGCTAAAATCCAGATATGTGCTTAAATTGGGAACCATTTTTCAAGTTGGTGATGGAAAATCTGTGAGAATATGGGAGTCTCCTTGAATTCCAAATTCTCTGAATTTCAAACCTCTCTTAATATCCCAAAACCGAAAGGATCTTACATGGGTAAGTGAAATCATTTCTGCAGAAGGAGGCCAATGGAATCTAGAATCTCATTAATTCAATTTTCTACCCTGTGGATGCTGGTCATATTTTGAAAACTCCTATCATTAACCCTGGCGAGAGAGAGATTAACATGGCATTTTGGGGAAAAAAAGAGAGTACTCAGTGAGATCAGCCTATAAACATAATCTGTTGGCAAAAAAAGAACCAGTTTGGGGCTGTGAGTAGTGATAAAGGAAGGTCTTCCATGGATATGTGGAATAAAACCTCGGGGGTTAGAAATTAAAGAAAAGATGAAATATTTTGTGTGGAGATGCTATTTCAATATCCTACCAACAAAAGCCAATCTCAAAAAGAGGATGGTATCTCTGGATACAACTTTTCCATTGTGTGGGGAGGGGATAGAGACTTTAGAGCATATGTTTTTTACTTGTGGTCGAGCTAAGACAATATGGAAATTAGCCCCATTAAGTTGGGATTTTCCAAATGAAAAGGGAATTAGTTTTTGTAATTGGTGGATGAACATTTGTCAAGTTGGAAAAACTCATGTGGCAATAAAAAGGATTCAATTAACTACGTATATACTTTGGTGGTTATGGAAATCTAGGAACCTGTGGATTTTTCAATATATTTGGAAGTGTGAAAAGGATGTTGTGGAAGCTGCTATTGAAGAATGGTAAGAGCTCAATGTCTTTGGTGAGGGTGATGTCAAGCGAGGGAGGTGTTCTCAGTCAGAACCAAGTGCGAGATTGGTGCATTGATCTTGGAGACTGAAGTAGGAGGGTATACTATTGCCATCAGTGCTTCTTTCTCACTTCTTGCAAAATCTGGGTTTGGAAGCATTGTTCAGGATGCTAGTGGTAAGGTAATCAAAGCTTGGGCCATATCTAGGGACTTTTCTTGCAGTTCAGTATTTTTTTTCCTTGATTTCTGCTTTCAAGTTTGGTTGGAATGTGATTAGTTTGGAGATTGATGAGAAGGATATTGCTGAGAAGCTTAATGGGAGACTCTCTATTCCATTGGAGGTGTCTTCAATATCTTTGGACATCAGTTTGGTCCAAAAGTTGTTCCAGTCAATTTCATTTGGTTTTTGTCCTAGTTCTCAAATTAATTTTTGTTGTTTTCTAGCTAATATAGATGTTACTTCTCCAAGCTCCCAGATGTGGGATGATGATTTACCTTTTTGGATTTTAAATTGTAACCAAGAGGGATACCGGGCTAGTTAGCTTCGTCTTTTGTAACTTGTTTATGAGTTTAATACATGCTACTATCATTTGAGGAAAAAATAAGAATAATATTTTTTAATACTTTTTGAAATAATACATACATGGGGAAAGTCTGGGACGGGTCCAGATGGACCCGTTACTTGCCCTGGACCCGACAAGTTTTCAAAAATGAATCCAAGACCCACTCCGTGACCCATTAAACTGGATTTAGATCCATCCCAAGAGGGGCGGGTATAATGCATAAGCGAGTTTCAACCCGCCCTATTGCCATCCTTATGCATGCCTGGAGATAGGCTAAAAAGAATTCCTTAATTCCGTAGGCACGACTCATGCCTCATATTCCCACGCTGACATTTTGCAACAGGGCAAAGTGCAAAGTCCATTAAAAAACTAGTTATTTCCACACAACCTATTGATATTGGAAGACCCAACCAATTCTTCCAATGTATCATTTTCGGGTCCAATGGAATTCATTTTTTATTATTTTAATAATATTAATTTTAATAAAACTATCTATTAACAATGAGTTGCTATTTATTACTTTATTTTAATAATAATATTCATATAAAGTAAATAAAAATAAATATTTGTACATCAAATTCATATTCTTAATTATAGACTTAAATATCAAATTCAACTCGTTTATATTTATTTTTCAATATACATATTTCTATATTGATATTATATTTGTAACTCTCTTTCTCACACACATTTTACCTCTATATGAAAAAAAAATTATATATACATGTGAGACATATATTTTCATATTTAACTTATATTGATGAAAAAATTAATACTTGATATTATTAATAAGGTAAGGAGTCCGACCTCGAAAATTGCTAAGGAGTCTAACATCGGGAGGAGTCCTTGGCCAGGTGGGTGACCAAGGTCTATAAAAGAGGACCTTAGCTCTAGGTAAGGGGGATAAAAAAAACTCAATACTCACAATCTTTCTACGAGCAAACACTAACTTAAGCATAGGAGTATCTACCCCTGGGGACGATCCCGGGGTTCTATTTTGCTGGTTGACACCGAAATCCGGTGAACCTCATATCTTTGGCTACAATCATTCCAACTCTTTGATCGACTTCGGATCTCCACCTTGGCGTTGTAAGTCCTCAGATTAGTCTTTGGATTTTTATACATCATCAGAACAAAATAGCACATTGAATAATGTATACATTACAAATTGAATAGGGTATTTATTAAGACTTCATTTGAATTGATGGATTTGAAGGCTTGAAGGTATGGATTTCAAATCCATAATAATAGATTCATTTAGTTTGTTTGGATAAGATCATTCGACAATAAAATTCAAATCATTAGATTCTATTTTTTTCTACATTTAGAGTCATTGTGGTGGATTTTGACTCCTTCATACTATTTGGAGTCATTTGAAATTCTTCTCTAAAATTATCCCCTCAAATCCAAATCATTCAGTCCAAATGCAACTTAAGCAAAAAAAATAATTTAATAAAATAATTAGTTATTAATTAATTGTAATATATTATTAATTTATAAAATATTTAATAACTCACTAGATTAATAGGAAATTGGAGTCTTTGACAGTTCAAATGCTACTACTTTATAAAAGTTAATTGTATTATGAGGCACATTTTCAAATATAAATGTTGCTTCAATATTATGCGCATTTACTGATAATTCTATCATGTGATTCGCTGTACTAGCGGACGCTTAGTATGATATATGATTTTTCTTACACAAAATGATAACATTTTATTATGCATAGTAGGATCCATTACAGACATTAGTCAACGAAAGATGAATATAAGTGTTGGAAATTTAAGCACAAACGGTAACACACAACAAATAATAACAACAATAGACAAACTTTAAACAAGAGTTAAGTTTAGAATAGTCTGGGTCAAAGCACGCCGTAGCCCTCTCTTTAGAGAGGAAAGTCCCTCGTTGCACTGGTAAATTTGTTGATAGCACATCCCTCTCCCAAGATTCGACAACTCGTTGGTACTCTCGTTGTAGGTCCCAAGGGGTGTGGTGTAAGGTTTAAAAGGGGGGTTGAATAAACCTTACCAATTTTTCTCTTTTTAGTCCTTTTAAAATATTTCAACAGAGTTGACTCAAATGAGCTAAGTCCTTGGGGGACAGCTAGGTTGGCTTACTTCAGCAAAGTTACCCACTCAATAGACTCGACTGAGTTGTTGATAATATAACTTAGCTGCGTCAGCTAACACTTATTTTTTCAGTTAATTTGGTTTTATACAGCGGAAGACTTAACACCCTTGTTAATTTTAAGCACGTTTTTAACACTTGTTTTTAGCAATGTTATTATCAGCTGGTTGGCAATTTAACTTAACAACAATTATAAATGTATGCAAGAAAGTAAAGTGCTGAAAGTAAATGACACAAGGAAATTTATAGTGGTTGGGGGATGGGGTAATTCCTCTAATCCACTCTTCTCCAACTCCTGGAGGAATCTACGAAGTAACAGATTAGGTTACAAAGTAGTTCTTCAGTCTAGAGACAGCCTTGATCACACAACCAAGCTTCTCTGCGACTCAAACCTTCTTCTTCACAAGAAATTTTGCCTTGCTACTTCAGCTCCCTTCAAACCTTTAGAATTGATCACACAACCTTCCAAGGAGCCTAAAACTTATGCTTCGACCTTGAACCTTACTACAACTCCTTCAAACTTGGAGAGTAGACCCCTTTTTGTTCTTAAAACTTTTCCGCTTCAACTGGTTGAAGTATTCTTTCCTTCACACCGTGTGTTGGATCGAGTTCCTTCAAGTTTTAGGCTTGAGGAATTTCTTGATAAGATTGAGGATTTTTGCAGGTTTTTCTTGCTTGAAATTGCTTGTAAGATTCGTAACCTTTTCTCAAATGCTTCCACAGCCTTTTATAGTGTTCATTTGAAAATTTGCCCATTGAAGAGATATGCTATTTTCAAATGGCACTTTCTTGTTCGTTGGCTTGTCTTTTCTTGACCTGCAGCATTGTGATGTTAACCCTTCCTCATATTAAATGGCTCTACAACTTTTCAGGGCCTGACACAAGCTTCAGTGTTTCCCATTGGTTTATTCCTTTCGCACGTTTCTGGGCCAAAGACTTTAAGACAGGCGACTTGGACTTATTACTATATCGAGTAATATTCTTGACTTCTGTCCAACGGATTAATGTCAGTTGACTTGACTTGACTGCTGCCTTTACCCCTTTGACTTGAGTCTGCTTCATCCTTTCAGGAAGGACTCAACTGTCAATTCAACTGGTAGACTTGGCTCTTTACCGACTTGACTGACACTTATTCAACCTTTACACAATTGTTCCTCAGCTGGATCTCCTTTAGCCGAGTCTGTGCCTTCCATCTTGACCACACTCAGCTGACACACAGCTGGGTCTTCACTTCAGTTTTCAGTTGACTTCTTGCATTCTTCAACATAGCTGACTTCACTCAGCTCATGCAGTCCTATATATTACAAAATAGAAATACAAGGAAAATGGGGTGCCAACTTCCTATTCTAAGTTTTACATGGTATCATCAAAATCGTAACAATAAATTTCCTAACAATTTCCCCCGTTTTGATGATGCCAAGACTTAAAAAATTACAGCAAACACAAACAGTGCAGTAACAAAGAATGTATGCTTTCAATATGTCAATTTTATTGATCATAGAATTCTTGTCCTTTACAAAGCTGTTTAAAAATGTACTCTATACACTGTATCAGAGTTTATACATACATTGAATTAAAACATGTATCAGAGCAAATTTACAAGATAGGTGTCAGAGCCTTATGAGATTACAAAAACACTTACAACTATGTATTTACAGAAGAGTAAAATACATGAAGGGGTTACAGCCGTCTTCAACGCCTTGGTTGCTTCCTTCTTCTCTCTTCATCTTCAGCTCTCCTCATGTCTTCCTCTGCTCTTCTCCTTTTCTTCTCTTCTTCTTCTTCTTTTCTTCTTCTTCTTCTTCTTCTTCTTCTTCTTCTTCTTCTTCTTCTTCTCATAGGCACGCTTAGCAGCAGGGTCATCCCTATGCTGCCTTTCCTCCCATTCGCGCGTCACCCTCTCATTCTCTATTTCTTGCCTCCTCACAGATTCTTCATTCTTGTGCATCACTTCTAAATTGGCAAGATGATCGTACCCAACCCAGTAATTGATCCCTTTCTTCTGAGGATCAATGTACCTTATGTCTTTTGGTATTGGCTGTGGTTGAGTGCTTCTGCCTTTTCCACTGCCTCCAGATCTTCCCTTTCCTCTTGTTGACTCAGCTCCTCCTCTGGGAGTGTACTGCACTAGTGCTTTTCTAGCTGAGTGACTGCTGGAACTTTGCTGCCTATCAGTTGATTTACATAAATCAAGGCCCTTCTCAAAGTACAAGTCCCACGCCCGTGGTAGAGTCAAGTTCTTGAAATAGCCTTCTGTTTCTATAGTTGAAATTCCTCTAGTGATCTGGGCTCAGATCCAGCATCGGGCATTGTGATTTCTCTTGGAGGTTTAATCACTGGGGAATCCTTTAATAATCCTGTTGGTGGACCATCATACCTTGTTTTGATCTCCTTAATGAGCTCGGAATGCTTCTCAGCCACCTTCTCAAACTCAGCTTCGATGGCTCTTCTTGATTCTTTGATTGTCGACTCAACTTTCTCTTCCAGAGTCAGCTCTTTGGGTAGTTTGCTGAGAAGTGAGGCTGCGATTTCTCCTTGTTGAGGAGTTTTGGCAAACATAATTTTCAGAGGGTTTTTTTTCACTAAACTTCCTTCCCCCTTAGCTGCTTCTCCTTTCTTCTCCTCCTTATAACTCCCTTGCCCTTCCTTTAATTCCCTCATAGCTTACTCTTCCCCCTTTCTGGCATCATCACAAAAAGGTAGAGGCAGGCCAGGGAACATTCCACTGAGGATGAAATCAAGTCGGTTGTTGGTTGCATCATGTTTATCATGTGACTTGGAGTAGGCTATTTTGAACTCAAACCGCATAGCCTTCGACTCAGCTGCCATCAGCTTCATCTCTATTTGGAGAACACTAATCTACTGACTCATGTTGGTCTCCAATCGGGCAATTTCATTCTTGTGCTGTAGCTTGAGTAACTCTATGTCCGACTTATGAGATTCCTCCATCCTTACAATGTGGCCCCTTTGCCTCTGCTGGAACTTGAGATTATCGGAGCTCCAGACCACTAACTCCACGAATAAGGACTTAAAGTAGCGGACTTGCTCTCGTCTTACAACCAATGTTTGTCCAACCCATTCTCAGATTCTCAATACAACTCGAGAATATCTCCAGTGATGTTGGCATCACGATTATCCAGCCTTTGGTCTAATGATGCACAACCATGCTCCATTTTCTTGATCTCAACACAAATGGCTTTAAAAGCCTTCTGAAAGTCGACTGTTGAAGTTGACTCATCCTCTGGCCATACTGCATCAAAATCAAAACCAATAGGCACCATTGTTGTATCAGCTAGAGTTTCGCGTTCTTCTGGTGGGACGTGGACAGTGTACTTGGCTTGTTCCGCAGCTAATTCAGCTTCTAGGGGTGGTAATCGGGCTTCAAAAGGAAATATGTTCTTGAACAGATCATCTGGGTAAAGAGGTATTCCCGCAGCTCCAGCTTGTGGGGCCTTACCCTTTTCTTTCCAAAGTTTTTCAGCTCGACTTGCCTCAGCTGATCCAGCTTCATCGGCATTAGGAGCAGTTGTGTTAGCCTGCTGAGCTGATTGAATTTTAGCTTGAGCAGCTGTATGAGCCTGCTCAGCTGACTGACCCTCAGCTGTCTTAACATCTTCCTCGGTATCAGTTGGGGCTTCCTTATGAGTTGTCTAGTCTTCTGCTGACTTATCAGCGTCATCGGAGTGTGATGGTGCCATTGGGGGTGGCCCATCAACCAATACAAATTTTATCGGAGCAGCTTTATCACTAGCTTCACTCCGAGAGGCTTGAGCATCCTCATCTGTGTCTTTGTTAGATTCATCAACGGGGGTGGACTCAGCTTCATTTTCGGATTCCAGGAATTCAATAATAATATGTTCCTGGGAATCACAAAGGGCACTGATTTCTTTTTCTTCATCAACTGCCTCCACTTGAGGAATTTGCTCATTTACAACTTCTTTACCCAAGGAAGTCTCAACCTCATTTGGGCCTTCTACACCCTCAGCAGTCTCAACCGCTGGAGGGCCTTCTACATCCCTGTGTGAAGTCTCAACCGCAGCAGGGTCTTGTACAAATCTCCCTTTAGCAGATTCAGCTGCCTTAGGGTCTTTAGTAGAATCCGTCGGAGTCTCAACTCCTAGGATTGTAGCTAGGAGTCTCAACTCCCATGGCCTTTCTTCCATCCTTTGCCTTAGCTGCTTCAGTAGCGTCATCGGCCTGCAGTGCAGATGAGGTTTCAGCTGAGATAGTCTCAACCATCTAAGCTTCCTCAACTTCATTCTGTTGTTCAGTTTGTTTCTCACCTTCGCCTCCTAACTCCATTTGTTGGTCTCCCACAGCATCCTCCGACATGGCTGTGGTGGTGAGAGCTTCCCCCTCAGCTGGCGCACCAGCTAATTAAGAGAGGTGGGGTTGCTCTGCACCTGAGACTCGGCTGTTGTTCCCTCTGAGTGATCAGCCGTGGGGACAGGTGTCTCAACACCTTCTGCAGGAGTTGGCTTGGTTAGGGTGCCCGCTTCATCACCTTCCCTAGCTTCATCGCCAAACTTCTGAGTGTCATTTTCTGAGTGCACGGGGGATGTGGTGGCACCAATGTTGACAACTATGTTTCGTGCCACATCCATAGGGTTAGAGCTGGGAGAGAGTTGAGAAGACTCTCCTGGGCCCTCGTGCATTTGTTGCTCGTGCATGGCTTTAGATTCTTTGATGGCCTGTTGGAATTCAGCTTTCTCTGCTGCTACAGCAGGGTTGATCTCCTCTATGTCGCTGTTGTCAAGTTGATTCCATATCATGTTCAGGTCCACCAGTAAATAAACACATCTTTGACTTTTCAATGGCCTTGGAAGTGTTCTTGGGTGTTCGTTCGTCTTTACCTATGCTTTAAGTTTGGGGGATTTTGATGTGTGTAAAATATACGTGTAAAGTTTCCTGCAAGAATTACAAGAATACGTAGTATCATGCCCTTTTAAGGAAACCAAGTAAAAACACAGTAAATATGCTTGCAAATGCATTAAATACATATCATTTTAAGCCCCAAAATGCACGTATATTTTACACACATCAAAATCCCCCAAACTTAAAGCATAGGTAAAGACGAACGAACACCCAAGAACACTATGAACATTAAATAGCATTTGACTCCATACTCACGGAAAATTAGCATGTCATTTTTGTTATTGCAAAATTTTGGACGATGAGTTATAACAAAGACGGAAATTGAATTCAGACATAAACGGGTAACGAGTCGGGAGACCTACAACTGTTTGTGGGGAGTCATTCAATTCACAGATCTTTTGGGAGTTAGTAATAGTTGTAACGAGTCGGGAGACCTACAATTGTTATTCATCAACTATTTATTCACCGTCCGGAAGGGGGAGTAGACTAACTTAGGAATTGAACCCATAAAATTGCAGAAATTGGTTTTTAAAACTTTATTCGCATTTAGTATTGAAGATGCATGTTGAGATTATGTGCCTAAGGTTGCTCCTATAGATGTTGAAAATACTTATGGGGTTCGCAAATTTATTTTTATTTCTTTCTTTTTATTTTCGATTTTTTTAGTATAAATTACTCAATATTCGCTCACTTCAATAAAATTGGAATACGATGTTATTATAGCCTAAGTGTTTCGAATATCAATCCTTGAGGAATACGACCTTGCTTGCCATTATTCTATAAACTACACTATGTACACTTGCAGTTGTATGAACCAAAATAGTTTTGGCGAATTATTGGCTACTTCAGCTTGCCCATTTGCTTGCGGATGGTATGCCAATGCCACTTTATGCCTAACCCCATACTTTGCAAGTAGATTGATCATCAATTTATTCACAAAATGTGACCCCCATCACTAATCAAAGCTCTCGGGGTTCCAAATCGAGTGAATATATTTTTTCTTCAAGAACCACATTATTACCTGTGCATCATTCCTCTGTGAAGGAATCGCTTCTACCCATCGGGATACATAATCCACTGCGAGTAGAATATATTGATAGATCGAAGATGATGGAAAAGGACCCATGAAATCAATCCCCCACACATCAAATAGCTCCACTTCCATCACATTTGTCATAGGCATCTCATGTCGTGTAGAGATGTTCCCCATTCGTTGGCATCTGTCACACTGCTGCACATACGAATAACAATCATTATAAAAAGTAGGCCAATATAACCTACTCTGTAGTACCTTTGCCGCAGTGCGTCGGACCAAAGTGTCCCCCAAAGGGTGAAGAATGACATTGTTGTAAAACTCCCTCCCACTCTTCTTGAGGCACACATCGTCTGATGATCATGTCTGCGCACCTCTTAAAGAGCAAGGGGTCATCCCACATATAAAACTTGACATCATGGAGGAACTTCTTCTTCTGATAAGAGGGTAGATCTGGAGGCAAGACTCCCGCTACCAAGTAATTAACAATATCCGCGTACCATGGGAATGTTGCCCGTGCTTATAAAAGCTGCTCATCTGGAAACTCTTCTTTGATTGATTCTATACCCTCTTTCTCATCCTTTTTGTATTCAAGCCTGGACAAGTGGTCTGCCACCACATTTTCGCATCCCTTTCGGTCTCTAATTTCCACATCGAATTCTTGCAATAAGAGAATCCACCGAATCTAGTCTCGGTTTTGCATCTTTCTTGTTAAAGAGATATTTGATAGCCACATGGTATGTGTGGACTATTGTCTTTGTTCCAATCAAATAAGATCGGAATTTGTCAAATGCGAATACAATTGCCAGCATCTGTTTCTCAGTGGTAGTGTAATTCTGCTGGGCACTGTCCAATGTTTTTCTCGCGTAGTAGATGTCTCTGAACAACTTATACCTTTTCTGGCCAAGAATTGCCCCTATTGCAAAATCACTGGCATCACACATCAGCTCAAAGAGCTGACTCCAATTCGGGACTACGAGAATTGGTGCAGTCACCAACGCCTTCTTCAAAATCTCGAATGCCTGCAAATAATCATCAGAAAAATTGAAAGCAATATTTTTTTCTAATAATTGGCTCAAAGGTTTAGTGATTTTAGAAAAGTCACGAATGAACCTTCTGTAGAATCCGGCATGCCCCAAGGAACTTCTGATCGCTTTTTTATTTGTCGAAGGTGGGAGTTTCTCAATTGCCACAATCTTTGTTATGTCCACTTTTAAACCTGCAGAAGAAACTCGGTGGCCAAGTATAATGCCATCACGTACCATAAAATGGCACTTCTCCCAATTTCGAACAAGATTAGTTTCTTCGCATCTCTGTAAAACTAAAGAAAGATTATGAAGGAAATGATCAAAAGAATCTCCAAAGATAGAAAAATCATCCATGAACACCTCCATAATTTTCTCTATAAGACCGTAAAAAATAGCCATCATACAGCGCTGAAAAGTCACGGGTGCATTACATAGTCCGAATGGCATTCTACGGAATGCAAACGTACCATAGGGACATGTAAATTCGTTTTCTCTAGGTCTTCCGGTGCAATCATGATCTGATTGTACCCGGAATAACCATCCAGAAAACAGTAATAATCAAATCCCGCCAAACGATCTAACATTATATCAATAAAGGGGAGGGGAAAATGATTTTTATGAGTGGCATCGTTCAATTTTCTATAATCAATACAGATACGCCACCCTGTAACTATCCTAGTAGCAATTAACTCATCATTCTCATTTTTTACTACTGTCATCCCCCCTTTCTTTGGTACCACTTGTATCGGGCTAACCCAAGAACTATCAGATATGGCATACACAATCCCGACATCTAACCACTTTAAAATCTCTTTCCTAACAACCTCTTGCATAATAGGGTTCAATCGTCTTTGATTCTGCACTGAAGGTTTATACACATCTTCCATACAAATTTTATGCATGACAATCGATGGACTTATGCCTTTTAAATAAGATATCGACCAACCTAGTGCAGACTTATATTTTCTCAACACCCTAAGTAGTTTATCAAGCTGAGCTGAAGTTAAAAGGGCGGATACGATTACCGGATTCGTGTTGTTTGCACCAAGGAATGCGTATTTGAGGTGCTCAGGTAATGGCTTGAGTTCTGGGTTGAAATCAGTTGTTTGGGGTCACGCATGGGCTGCCCGTGCGCGTACACATGGGTCGTGCGGTCCTTATCTTGTTCCTTGTCCTCTTCGGCACCACACACGAGCTGCTCGTGCGCATGCGCACGGGCCGTGCATGGTTGCGAACCTTTTTCCCTTACTTCTTCATTCATGTTGTCGTCTCTTGCGCTTTTCGGTAGTTCCTGCATATTATCTAGAGCACAAACATAATCATACAAGTATTGATTATCGAAATCAAGCATTACACTTGACGTCGAACATGAATGGGTTAAACCAAACTCTAAATCATCATGGGATAATGTATGATCTACATAATCGTCAATGCATGAATCAACTACGCCTAAGAAATTGCAGTTCTCAACACTATCATGAAATTTCATAGCCTTATAGATAGAAAATAAAACATGCTCATCGTTAACCTGTAATGTGAGTTCTCCCTTATGCACATCTATAAAGGCCTTTCCGGTGGCTAGGAATGGACACCAAAGTATCAGAGGGATGTCGCGGTCTTCCTCCATGTCCTACACTAAGAAATCCATAGGGAATATGAATTTGTCGACTTTCACGAGCACATCTTCTATGATTCTCTTAGGATATGTGAGTGATCGATCCTCAAGTTGCAAAGTGACCGTGGATGGCTTCACCTCTCCTAATCCAAGTTTCCTGAAAATGAACAAGGGCATTAAGTTAATACTTGCTCCTAGATCACAAAGTGCTTTATTGAAGAAAACACCCCCAATTGCACAAGGGATAGTGAAACTCCCCGGATCTTTAAATTTCTGAGGTAGTTTTCTTTTAATGATGGCACTGCATTCCTCCGTCAGATTTACTGTCTCGAAACCTGTCATCATTTACTTTTTTGACATCACATCCTTCAGAAATTTTGCATAATTGAGCATTTGCTCCAATGCGTCTGCAAAAGGTATGTTAATATGCAGTTTTTTAAAAATATCCAAAAATTTTGCAAATTGGGCATTTAACTTTTTCTTTTGAAATCGTTGAGGAAAAGGGAGGGGAATAGTAAGTTTCTAAAAATCAGAGTTAGAGGAAGATTTAAGTTTCTCAGCTCCTTTTTGTTCATCAGTGTGTCCCTCATTTCCATCCTCGACCTCAACGTTACCATTTGCTACAGTATCTTTGTCTCCAGGGGTTGAAATCACCTATTCGGCACCACGCACGAGCAGCTCGTGCGTAGGCACATGGGCCGTGCGTGGTTGCGATTTCTCATTATTTTCCAAAATTTTTGGCCCCTCGTACTCTGTACCACTTCTCAGACGAATGGCTTTACACTGCTCCTTCAGATTGACTCAGTGTTACTCGGAAATTGGCCTTTCTGATGTTGCCCACCAACGATCATAGCTAATTGGCCAATCTGGGTTTCAAGATTTTTCATTTGTGAGCCCATGGTGTTAGCCAATTGTGTGACATGTGTCTCAATTTTGTCCAGCTTAGCCTCATCCTTACTAAATCAGTTCCTCATTTCATTCATAAGAGAGCTCGTCTGACTCATAAATGAAGTGAGAACATCCTCCATAGATGGCTTAGCCTCTGCATTAATGTCTCCATTCGTCACACTGAAACCCAGTGGTGGTTGCATCACGTTCTTTGTATTTGCATAAGAGAAGTTTTCATGATTCCTTAAACCAAGATGATAATGGGTGGGAGTCGAATTATTCCGGTAATTGTTGAAATTCCGATTATTGACATAGTTAGCTTCCTCCATAGGATCTTGAGGAACTCCCCCATTATTTGCACCCGTGTTTACTTCAGCCCCTTTTGTTAAAACACTTATCTGATTTGTCAATGTTGTCATCTAAGCCATTAATGCTTTGATTGGGTCCGAATCAGAAACTTCAGCTACACTTTTCACATTTGTCCTCTTGGAGGGCCACTGATAGCTATTCATTGCCATCTCTTCAAGTAAATTGAATGCATCCTGTGGGATTTTTGCTAGTAAAGCTCCTCCTACTACGGCATCCACAAATGACCTTGGTTGTCCAAACAACTCATTGTAGAAGAAACAAAGTTGTTGATCATGTGGAAACCCATGTTGCAGACACCTCCGCAATAAATCTTTGAATCTTTCCCAGGCCTCGTACAATGGCTTAGAATCGAACTGTCTGAACTGAGTGATCTCGCTCTTAAGCTGCATTGTCTCGCTTAGTGGAAAGAATTTGAATAAGAACTTCTGGCTCAACTCATTCCAAGTATTAACACTGCCCTGAGTCAATGTGCCTAACCAGTTTCTTGCCTTATCCCTTAAAGAGAAAGGAAATAAGCGCAGACGTATAGCATCATCCGACACTCCATTCATCTTGATCGTGTTACAGATTTACATGAAGTGTGCAAGATGAGAGTTGGTATCCTCAATTGCAAATCCCCCAAACTAGTTCTATTGAATCATTGAAATTAACGCCGACTTCAACTCAAAGTTATTAGCATTAATTGGGATATGGGCAATTCCACCATAGTTGTGATTTATCTGAGGTTGAAAGTAATCGCGAATCACTTGTTGTTGTACTGCCGGAACTTCTGGTATCAGTACCTGATTGTTGTTCCCATTGTTACCCCCGTTGTTCTCGTCCACCACCTCCATAGTATGATCTAGATTTCTTTCTGCTCATTTAGTAGTTGAACTTATTCGCCTGGCGAAAGCTTCAACTTTCGGTATGAACGGTGCTAATTCCCTTCGCTTTGAGCGAGTGTTCATGCACTATCTGAACCAACTAAAAGAAACAAATCAAACACTGTAGGAGTGAAACTTAACAAAATAAAAAGAAAAATATCTAAATTAAAAATAACACTATTTATCGCAATATTAGTACTAAAATTTAATTAGTCCCCGGCAACGGCGCCAAAAACTTGTTCGCCTTATTTTTAGCTTCACCGCAAGTGAACGGCGTAGTTAATAGATAGGGTAAGCAAGGTCGATCTCACATAGACTAATAAATTAACGCACTAAGTATTGAGATTGTAATAGCACTATTTTTATTTAGATGATCAAAGTGTGATTGTTGTTTATTAAATCTAAGACAATATTTTATCATAAAAAGAACAAAGCAAAGAGTTACAATTGAAAAGATCAATTGAATGAATGGATTCTAGGGTTGTGGTTTCAATTAATCACTCTCTTGTTATCAGATTAATCAAGCCAAAGTTATTATCTATCTTCCCTATAAGATGATCACAAAAGTAATTTATCCACTCTCTCGAGACACAATAAATACGTTGATTGAATTATCTATGCTAGCATCTCTACTCAACATAAGATAAACAACTCCCAAAAGCATATAAAATCTTACAAATACCCACAGACTTCTCAATCATGTAAAGTATTCATGTCAAGTACTCAAGATCTAGTATTGAAACTCATCTCTCGAATTATGAATCAATACATCAGGCATGTTAAACCATTGGCCATATGATAAAACAAATAATAAAGCAAAGTACTCGAATATGGTTCGAAATAATAACTTCAATTCAAATTAAACATCAAACAAGAGTAATTTAACCTAATCCCAAACCCCGGAATCACAAGGTGTTTAGTACTTAAGATCTAGTATTGAAACTCATCTCTCGAATTATGAATCAATACATCAGGCATGTTAAACCATTGGCCATATGATAAAACAAGTAATAAAGCAAAGTACTCGAATAGGGTTCGAAATAATAACTTCAATTCAAATTAAACATCGAACAAGAGTAATTTAACCTAATCCCAAACCCCGAAATCACAAAGTGTTTAGCCGGACATGGGAAAAGAAGAATTCATAGACAAATTGTTCATATCCATATCAAACTAAGTGAAAAATAAGAATACAATGGAGTAAGAAAACTCAGGGATATCGATGATCTCTCAATCAATCTTCAATCCTCAAGCGTGGATGCGACCTTGATCTTTCTCTCGATTCCTCCGGTAGAAGGGTGCTCTTTTCTCTGCTTTCTAGGGTAAAAGTAAGTGTGTCCTCTTCTGGGTCCGTCTCCTCTTTATTTATAATCCCCTCGGGCCAAACCTAAGTTAATACGACTTAAAACTGTCAAAACCCGCACAGATGCATGTGTCGTGCTTATGCGCACAACCAGCCTGTGCGCCAAGTCGAAGCCTCGATTTTTCTTTGGGTAGACGCACGGGCCGTGCGTATAGGCACGACCAGCCCGTGCGTCAAGTCGAACATACAATCCTTCAGAATGGCTTACACATGGGCCATGCCTATGCGCACGAGCTGCCCGTGCGTGTCTCTATTTTGCTCGGTTCCTCTGATTTCTTCTCGGTTCAGCTCCATACTTCGTGTATTCGCTCGACTCTTGCTGGTCCTAACTTGCAATGCTCCAAATTGCTCAAAAATACTCCAAATATTTTTAATTCCTGCAAAACGAGCAAAGCATAATATCTTTTCCACAATATGAGAACACGACCCATTTTACTGAGTTAATGCATGTTTATCAACCTATTATATCCAAAATCATGCCCAATATACATGCAAAACTCACACTAAATAGATGGCTAACTTCAGAAAGGCATTTAAAGCCATCTGTGAAGAGATCAAGAAGATGGAGTATGGCTTTGCATCATTGGACCAAAGGCTAGACAACAGGGATGCTACAATCACCGGAGACATCAGAGGTACCATTTTGAGAATCCGAGAATGGGTGGGACAAGTGAAAGCTATGAGGAGGGAGCATGTTACATATTTCAAATCACTATTTGCCAAGATGGTGGTGTGGAGCTCTGACAACCTCAAGTTCCACCAACGGCTTCGAGACCACATTTTCAGGATAGACGAGTTTCATAGATCAGACATGGAGTTGCTCAAGCTGCAACACAAGAATGAAATTTCTAGATTGGAAACCAACATGAGTCAGCAGATTCAGGTTCTCCAAACAGAAATGAAGCTAATGGCAGCAGAGTCGAAAGCAATGCGGTCTGAGTTCCGAACAGCTTACTCCAAGTCACATGATAAACATGATACAACGAACAACAGACTCAATTTCATCTTTGGTGGTATGTTCCCTGGTCTGACTCTACCTTTTGGTGATGATGCCAAAAAAGGGGAAGAGAAAACCATGATGGAACTGAAGAAAGGGCCTGGGAGTCATAAGGAAGGAGAGCAAGGGGAAGCTACTAAGGGGGAAGGAAGCTTAGTGAAAAACCCCCCTCTGAAAATTATGTTTGCCAAAACCCCTCATCAAGAAGATGTCACAGCCTCACTTCTCAGCAAACTACCTAAAGAGCTGAGTTTAGAAGAGAAAGTTGAGATGGCAGTCAAGGAATCAAGAAAAGCCATTGAAGCTGAGTTTGAAAAGGTCGCTGAGAAGCACAGTGAGCGTATTAAGGATATTAGAACAAGGTATGATGGTCACCCAGCAGGATTATTGAAGGATTCCCCAACAGTCAAATCTCCAAGAGAAATCACAATGCCTGATGCAGGATCTGAGCCCAGATCACTAGAGGAATTTCAAACTCTAGATGCAGAAGGATATTTCAAGAACTTAACTCTAGCACAAGCGTGGGACTGGGAAAAAGGGTCTTAATTTGTGTAAATCAGCTGACAGACAGCAGAGTTCCAACAGTCACTCAACTAGAAAAGCACCAGTGCAGTACACTCCCAGTGGAGGAGCTGAGTCAACTAGAGGAAGGGGAAGGTCTGGAAGTAGTGGAAGAGGCAGAGGGACTCCACCACAGTCAAGACCAAAGGACATAAAATATATTAATCCACAAAAGAAGGGATTAAATTACTGGGCTGGGTATGATCATCTTGCCAACCTTGAAGTACAGTGCAAGAGTGAGGAGGCAAGAAGTAGATAATGAGAGGGTGACGCGCGAATGGGAGGAGAGGCAGCATAGGGATGACCCTACTGCGCTAAGCGCGCCTATGAGAAGAAGAAGAAAGAGGAAGAAGAGAGGAAAATGAGAAGAGTAGAGGAAGACAGGAGGAGTACTAAAGATGAAGAGAGAAGAAGGAAGCAACCAATGCGTTGAAGACTGATGTAACCCCTTCATGTATTTTACTTTACTGTAAATACACAACAGTAAGTATTTTATAATATCATAATGCTCTGATACCTATTGTAACATCTTTACTCTGATACATGTTGTAATTCAAATGTATGTATAAGCTCTGATATAGTGTATAGAGAAAATTTCGTAAACAACTTTGTAAAGGACAAGAATGTTATGATCAATAAAAATTGACATATTCAACTCTTACATTCCTTGTTACTGCACTGCTTGTGTTTGCTGTTATTTGTATTTAAGTTTTGGCATCATCAAAAGGGAAAATTGTTAGGAAATTTATTATTAGATTTTGATGATACCATGTAAAACTTATAATAGAAAGTTGGCACCCCATTTTCCTTGTATTTCTATTTTGTAATAGATAGAACTCCATGAGCTGAGTGAAGTCAGCTATGTTGAAGAATGCAAGAAGTTAACTAAAGACTGAAATGAAGACCCAATTGTGTGTCAACTTAGTGTGATCAAGATGGAAGGCACAGACTCGACTGAAGGAGATCCAGCTGAGGAACAACTGAGTAAAGGTTGAAGAAGTGTCAGTCAAGTCAGTCAGGAGCAGAGTCTACTAGTTCAATTGACAGTTGAGTCATTCCTAAATGATTGGAGTTGACTCAAGTCAAAGGAGTATAGGCAGTTGTCCAGTCAAGTCGACTGATATTAATCTGTTGCACGAAAGTTAAGTACATTAATTAAAATAGTAATACATCCATGCTGCCATATCTTAAAGTGCTCGTCCCAGAAGCATGCAAAAGAAATAAACCAATGGGAAGCACATAAGCTTGTGTTAGGACCTGAAAGGCTGCAGAGTCATTTAATACGAGGAAGGGTCACCATCACAATGCTGCAAGTCAAGAAAAGACAAGCCATCGAACATGAAAGTGTCATTTGATAATAGACTATCTCTTCAACGGGCAAATTTTCAAATGAGCACTATAAAAGGCTGAGGAATCAAGAGAGAGAAGAAAACATACGAGAGATCAAGCATTCTAAGAAACTGAAAGCAATTAATACCTGCAAATATTCTCTCAAGCTTATCAAGAAATTCCTCAAACCTAAAACTCAAAGGAACTCGATCTAACACACGCTGTGAAGCAAAGAATACTTCAACCAGTTGAAGAGGAAAAAGTTTTAAGAACTTAAGGGGTCTACTCTCCAAGTTTGAAGGAGTTGTAGTAAGGTTCAAGGTCGAACCAGAAGTTTCAAGCTTGTTGGAAGGTTGTGTGATCAATCCCAAAGGTTTGAAGGGAGCTGAAGTGGCAAGACAACTGTCTTGTAAAGAAGCTGAGTCGCAGGAGAAGCCAGCTGTGTGATCAAGGTTGTCTCTAGACTGAAGAACTACTTTGTAACCTGATCTGTTACTTAGTGGATTCCTCTAGGAGTTGGAGAAGAGTGGATTAGATGAATTACCCCATCCTCAACCACTATGAAATTTACTTTGTGTCATTTACTTACAACACTTTAGTTTCTTGCATATATTTATATTTGCTGTTAAGTTAAATTGCTAACCCATCTGATAATAACATTTCTAAAAACAAGTGTTAAAAATGTGTTTAAAATTAACATGGATGTTAAGTCTTCCTCTGTATAAAACCAAATCAACTAAAAAGTTAAGTGTTAGCTGACGCAACTAAGTTATACTATCAACAGCTCAGTTGAGTCTGTTGAGTGGGTAACTTTGCTGAAGTAAGCCAACCTAGCTGTCCCCCAAGGACTTAGCTGATTTGAGTGAACTCTATTGAAATATTTTAAAAGGTAATTGCAAATTTGGTAAGGTTTATTCAACCACCCCCCCTTCTAAACCTTACACCACACCCCTTGGGACCTATAAAAATCCCCCAAACTTAAATCATTGATCGTCCTCGAGCAAAAAAAAATAGTCTCAAGGGGTACAAAGAACACACAAGAACACTATAAACATCCAATCTCATTTGACTCCATATTTAAATAAATCATTCAATTCATTATCAAGAAGTCATCAATCACAAGTTCGGCATAATAATCAATACTCTTTCGGGTACTTGACATCGCGACTCACAAGTAGTAGTAGTGTATCACTCTACTCTCTAAGTGTATGGCATGTATTTGCGCTCAAAATCAATTCAATGAATGTAGAACTACCATAAGGCTTGCAAATCGTCTAACATCTCTACCACTTTAGTGTGCACAACTTAAGAATCAAAAAGGACTTTCATTTGGTTGTAATGTAGGTTCTTTGGTAAGGGTAGGGAAAGTATGGATTAAGTGACTTGACTTGAGCAAATAGAATTTAAGTACACAGACATGCAACAACTCACCAACCCAATTTCATCTAAAAATCATTCTTTCAAGATATTTTCTTTTTCAACTCAACTCCACCCCTTTTCCCCTTTTTTATTCATAGGCATTTTTTCCTTTTTTTTCCTTTAGCCTCAAGCTTTCAATTTATTCTCAAAATTTCCATAATTTTTCTTTTCTTCCTTTTGCTCAATTTTTTTCTTTCTTTTTCAGAATTTTTTTTTCGAGCTTCATTATTCTTTTATTTACCTAAGAACTACTCATCCCTATTTCTTTTGCCAACTTTCTCTCTTTTTCATAATTTCACCGCATCTCCGCCAAACTATTCATTTTCTATAAGTTCAAGTAATTTTAGGGATAACAATCATCTTTCGATTTTAAAGATCAAAATTTGGCTAACAATAAAAAGTTATGGCTCAAAGTGGCTAACTAGGGAATCATGAATTCATAGGCAGAATTTTTAGGCTAAGTAGGCTAAAACAAAGATGGCCTTAAATTATTTTAAAAAATTGCACATACACATGGGTTCAATGAAGATAGCAGATCAAGTTCTAGAATTCTAACATTCATGAATGACACACTCAAGAAAAAAATAAGACTGCATAATATGAAAGTAGTTAAAGGCACAAAAGCTCACGGCTTATTTTTCGCATCATGCTCAAATACCCAATTTCTTAACTAATGCCAAACAAGTAAAAGATATATTCTCAATCATTCATCACATTATACACAAAAATTATTTCATCTCATAAAAATCAAATGCTCATAGTAAAATCATACAAAAGCTTTTTGTACTTTTTTGAAATTTTGATCCTAAACCCACAAAACTAATTAAACGCGCTAGAGGGATAAACGTGCTAAAATAAAAACTAAAAAAATTGAAAATATTTTTAAAAACAAATTATGCAAAATTTTATGCTCTACATGCAACCCTAAATGCAATGCAAAAATGCAACAATACTTATTTACGCATTCTTGGACAACCCCCCAACTTAATATATGCTTCGTCCCGAACATGTGAGAAAATTATCAAAAAAAAAAGAGAAATACGTAAAAAATACTTACATGGTTCGTTCACACGACCCATGTGCATTTCACACGGCCGGGCCTTGTAGACTTGGGTGGTCTCTGGACTAGGCTGTGACCAACCACACGGCCGTGTGCAGCTCACACGACCAGCCCATGTTGCTGGTCTCTTTGGTGCGGGTCGCACGGCCCGTGTGAACCTTTCACACGGTCGTGTGACACGTCTTTTTTTAAGTCCGGAGTTTGTCGTGATGCCTCTTGGGTTGCCTCCCACAAAGCGCTAAGTTTTACGTACAGATTTCTAACATCACTGTCGCTGAACTGTATCGATTGAAATCATTGAGCCCTCATATTATGTACCATCCATCAGACGATGACATTGCACTTGGTTTCTCGGATTGAGTTCAGTATCGCTTGGGAATTTGCCCTTTTGATGTTGGTCTCCCACTGCAGTAGCGATTTGGGCTACTTGTTAGAAACAAAACAAAAAAAAATTATTTACGAAAGAAGGAAAAAAATCGAAAATAAAAAAAATATTTACAATAAATTGAAAAAATATTTACAAAAATTTTTCTTCAATTAAGATTGAACTATTTATTACTATATCTAAGTTGAATCTTTCAATCCCTGGCAACGGCACCAAAAACTTGTTTGCCAAAAATTTGGATCTCAATACTGCAAGTGTACAATGTAGTTTATATGGTAATGGCAAGTAAGGCCGCATTCATCAAGGATTGAATATGAAACACTTAGGCTATAATAACATCGTATTCTAATTTTATTGAAGCGACCGAAAATCAAGAAATAACTATCTAATCTAAACAAATAAAAATAAAATATGTAAATTTTGTAAAAACCCAAACTCCACAAGTCTTTTCAACAAATACGAAAGCAACCCTAGGCACATAATCTCAACATGCTTCTTCAATATTAAATCCAATCAATGTTTCAAAACCAATTCATGTGTTTCTATGGGTTCAATTCCTAAACTTGTTTATTCCCCCTAACTCATCTCCCGAATTATGAACTAACAAATATGACATGCAATTTATTGACCAGATAATTGGTAATTAAAAATAAGCACTCGAATTCATAAAATAGAACACAAAAATTAATTAAGAAAACAATTCAATCAAGATTTAACATGAATCCACAGTTTTGCTTATGCCCTAGGATCAGAAAGATTAGCCAAACATTTATAACAAATTCATAGACAAACTTGAAATCAACATTGTGACATCGTTTAAGTACAGACAAGAGATCTAAACTAAGAAAGAAAAACCCTTCTTGTCAGGATGGATCTTCCCTCCAAGCCTTCGAAATTCTTGTGATTCCGTATATGTGAAAGGCCTTGTGGTGCTCTTCATAACCTAGCCCTTATCTCTCAGAAGACCTTTGATTTGTGTAATCATGTGTAATGTATTGTATTTTCTGATGTAATATGATATATTTTCGTTCAAGGCCTTGGTTCCTTTATATAGGTGCTTGGAGAGATCACTGGTAGAGTTATGATGGGATTAGGGGACCAATTCAGCCGCAGAACCATTCACACGATTGTGTAAATCCACACAGGCGGGTTGTGCGATCGGATTTTGCTCCTAGGGTCTTCATAAAAGTTGTAGACGTTTCTCTTAGCTTTCTATAGAAACTTGAATCAACTCAATATCAATTTTTAGAGAAAGGTATGACCAAAATACTAAACCTTGCCAATATTGAAAATTGTTAGCGCATTTGGACGTTTTTGAAGGAAATTCCATTTTGTTTGACCGTCAATGCTTCTTTCCTTCATATATTTGCTCATACCTTGGTTTTTGACTTATCCGTTGAAACATGCTATCACCTTATGTCCAATTTAGCTCCATTTTTTGCAAAATTCACAAGAATACGCAATATCACACTCCACAAAAGAAACCAAGTAAAATACACTAAATATACATGCAAATGCATCAATTATATATCATTTTAAGCCCTTAAATGCACGTATATTTTACACATATCAATGGAAATTATTTTTTTAATGTATTTTTTTGGTTTTCATATAGCATATTTTAGTCTAATTTGCTGAGTTTTTATTTCAATATAAATTGTAATGTATATATAGAGAACTTTTCTTGCATACACATGCTTTTTTTTGTGCCAGTTTTTGGTATGGTTGTACAGAATGATGCATCCGTCATTAAATATGGATGCAACAATATTAATATATGTATGCATCATTTTTACAAGTATTTTTACTCATTGTTTTTGTTATGAGAGTTTCGACTTTATTGTTGTGCATCATAACTGATATAGTCAGAATAGCATAATGTATATATAAATCATGTTTATTGCATAAATATGACTTTTTTTTTAATGTTTTTGAGATTTAAGTATTTTGATTATTACGTTTTGTTTATCAATCATGCATTAGTCATTAAATATATATACACTATTCTTAACTTATATATGCATACTTTTATCAGAGCCAAGGTAGGACTGTGAGGCTGACAAATATGACTAAGTCTAAAGAAAATAGGGAACTTTCAATAGGTGGGAATGATGGTGGCAAGGGGGAGGGTACTTCTAGGTCCAAACAGTTGAAAGGGGACAAATCTGCTGTTAAGACGGGGGGAAGTATTTGTTTCCAAAGTTACAGACTAGATCTAATCTTAGTTTGTTGGACAATGCAATGGCTTCATTTAGTGATTTTCAGAGGAATGTTGTTGTCGAAATGGGTTCTGGTGGGTTGCTGTTGCTTATGATTATTGAATACTCTTCTCATCTTATTTATTGGCTGATTGACAATTTCAATCCAATTAGTTGTGAGTTGGTTTTAGCTAAGGGTAGATTTATTCATATTGATCATTCAAATGTTGAGAGAGTATTGGATTTTTCAAATGGTCCGATTAATATAGATAAGAAGAAGAAGTCTGGGCAATGTGATCTATATGTTAATGGCTTGCATTGTTTAACAGGACTAGCTACAAAATCACAACCACCGAGGTTTGTAAAAAAAATGGTTGATTGCAAGTATGGCGGCGTTTGGTTCAGAAAAAAATTCACTATTTTGTTTGATAGTCTTATCGTCGGGACCCTGCAGTGTGGATATGTCAACCCGCTTATTTTGAAATGTTTGGCAATGTCAGCGACATAAAAAATTTCAATTGGTGCGAGTACAATTGAAAACCCTCATTGCGAATAGGGTTCGCTGGGGTACGTCGAACAAAACACAGTTCAATGGCCTGTGTTGTTTTTAACGGTATGTGCTCATTTTTTGGATATTTTTATTCTGTTTGTTGTCTTTTTTTGAAGTGTTGCTTTTTTCCTCATATTTATATGTTCTATTAGGTACTTTATATGGACAGGGTTGTAGTATGTACGCGTGACATGCTAAGAGGGATGCCGATTTTAATTGGGTGGACAAATGAGAAGTTCAAGGAAATGAAATGTAATGAAATTGGATATGTTGACCCTCTGATTGGCGGCGAGGGTTCATCTGCTGATAATATTATTACGGCGGTGGATACTAGGGATAGAGAACCAAGCATCCTAGGGCGGTCTATTGGTGGTGATGGTGTTCATGTAATTTTTTATGCTTTTGCACAGTTAATGTTATATGTTATGTCATTTTAAGATTGCTTGGTTTAATCATACAGTACATAACATAATTAGTTAAGATATCTTGCATAGTTAGTGTCAAATGTAATGCCATTTAATTTTTTTGTTGTTGTGGTGAATTAACATACAGGGCGGTGCATAATTAGGTGATATATATGACATATATAGAGATCAAACAATGCAAATGGGATTTCCTGGTATTGTAGTATGCATGCTTTATATAGTTAGTGTCATATATAATTCATTGAATGGTGCCTGGTATATTTAATACATTACATTGCATATTTAGTTGACATAGAGTGCATAGTTAGTGTTTTTTGGTTTGTGATGCATTTACCACACAATACATTGAATAATTCGTTAATATATATTGCATAGTTAATGTCACACGTATGCCATTTTAAATTGTCTTGTTTTATGATGTATTTCACAATACAGTAGGGTGTATTTTAAGGTAATATATGTGGATAGTTAGTGATTAACCAATGCAAATTGATTTTTTTGGTATTGCTTATTTTTGTAGGCATACACTTTGGAGGTGTTGTCTAAACTCTCGTGCCTTGCGATGGATGTTGTCGATATTGTTAATCTACTTCAGAATGTCCCAAAAGATTTTGCTCGTGATTCTGTATTTGCGAAACTTGAAGAGGCTGCAAAGAATTTGATTTGTTTTAATGGGAAACATAATGATGGACAACGGGAAGATGAAGCGCCCGAAAGCAGTTTATCTCAACAGAACAACGCATTCTAGAATAAACCGAAGAATATTGCCACGATTGAAAAAATCAAAAGTGCATTGTTGAAGAGAGACGAGTTCAAGAAATGGATTGATGGACCCAACTTTAGTATTGGTCTGACTTAGGATGGAGGCATAGGAAACTGGGAATCGGTTCTTGAGACGTCTCAGCTGTACGTGGAGGCTTCTCATGGGAAGATGGTGGAAGAAGTTGACGGGGCAGTCAGTGTGAGTGATGTTAGTATTTTTTTTTGTGTGTGTGTTTATGTTTTGTCTTGATCCGAATTACATATTTTTTTCTAATGTTTTTCAAGATGTCCATTATGGAAATGTTGTCGGCGGTATGAATGTTGAGAATGAAGTTATAGAGAAGGACGGTGGTGTTCCTGAAGTAATAAAGGGAGAAAAAGCAAACATGTTTGAGAGGAAAGGAAAAAGAAAATTGAAGAATAAAGAACATTTGGCTTCTCCAATTACCGGGAGGCAGATTGACATAATTATGTTATCGGATGATTCAAAGTCTATGGTTGGTAGGTGGATCCTTGAGAATGAAGTAGCTAATAAGTAAGGACATTTTTTTAATATACAATGTGCATGATTTCTAATATGTATCTATTATGCATTTAATATTAATTATTCTTAATTTCTCTATTTTTGAATGGAAGAACTGATATATAAGGGAGAAAAAGCAAACATGTTTGCTAATAAGTAAGGACATTTTTTTAATATACAATGTGCATGATTTCTAATATGTATCTATTATGCATTTAATATTAATTATTCTTAATTTCTCTATTTTTGAATGGAAGAACTGATATATAAGGTTCGGGATTGCATGCTTTTGAGGGAGGATATGTTGTCGTTGAGACCCAATAATATGTTTCTATGGCCGTGTTGATACATAGTTGAGAATCTTGAATTCGAAGGAGATTTTGAGGAGCACAAATTCTCCGAGCAGATTCTTTGCTACATCTTATTATATTGTACATTGGTTTTTCCTGAATGTTTGATTTCTTTTATATTTTTTATTATGATTACTGTTCTTGATTTGTTTACGTTTTTTTATTTTTTGTAGTTGCACACTGTGGTTTGCCCAAAGGATGGGTTGGACGATAAGTCATCACTGAAGAATTTTTCACAGAGTTTTGATGCTAAGTTTGGTGACCCAAGTTTTACCAATTTGCAAGAGGTTGATATGGTAAGCTAAATTTAGTTTAGCTTTCTTTTTCCAAAAATATACAATTTTATTTCTGTTTCAAATGTTGATTAGATGTTGCAAATGTTTGCTCTTGTTCTTTCCTATAATCAAGAGTGAGCACATTTTTGTCATGGTATACAGGTCCCAAGGGGTGAGTAGTAAGGTTTAGGAAGGGGGGGTTAAATAAATCTTACCAAATTTTCGATTTAGTCCTTTTAAATAATTTTCGAGTTCACACAAATCAGCTAAGTCATTGATGGACATTTAGGTTGGCTTACTTCAGCAAAGTTACCCACTTAACAGACTCGACTGAGCTGTTGATAGTATAACTCAGTTGGTGTCAACTAACACTTAAATTCACAATTGATTTGGTTTTTGTTCAGCGGAAGACTTTTCACCCTTAATGTTTTAAACTAGTTTTTCAACACTTGTTTGTAGCAATGGTTATTATCAGTTGAGTTCAGCAGATATAACTTAACATTAGATATAAATGATAAACAAGAAATTAAAGTGATGTAAGTAAACAAGACGCAAGCAATTTTTATAGTGATTCGAGGAATGGGTAATTCCTCTAATCCATTCTTCTCCAACTCCTGGAGGAATCCACTAAGTAACAAATCTTGGTTACAAAGTAGTCAACAATCCGAGTCAACCTTGAATACACAGTTGGTTGCTTCTGGGCCTCAGCTTCTTCATAAAACAACTGTCTTGCTACTTCAGCTCCCTCAAACTCTGGGAATTGATCACACATCCTTCCAACGAGTCCAAAGCTTCCGGTTTAAACTTGAACCTTACTACTTCTCCTTCAACCTTGGAGAGTAGACCCCTTTTGTTCTTCAAACAAATTTCCTCTTCAACTTGATGAAGTAATCTTTCCTTCACTGAGTGTGTTGGATTAGGTTCCTTCAAATTTAGGCTTGAGAAATGTCTTTGAAAGCTTGAGAGTATTTGCAGGTATTCTTTCCTTCACAGAGTGTGTTGGATAGAGTTCCTTCGATTTTAGGCTTGAGGATTGTCTTTGAAAGCGTAAGAGTATTTGCAGGTTTTGCTTGAATGCTTGTAATGAACTTGGTGGTTATAACCTTCTCTCACTTGTTTCCTCAGCCTTTTATAGTGCAAATTCAAAAATATGTCCACTGAAGAGATAGACATATGTTTCAAATCTCACTCGTAGGTTGTTGGCATGTCTTGTCCTTGCAGCATTAATAAGGATCGTACCATGAGTTTAATGCTCTGCATCCTTTCCTTGGTCTCTGCAGGTTTCAGGTACATCCCATTGGTTCCTTGCTTTTTGCACTCTTTTAGCAAAACAGCTTTATTGCTTGCAGCCTGACACAAGCCTATTTCCAGCAAAACCTTGACTTGTGTTGACAACGGATCTCTATCAACTTTCTTCAAGTCTATCTGCTGCATACCCCTTTGACATTTGATTCCAATCATCTTGGAATGACTTAGCTGTCAGCTAGCTGACTGACACAACTTTTCTGTCACTTGACTGATCCTTCACTTTGCTTCACACAACTGACACACAGCTGGGTCTTCTCCTCACTCTTCAGTCGATTCTTGTAATCTTCAACTTAGTTGACTCCAACTCAGCTCATACAGTCCTATCTATTATAAGTTGAATTACAAAATAATGGGGTGCCAACTTCCTATATTAAGTTTTACATAGTATCATCAAAATCTAAACATAAATTTTCCTAACAATTTCTCCTTTTTTGATGATGCCAAAACTTAAATAAAGATATCAAAGTAAATAGTACAGTAACAAAGAATGTATGTGTGAAATATGTCAATTTTATTGAACATATCATTCGTATACTTTACAACGCACTTTACAACGCTTTTACAAAGTATACCCTATACACTGTATCAGAGCTATACTATCTATACAACTGTATCAGAGCTTATTATTACATCAGTATACATGTATCAGAGCTATAAGGAAAACTAACAAATTTGTATTCAAAGCTAAGAAAAATACATTTGAAGGGGTTTCGTCGTCTTCAACGCCTCGGCTGCTTCATTCTTCTCTCATCTTCTTCAGCTCTCTTCCTCTTTCTTTATTCTTCTTCCCTTTTTCTCTTTTCATAAACTCTTTTAGCAGCAAGGTCTTTCCTTCACTGACTTTCTTCCCACTCTCGATTGACTCTTTCATTTTCATCTTTCTGCCTTCTTCGAGCTTCCTCATTCTTTCACTCCACTTCAACTTTTGTAAGTGTATCGTACCTAGCCCAGTAGTTGACTCCCTTCTTTTGTGGATCAACATACCTTACATCTGTGGGTCTTGGTTGTGGTGGAGTACCTCTGCCTCTTCTACCACTTCCAAACCTTTCCCTTCCTCGATCTCAGCTCCTTCTCTAGGAATGTAGTGTACAAGAGTCTTCCCAGTCGACTAACTGCTCAAACTCTGCTGCATCTCAGCTGATTTGCATAAGTCGAGTCCCTTCTCCAGTACAAATCCCATACATGTGGTAGAGTCATTTTCTTGAAGTATCCTTCATCAGCTAGAGTTTGAAATTTCTCTAGAGATATAGGTTCAGATCCTGCATCAGGGATCATGACTTCTCGAGGGGGTCTTAGAGCTGGGGAATCTTTCAACAAACCAGCTTGGGGGCCATCATACCTTGCTTTTATATCTTTTATCCTCCCTGAGTTCTTCTCAGCTACCTTGTCGAACTAAACTTCAATGGATTTTCTTGACTGATTTAACTGCCAAATCAGCTTTCTCTTCTACTGACAGCTCTTTCGGTAGTTTGCTGAGAATTGAGGCTGTAACATCACCTTGCAGCTGGGTCTTAGCAAGCATGATTTCAAGGGTGGCTTCTACATTGAACTGCCTTCCCCCTTTCTTGCTTCCCCTTTCAATCCTTCCTTATCACTCCGCTGATCTTCTTTCCTTTCATCTTCCTCCTTTTTGGCATCATCACCAAGGGGTAGAGCCAGGTTATGGAATACTCCACTTAGGAGTAGATCAATCTTATTATTTGTCATGTCATGCTTATCGTGAGTCGTGGAGTATGTTGTTCTGAATTCGAATCTCAAAGGCATGGTCTCAGCTGCCATCAACTTCATCTCAATTTGGATCACCTTTATTTGTTGTTCCACATTGGCCTCCATTCTTTGAATTTATGATTTATGCTGAGCCTTGAGCAACTTCATGTTAGTTTTGTCGGATTGATCCATCCTAAACATGTGGTCCCTTTGCCGTTGCTGGAACTTGGCGTTGTCTGAGCTCTAGATCACCATTTTTGCAAATAAGGATTTGAAGTAGGTGACCTGATCACGCCTCAATGCCTTTATCTGTCCAATCTATTCTCTGATTTTCAACATAGTTCCTCGGATGTCTCCAGTGATGGTGGCATCGTGGTTGTCTAGCCGTTGGTCTAATGCTACAAAACCATGCTCCCTATTCTCTATTTCAGCACAGATGGCTTAAAAGGCTTTATGGAAGTCGGCTGCATCAGCGGACTATTCCTCTGGCCATACAACATCGAAGTCGAATCCAATCGGCACCATAGTGGTCTCAGCTCGAGTTCTAATTTCTTCTGGAGAAACTTGGACGGTATATCTGGCACGTTCGCGGCTGACTCTGCTTCGAAGGGTATATGGTCTTCGAATGGAAAGTATTCATCAAATAAATCCTCAGGGAAAATGGGAATCTCCACGTCCTCGACCTATGGAGCTTTTCCCTTCTCTTTAAAAATTTCTTAAGCTCTATATGCCTCAGCTGTTTCAGCGTCATCGGCATTTTGAGTAAATTTTTTAACTCTTGGAGTGATCGATCCTCATTTGTCTTAATGACTTCCTCATTATCAGTGTTTTTCTTCTGTTGAGTAGTCTGTTCCTCGGATGACTTATCAACTTCATTGGAGGGTGATGGCACCATTAGGGGTGGGCCATCAACCATGGTAAGATTTTTAGGGGTAGCCTTATTACTGGCTTGCCTCCTTTTTGCTTGTGCCTCCTCTGCAACTTTGTCCTCACTTGATTTTTCATTGGGGTTGGAATCAGCTTCATCACCGGTTCCCAAGAACTCCACATCAACATTCTCTTGGGAGTCGTGAAGGGCACTAATCTCTTCTTCGTCAATGACCTCTTCATGAGTGGTAGGCACATCTTCAACTACTTTCTTACCTAGGTAAGTCAACCTCCTCCAGGCCTTCAGTACCCTCAGTAGTCTCAACCGCTGATGGGCCTTGTACATTCCTTTTGCAGTCTCAGCTGTAGTTGGGGCTTCAATAGTTATCCCTTCAGCAGACGGAGCCGCTTTAGGGTCTTCAGTGGCATCCTTCGGAGTCTCAACTCCTTGGATTACACTTTCAGGGCCAAGAGTCTTGTAGGTCCCAAGTGGTATGGTGTAAGGTTTAGAAGAGGGGGGGTTGAATAAACCTTACCAAATTTTCACTTTTTAGTCCTTTCAAAATATTCAACAGAGTTGACTCAAATCAGCTAAGTCCTTGGAGGACAACTAGGTTGGCTTTCTTCAGCAAAGTTACCCACTCAACAGACTCGACTGAGCTGTTGATAGTATAACTTAGTTGCGTCAGCTAACACTTAACTTTTAGATGATTTGGTTTTAAACAACGAAAGACTTAACACCCTTTGTTAATTTTAAGCACATTTTTAACACTTGTTTTTAGCAATTGTTATTATCAGTGAAGTAAGCAATTTAACTTATCAACAGATATAAAAATATAAGCAGGAAAGTAAAGTGCTGAAAGTAAATGACATAAGCAAATTTTATAGTGGTTCGAGGATGGGGTAATTCCTCTAATCCACTCTTCTCCAACTCCTGGAGGAATCCACTAAGTAACAGATCAAGTTACAAAGCAATTCTCAATCTAGAGACAGCCTTGATCATACAACTGGCTTTTCCTATGACTCAGCTTCTTCACAAGACAGCTGCCTTGCTACTTCAACTCCATTCAAACCCATGGAATTGATCACATAGTCTTCCAATGAGCTTGAAACTTCTGGTTCGATCTTGAACCTCACTACAACTCCTTCAACTTGGAGAGTAGACCCCTTTTGTTCTTTAAAACTTTTCCTCTTCAACTGGTTGAAGTAATCTTTCCTTCACAATGTGTGTTGGATCGAGTTTTAGGCTTGAGGAATATCTTGATAAGCTTTGAGAATATTTGTTGGTTTTTCTTGCTTGTAAATGCTTGTTAGATCAGTGTCATTTTCCCGTAACCTTTTCTCAAATGCTTCCTCAGCCTTTTATAGTGCTCATTTGAAAATTTGCCCATTGAAGAGATAGGCTATTTTCAAATGACACTTTCTTGTTCGTTGACTTGTCTTTTCTTAGCCTGCAACAATGTGATGTTGACCCTTCCTCATATTAAATGACTCTGCAGCTTTACAGAGTCTGACACATGCTTCAGTATTTCCCATTAGTTTATTCCTTTTGCATATTTTGGGCAAAACACTTTAAGACCTGACAGCTTGGACTTATTACTATATCGAGTAATATCCTTGGCATCCTTCCAATGGATCAATGTCAGTCGTCTTGACTTGATTGCTGCCTTTACCCCTTTGACTTGAGTCTGCTCCAATCATATGAGAATGACTCAACTGCCAATTCAACTGTTAGACTTGGCTTCTTTACTGACTTAACTGAAACTTCCACATTCTTTACACAACTATTTCTTAGCTGGATCTCTTTCAGTCGAGTCTTTGCCTTCCATCTTGACCATACTCAGCTAACACACAACTGGGTCTTCACTCTAGTCTTCAGTTGACTTCTTGCATTCTTCGACATAGCTAACTTCACTCAGCTCTTCCAGTCCTATCTATTACAATATAGAAATATAAGGAAAATGGGGTGCCAACTTCCTATTCTAAGTTTTACATGGTACTAGCCCGTAGGTTAACCGGGCTAGCCCGCTTACCCGCCAATTGCGTTTTTGTAAAAAAAGAAATAAATATAACTCTAATATTATATATCTATTTTATTACATATTACCTATTACTAAATATATTTTTTCAAATTCACACCTCATCTTTAGATTTAAATATATATTTGAAAATTATGACTTATAGTCATATGAGTAATTGAAAAAATATATTAATTTTTCCCATTTTATATGGGTATAAATGCTATCTTTTATTATTATAGTTTTATTTTTAGAATTTAGATCTCAAAATATTTAAATTTTAATTTTGTTAATGCAGTGTAATTATAAACTATGCATGACTTTTATTATAATAAATATTTTAACTTAAAAATGCTAAACTTAAATATTATATATGTCTGAGTTTAAAATTTTAGATTTAAATATATAATTTTTAATTTTTTGACTTATAGCCTAGTAGTGTCCGTTTAGCCCGAAGCCCGCTAGGGTTAGGGTTATGTTCCAATATTGTCAGTCCATTTAATAGTGGCTCGTTCAGCCCGAAGACCGTTTAACGAAGCGCTAGGGCTATAGTTAAACATCTCTAACGTAACCGGTGGTTCTCGGGAACCGTGTCACCCCTAGATGAACCAATTGAATTGAATGGAAATTCAGTTTAGTTTAAGGGTTAATACCAAAGTATAGATTTGAGAATTTTATAACACACAATTATGCTTTTTATGTATTAGTTAGCAAAAATAATAAACGAAAAATGTGTGATGTTACTATTTGATTTTTACGTTATATATACTCTTTTTTAATTTACTATTAAGAAACACGTGCGTCGCACGTGATCCACATGACTTTACTAAAATAATTATATTATTTAATAATTTTATTGATTAATATTAAAATATTAAAAAGCGATTGGAAAGAAATAAATAATAATTAAATTTAAATATTATATAGTATTTAATATATATTTTGCTTTACTTTAATTATAGATCGATATGAATTGTCAAATAATTATTTTAAAAGACTCAATCCCACAAAATTTTTACAATTGGTATAACAATGAAATAAGTTTTATATTAGCTTACAATCATATTCATGGACTTTTATTTCAATTTTATGGCTAGAAAAGTCTTTTCGCTTCATGATTTTTGAATTCTTTTAGCATTGTATGTATTTTACATAACCAGACAAATAATTTAGCTTATAAATCGTAAGCTAATTATTAATAAATCACATGCAAGTTATCGCATTAATAAAAAATTAATTAACTAAATTTTATACCCAAATCCATCATAATATCATCATTTTATTTGTTATTGTTATTCAATTAAAATAAAATAAAATAAAAATTAATCAATTTCTTATATTTCATGTGCTTTCTTCTTTTATTCTATATCAGTTCTTCGATTAAAGAAATGTAAAAAATATATAATATAATATATATGAAAAAAATCATATATTATTTCAATTTTAGTAACAAAGTCAATATTTTATCATTAACACTTAACTTAAAGTTTGTAGTCGTCCTATTTCCAGTGTCATAAATATAATAAACCTTAAAATAATATATAAAATAATTAATCCATTATTTTCATCGAGAGTCATGTATTAATAAAACACTAAAAAAATGATGATACGAAATATGAGTTTTGAAACTCTATTCAACTGCACACAAAATATCTTCACTTAATAAATAATAAAACTAAAGACAGTCTTATGAAAGAAAAAATAAGAACAATTTTCATGTGTCAATCTTCAATAATTAAATATAATACTAATTAACTTTTATGTTTGAATTTCTTTTTGCAAACACTTAAGTTTTTAAAAGTTATATAATAAACTAAAAATTAATATAGTTTTTTCAATTGCATAAAGTTTTAGAAAGATACGTTATAGTATTAGAGTTTGTACTTTGCAATTGAACTTGGCTATTTTGCTTATATTAAAAATTAATTAGTTGTAAAATTTGTGAGCCGTATAGTTATGAAAATTGCAATTATTCTTAATATACTGAAACTAATCTATATTTGTTTGATGAGACTGTAAATTTTGAAGGCAAAAACTCATATAGGATGTCTTTGGGTCTCAATCCGTAAAGACGGATCCTATTGACCCGTGGATCCTGTTGACCATGTCCGCGGGTCAAAGCCACCTCCTGCCTTTTTTTTCTGTTTTTCTTCCTCAGTTAGCCGCCTCCCCCTGTAAGGAACAACTATTATAAGAGAATTAACAGTTTTATGAGAAAAAGTATCGGTTATTTTAGATAAAATATCATATTTTTTAATATAGCCACATATTATGATTACATTACATTAAAGGAAAAATAAATATATAAGAGTTAAAGTAACACCTTTCTGAGTAAAAGTATATATTTTTGAGATAAAATATCATGCTTTAAGAGTAAAAATATCTGTTTTTTGAAATAAAGTATTATATTTTTTAATATAGTCACATATTATGAATTCAATACAAGAAATTTAAAGTATTCTTAGTATTATGATTAAAAAAATATATTGTCAGATTTTGAAAAATAAATTGTCTATAATGAACATCTCCCATATAATTAAACAAAAAGTTTAAATAAATAATAAAACTATAGAAAAACATAAATTCTTAATTTCAACATTGTGTTGAACTTTGTAATGTTAAAATCTTCTCATGTGAAGTCCTTATATATGCTTATGACATATGGTTAAAAAGTTCTTGAAATCTAGTTTAATATGAAACTAATATTATTTGAAAATTCAAAATATTTTAAGAGTTATAGATGAAAGAATAAATACTTTTAAAATGTAGGATATAAAAGGACACTTGTTTTATAGTTGAACAAATAGAAGCTTAAAAAATATCAAATTACTTAGTTATCCTAAAATATTACTATGTCTAAAAGATATTTTTGTCCAATCAAAAATTTGAAAGAACATTCACACTTTTAAGGTAGTATAGATTATCAAAATCTTAACAATAAATTTCCTAACAATTTCCCCCTTTTTGATGATGCCAAAACTTAAATATAATAAACAAACACAAGGAGTGCAATAACAAAGAATGTATGCTTTTAATATGTTATTGATCATAGCATTCTCATCATTTACAAAGCTGTTTACAAAAATGTACTCTATACACTGCATCAGATTCTATACATACATTGAATTACAATATGTATCAGAGCAAAATTACAAAGAAGGTATCAAAGCTAACATACAAAATACTTACAACTGTGTATTTACAATAAAGTAAAATACATGAAGGGGTTGCAGCCGTCTTCAACGCCTTGGCTGCTTCCTTCTTCTCTCTTCATCTTCAGCTCTCCTCATGTCCTCATCTGCTCTTCTCCTTTTCCTCTCTTCTTCATCCCTCTTCTTCTCATAGGCGCGCCTTGCAACAAGGTCATCCCTACGCTGCCTTTCTTCCCATTCTCACGTCACCCTCTCATTCTCAGCTTCATGCCTCCTCACATCTTCTGCATTCTTGCGTTGAACTTCCAAATTAGCAAGATGATCATATCCAGCCCAGTAAGTGATCCCTTTCTTCTGTGGATCAATATACTTGATGTCCTGTGGTTTTTTGGTTGAGAGCTTCTACCTCTTCCACTGCCACCATATATTCCCCTTCCTCTTCCCGACTCAGCTCCTCCTCTGGGAGTGTACTATACTGGTGTTTTTGCTTTTCCAGCTGAGTGATTGCTGGAACTCTGCTGCACCTCAGCTGAATTACATACATCGAGACCCTTCTCCCAGTACATGTCCCAGGCTTGCGGTAGAGTCATATCCTTGAAGTAGCCTTCTGCATCCAGAGTTTGAAACTCCTCTAGTGATTTGGGCTCAGATCCAACATCGGGCATTGCAATTTCTCTTGGGGGTTTGATCGCAGGGAAATCTTTTCCTGCTGGGGGACCATCATATTGTGTCCTTATGTTCTGGATACACGCAGAATGCTTCTCAGCCACCTTCTCGAACTCAGCTTCGATGGCTTTTCTTGATTCTTAAATTGCCAACTCAACTTTATGTTCCGCTGACAGCTCTTTCGGTAGCTTGCTGAGAAGTGAAGCTATTATTTCTCTTTGTTGAGGAGTCTTGGCAAACATAAGCTTCAAATGGGGGGTTTTCGAGCTTCCTTCCCCCTTAGTTGTTCCTCATTTCTTCTCTTCCTTATGACTCCTTTCCCTTGATTCAATTCTCTCAAAGCCTCATCTTCCCCCTTTTTGGCATCATCACCAAAAGATAGGGTCAGGCTTGGGAACATGCCACTTAAAATGAAGTCAAGTTGGCTATTGGTTGAATCATGTTTAGCATCCGACTTGGAGTAGGTTGTTCGGAATTTGGTGCGCATAGCCTTTGACTCAGCTTCCATTAATTTCATTTCAATTTGGAGAAACTGAGTTGTTGACTCATGTTAGCCTCCAATCTTGCAATCTTGTTCTTGTGTTGCAGCTTGAGCAACTCCATATCCAACTTGTGAGATTCTTCAATCCTCACCATGTACTCCTTCTGCCTCTGCTGGAACTCTATATTATCCGCACTCCCAGAGTGATTTTGAAAAAAGGATCCTCAAGTAATAAAGGAATCCAAAAGCCCAAAACACCATATGTTACACCAACATCTATACCAAAACACAATTTCAATCATATTGGCCTTGGATATAAAGGTAAAGTAAAGAAGCCAGTAGAGTATGCTGAGAGGACAACTGAAAAGAAATTTAGAAAAGTCCATCAGCAGACTCCCAACAGAAAATACTCTGTGAAAGCTAAACAGAGCTACCAAAAACCCCAGAGATTTCATCAAAGAAATACATATGAAGGGAATGGTAGAAACTATCCAAACCAAGATGATTGGAATAACCAAGTGAAATATCAACAAAGACCTATGGGATACAAGCCAAAATGGCAAAGACCTCAACCTCAGCAAAGGTCATTCCTAAGGCAAAATAGCTATTATCAGCACACATATGCACTCAGGCACAACACCCAGAAATTCCACTATTACCCCAATAAAGCAATTGCTAAAACAAACACACTGGCATACAGACAAAAGAGACAACTGTATGATCCTAAAACCCCCAAGCAATTTGCTAATGTGCATTATGATTATGGAACTGATAGATGGCAACCTCATAGAGTCATATCATCTAGCTATAGGTTTGTTGGGGCATCTTATAGCACTAACCCCCCAGGACCCAGGCAAGTATAAGTACCTAAAAACTAATTTCCTTGATTGCAGGTTCAAGGAACAGCTGAGTTCCAAGGAACCTGGTACATGGATAGTGGTTGTTCCAGACATATGACAGGGAATAAAAGAAATTTGTCAAAATTCAAGGAAATCAAAGGTGCAAAAGTCATATTTGGAGGAAATGAAGCTCCAGGGAAAATCAAAGGCACATGATCCATAAAGAAAAATGGACTGAAGATCACAGATGTTGCATATGTTGAAGGTCTCAACTTCAATTTGCTAAGCATCAGCCAACTCTGTGATAAAGGCTACAATGTGGGATTCAACATGGGAGTATGCCAGATCAAGGATGCTGAATCAAATGAGATTGTGCTGCAAGGAACAAGACAGAAGAACATGTATGTAGTGGATTGGTCAACTGCTACACCAAACACATGTCTGCTAGCAAAGAGTACAGCCGAATCCAGTTGGCTGTGGCACAAGAAGCTGAGTCACCTAAACTTCAAGACAATTAATAAGCTTGCAATGAGTCATCTTGTGGAAGGATTGCTTGACTCATCATAAAAGAAAGAGAGCATATATGATGCATGCCAGATGGAAAAGCAAATCAAATCATCTTTCAAGGATAAGCCAAGTCCTTCTTCAACAAGGATATTGCATCTGTTTCATATGGACTTATTTGGTCTGTTGAGCCAGATAGCATCAGTGGAAAGAAATACACCTTAGTGGTGGTGGATGATTATTCAAGATATACGTAGACAATTTTCATGTGTAAAAAGAAGAAAACACTGCAGAAATTACCTCAGCTGATGAGAAGAGTTCAAAATGAGAAGAGCCAAACCGTTATAAAGATAAGATCTGATAGGGGAACTGAGTTTGTCAATGGGATTATAATTCAGTATTGTGTTGAAAATGGTATTTTTCATGAGTTATCAGCTGCAAGGACTCCACAGCAGAATGGAGTAGCTAAAAGAAGGAACAGAACTCTCAAGGAAGCTGCTAGGACAATGTTAGCTGAAGCAAGATTGCCTAAGAGAATTTGGAATGCATGATCAATAGGAAATTAACCAAGACTCCCTATGAGATCTGGACAGGGAGAAAGCCAAATATTGGATATTTTAAGATATTTGGATGTAAGTGCTTCTTCCACAATAATGGCAAGAATAATTTGAAGGCTTTTGATGCTAAAGCTAATGAAGATATCTTTTTGGGATACTCAGCTGGGAGTAAAGCCTATAGAGTGCTAAAAAAGAGGACTATGGTTACATAAGAGTCTATCCATGTGGTGTTTGATGAGCCAAATGTAAATGGAGAAGACATTGATGAGTTAGCTGAGAAGCAGAATCAGCCAACTATGCAGAAGAATCCTTATGTTGATGCATATGTGAGAGCACTCAACCCTGAAGATGATGAGATAGCTGAATCTCAAAGGCAGTTGGAAGGTCTACAGCTAAATGATGTTGAAGAAGCTATTCAAGACAACTTAGCTACAAGACGGCTAAATCCAGTAGACTTACTCCAACCAGATGGGAGATGGCTGAGAGACCATCCACCTGACTTAATCATTGGAGATGTCAAAGATGGTATAAGAACCAGATCCAGAGCCCAACATTAAGCTATGTTCACTTGTTTTATTTTCCAAATACAGCCTAAAGATGTGTCTCAAGCATTGGATGACACACATTGGATTCAGGCTATGCAAGAAGAGCTAAATCAGTTTGAGAGGAACAAGTATGGGAATTGGTTCAAAGGCCTACTTACCAAAATGTCATTGGTACTAAGTGGGTATTCAGAAACAAGATGAATGAGGAAGGATCTGTTGTCAGAAATAAAGCAAGATTGGTAGCCAAAGGGTATCGCCAAGAGGAAGGTATAGATTTCGATGAAACATTTGCTCTTGTTGCTAGATTAGAAGCAATAAGGATGTTTCTTGCTTATGCTGCACACAAGAACTTTACTGTATATCAAATGGATGTGAAGAGTGCATTTCTAAATGGACAGTTAGAGGAAGAAGTCTATGTTGAACAACCTCTAGGTTTTGAGCAGAAAACTATTGGAGATAAGGTCTAAAAGCTCCAGAAGGCATTTATAGGTTGAAACAAGCACCAAGAGCATGGTATCACACATTGTCACAATTTCTAATTGACAATGGATTCACCAAATATAAAGTTGGCAGAACACTCTTCAGAATTTAAGATGGAGAGAGTATACCGCTTGTTCAAATATATGTGGATGATATCATCTTTGGATCCACAAACAAGGAGCTGTGTGATAAGTTCTCAAACCTCATGCAAGGGAAGTTTGAAATGAGCATTATGGGAAAGCCGACTTTCATCTTAGGACTTCAAGTCAAGCAATTGAAGGATGGAAGCTTCATAAGTCAAACCAAATATACCAGAGATTTAATGAAGAAATTTGGTATGGAAGAGAAGTCATCAGTGAAGATTCCTATGAACACTTCAATCAAGATGGATATGGATGCAGATGGCAAAGTTGTTGATCAAACTAGGTATAGAGCCCTTATTGGACCGTTGCTCTATTTAACACAAGTAGGTCAGACATCACCTTTGTTGTAGATGTATGTGCTTAGATTTCAATCTGCACCAAAAGAGAGCCACATGATTGCAGCTAAGAGAATCCTAAGGTATTTGAAGGGATGCAAGAAGTTGGCTTATGGTATCCAAAGGAAGGAGGATTCAAGCTGGTAGGTTACTCGACTCAAACTATGTTGGATGTAGAGTGGACATGAAGAGCACTTCAGGTACTTGTCAAATGCTTGGAAATAGATTAGTTTCTTGGTTAAGCAAGAAGAAAAATTTAATAGCTACATCCACAATTGAAGCAGAGTACATAGATGTAGGCAGCTGTTATGCCCAAGCTCTCTGGATGAGACAACAGTTGAGAGACTATGATATAGAATAAAGAGAAATTCCAATTATGTGTGACAATACTAGTGTTATTGCAATCACTCAGAATCCAGTGTTGCACTCAAGAACAAAGCACATTGATGTCAGATATCATTTTATAAGAGATCATGTTGAAAAGAAAGACATCACCTTGGAATATATCTCAACTGATAAGCAGTTAGCTGACATATTCACAAAGCCTTTATGTGAATCAAGATTTGAAGAGCTTAAGAATGAGCTAGAATTAATTGAGCTAAGTTAGAACACTCATAAGACTCAATCAACAGAGACAAAAGAAGAGAGAAAGAAAAATAAGCAAGTTTCACATTTCAGCCAAGTAAAACAGCCAAGACGGGAAATCAGCTGATCGAGTTAGCTGACAGCTGAGTGGTCTCATGACAAGAGAGAAGCAGAGTTAAGTCACTTTTGGATAATAGCTGAGTTATTTATGAGCTAAGTGACAAAACAAAGTCATTTTCTATAAGCGAGAATGTTTTTAAGGATTATGTCAGCGTAATTATGATGTCAGAACAAAAGTTGCACGTTTAGCCTATGATTGGATATAAATGCTGTTGCATTTAATGCAAGGAAATTAATGCGGTTTCAAAAGTTAAATCTTGACCGTCGATTTTGATCAAAATTTTCAAATTCCAGAAATTGTCCTTTCAAGTCCAATATAAGCCAAAACCTATTTTCTCTCTCCTCACAAAACTCTCTCGTCTTCAACAAGCAATGGAAATTTTCTCTCTGTGAAAAGTGCAAAACCCTACTTTCAAAATCGAGATTTTTCGCTTCATTCACCATTTAGTTTCCACGAAAATGGAAGCCACGTACGACTTTGTCAAGGTGTCTGAGAAGATCCACTCAGGATCGACAGTCGACTTTGAGGGGATGCTGAAATAGGGCACTGATAAGGCCCTAGTGAAGAAGATCGTTGAGAAACTCAAGAAATCCGGTATGAAGTATTCTCACGATGGAGTTTTATCATACGTATTTGGAAGAAGTTGTTATGTTTTATGTCAACGCTGAAGTTCATTATGATGAGATTCGCTCATCTGTACATGGCAAGGAGATCAAGATCACTGCGGCTGACCTTGCTGAACACTGCAAATTGCCTACTGAAGGGCTCAAGGAGATTGCCAAGAAGGATGTGAACCTAGCTGCTGCTTGGAAGGAAATAGCCAAGCTTGAGTCAGTTGCGAAGGCTGTCTCTAAAGCCAAGAAGGCTTTGATAAAAGATGATTACCACAAGCTGATGGACATTGTGTCCAAGTGTGTCGACATGAAGTTCGACAGCTTTAACCAGTTGTCTCGAACTAAGCTGGTGGTGATGGCTACGATTATGGAAGAAAAGAAGGTAAACTGGGCTGAGTTTATCTTCAGCCTAATATGCCATAACGTGATCAACAAGACCATCAAGGAGGATGGACTGTTCGAAGGCTCATTAGGGTATGGTCTGGTAATTGGCCACCTCATGGAAGTGAAGGGGATTACCCTGAGACATGGAAAGCCATTCCATGTAAATAAAACGATGTTCAAGGCGAACTTGTCAGGCGCTCGGAGGCAAGCACATTCAAGGAAAGCTGACTATAGTGAGGGTGAATCAGCTGACCCCACTCCAGAAGACACAACTGCAATCGCCCCAGCTTTCTCTCCTAAGCTTATCCAAAACAAGAGAGCTGCTGCAGTTAAGCTGCACCGCCCCAATGACCCAAGTCGAAGAAGGCCCGCCCTACAGTAGGAGCAAAAGCACTCCGCTTGAAGAACCGATTTAGATGCCCCTACCGTAGCAGCCGAGACCAAGAAGACCACATCTAAACCTTTTCTGGTCGTGAAGAAGAAGCGCACAGTTGTGCCTCGCAAGCCAGCTATTGCGAAGAAGATAAAAATGGTAGAGCCAGAAGCCACTGAAGAAGAAGCTGAAGAGGAAGAAATTCCTCTTGTTCGAACTAATAGAAGAAGACTATTCAAGAAGTCTGAACTTGAGAAAGCTGAGTCTGCCACTCAGCCAGAGAAGCCTAAGAAAGATACTGCTGAAACTCAAGAGGAGGAGTCGAAACAAAAAGATGGTGGAGATGCAGCCACCATGGACACCGAGAAAACTGCTGATGTCAATTGAAGAAGAAGCGCACAGCTGTGCCTCGCAAGCCAACTGCTGCGAAGAAGATGAAAATGGTGGAGCCAGAATCCACTGAAGAAGAAGCTGAAGAGGAAGAAATTCCTCTTGTTCAGACCAAGAGAAGAAGACTGTTTAAGAAGTCTGAACTTGAGAAAGTTGAGTCTGCCACTCAGCCAGAGAAGCCTGAGAAAGATACTGTTGAAACTCAAGAGGAGGAGTTGAAAAAAAGATGGTGGAGATGCAGCCACCATGGACACTGAGAAGATTTGATGTTGATCAATAGACTGTAGAAGACCCAGCTACTCGAGAGACAACTATGGAAGTGCAAGGATCTGAGACAGCTGAGCTTAATAAGGAAAGAGCTCTCCAATCACCTCAGACCGATGCCAATGAACTTGAGGATGAGCATGCTCCACTTGCCACTATTCAGGAGGAAGGAGATGATGATGTGATAATGCTATCTCCTGTATATTCTGATGTTCAAGAGAGATTGAGGGAATGGGGGAGCTGGAAGCTAAGTTACTCGAGACAACAATTTGAGCACCCAGAGTTCATAGAAGAAGAAGAGGAGCTCTTAAATTTCCTGGGGAACATATCTCTCCGCCCCGCCCTTGATCCAGATTTTTGTATGACGATCCTTCGTGATATGAAGGAAGAAGAAAAAAGAAAGAGCTTTGGTGAACATTAAATAGCATTTGACTCCATACTCACGGAAAATTAGCATGTCATTTTTGTTATTGCAAAATTTTGGACGATGAGTTATAACAAAGACGGAAATTGAATTCAGACATAAACGGGTAACGAGTCGGGAGACCTACAACTGTTTGTGGGGAGTCATTCAATTCACAGATCTTTTGGGAGTTAGTAATAGTTGTAACGATTCGGGAGACCTACAATTGTTATTAATCAACTGTTTATTCACCGCCCGGAAGGGGGAGTAGACTAACTTAGGAATTGAACCCATAGAATTGCATAAATTGGTTTTTAAAACTTTATTCGCATTTAGTATTGAAGATGCATGTTGAGATTATGTGCCTAAGGTTGCTCCTATAGATGTTGAAAATACTTATGGGGTTCGCAAATTTATTTTTATTTCTTTCTTTTTATTTTCGATTTTTTTAGTATAAATTACTCAATATTCGGTCACTTCAATAAAATTGGAATACGATGTTATTATAGCCTAAGTGTTTCAAATATCAATCCTTGAGGAATACGACCTTGCTTGTCATTATTCTATAAACTACACTGTACACTTGCAGTTGTATGAACCAAAATAGTTTTGGCGAATTATTGGCTACTTCAGCTTGCCCATTTGCTTGCGGATGGTATGCCAATGCCACTTTATGCCTAACCCCATACTTTGCAAGTAGATTGATCATCAATTTATTCACAAAATGTGACCCCCATCACTAATCAAAGCTCTCGGGGTTCCAAATCGAGTGAATATATTTTTCTTCAGGAACCACATTACTACATGTGCATCATTCCTCTGTGAAGGAATCGCTTCTACCCATCGGGATACATAATCTACTGTGAGTAGAATATATTGATAGATCGAAGATGATGGAAAGGGACCCATGAAATCAATCCCCCACACATCAAATAGCTCCACTTCCATCACATTTGTCATAGGCATCTCATGTCGTGTAGAGATGTTCCCCATTCGTTGGCATCTGTCACACTGTTGCACATACGAATAACAATCATTATATAAAGTAGGCCAATATAACCTACTCTGTAGTACCTTTGCCGCAGTGCGTCGGACCAAAGTGTCCCCCAAAGGGTGAAGAATGACATTGTTGTAAAACTCACGGAAAACATGTAACTAGGGAATCATATGTACAAAGATGGCCTTAAATCATTTTCAAAAATTGTACACACTCATGGCTTCAATGAAGATACCAGAGCAAGTTCTAGAGTTCTATCAATCATGAATGATACACTCAAGAAAAAATAAGTTTGCATAATATAAAGTAGTTTAAGGCACAAAAGCTCACAGCTTATTTTTCGCAACATGCTCAAATACCTAATTTTCTTAACATATGCCAAGCAAATAAATAACTTTCCTCCTAACAATTTGTTACATTATTCCCACAAGTATGGTATCTCATGCCATAAAATATCCATAGTAAAATCATACGGGAGCTGGGCATAAAAACTAAATTAATAATAAAAAAACCATACATAAAAGCAATTAAACGTGCTAAAATAATAAAATAAACAAAAAATCGAATTTTTTTTTTTTTTTTTTTGAAAATTTAAATGCAAGGTGCTCTACATGTAGTCCTAAATGCAATGCAAAATGCAAGAAAGTACTAAATTACGCATTCTTGACAACCCCCCAAAACTTAAAATATGTTTCATCCCGCACATATGAGGAAATTATCAAAAAGAAAGAGGAATGTGTAATAAGTACTTACATAGATCACTGTGGTGGGGGAGGTGGATGGTAGTGGCCTTGTGATATGTGTTATTGGTCCATACGAGACATCATCTCGTACATATGCTGCTGCTGCTGGGTGATGGCATCGAAATGCTATAAGTACTCCAGGTTAGAGCTGTCGAAACGGGCCGGCGGGGAGGGTTGGCCCGCGGCCCGCCAAAACCCGCCACTTGGCGGGGCGGGGCGGGCTGGCCCGCCGAGGTGGCGGGCCGAGAAAACCTCAGCCCAACCCAACCCGCCTTGGGTTGCGGGTTGGGCGGGCCGGCCCGCCAAAAATTAAAAAAATTAAAAAATTAAAAAATATTTTTTTATTCATATTATTAATTTTAATGAATTTAATATACTAATGGATAACAAATACATATTTTATAAAAATATTGTATACACTTTTATAATAGATAAAAATATAAAATATCAATTATACTATTTTTTTTTGTCTATTTTATCTAATTTTTCTTTTTTTTTTTTTTTTTTATTTCTGGCGGGCTAGCCCGCCGGCCCACGACCCATGGTGGGCTAGCCTGTTTAGGCTCGCCCCTTGGCGGGCTACTAAATACTTAACCCACCCCCTACCTTAGGCGGGGCGGGGCGGGTCGGCCCGACGGGCCTGGCCCGTTTTGACAGCTCTACTCCAGGTGATACTCATCAGCGGTGACTGTCAACTGATATGTGTCATCTATCAATTTCCCCACATCAGCTTCTACCCTTTTGAGCCTCTCACTCATAGTAAATGGCCGGTTCCCCCCTTGTCGTGAGGATTCCGGCATCTCCCTCGTTGGCTCACCCTGCTCTTCTTGAGCAACAACCCCCTCTACTTCTCTAAGCAACCAGTTACCCCTATTTCTAATGGATGTGGCTTCGGGGTTGGAAAGCCTAACTGTTGTTCTATTTGCTTGAATGAGCCAGTAATCATGCCCATCAAATTTTATCATCTTCATAGCAATTAGAACATTCAAATCAATCAATTTAGGCCCAGCGGCCTCCGCAAATCCCTCCAAATTAATGTTGAAATATTCAGCAATAGGGGTAATCATTCCTCCTATGCAAATTCCACCCCTCTCACTTTTTCTAATCCTATCAAATTGTCGAGCTATCATAGCCCCGACGTTTGGCACCACTTCAGTCCCCGATGCCATACACCATATAATAAACAATTCATCAACACTCAATGCCCCTCTACTCTCCTCCCTCGCAAAAATTGTTTCAGCTAAGACTCGCTGAACATATCGAAATACTGGGTTTCGAATGCTAGACGCCTTAGAAGTTCATGGCGTGTAAATTCGTTTCCCGGTTATATTTTTCCAAAACTTATCCTTATCGAACTCCTCGTGCTCCTCCACCCAATACGCCGGAGTTTTGTAAATTTCATTTAAATCATCAATAGTTAGTTCCTTTTGTTCATTCCCCAAGCGAAACCTAACTCCCATCAAGTTTTATTTCCGGACCACCAATTCAAAGCTACTTAAAAATTCAAGTGTGATAACTGAGTAAGTATCCCAATGCCCATTTAGAAATTCATGCCAATCAATTCTACCACATAAAGCTCTAAAATCTTCCAATAAACCCATATTTGTAAGAGTAGGTTCATCGGGATACCTCGTATTAATCCATGGACGAAAGTAGAGTATCGTCCATCTAGCCCGGTGGGTTTCGTTTGGCAAGTTGATATTTGAAGCTTCGGGCTCCTCGGGGTCAAAAATCGGTTGAGGCTCGGGTTCGGGTTCCGGAGTCGGTGCCAAAAACTTGTTTGCCAAAAATATTTTGGTTCATACAACTGCAAGTGTACAGTGTAGTTTATAGAATAATGGCAAGCAAGGTCATATTCCTTAAGGATTGATATTCGAAACACTTAGGCTATAATAACATCGTATTCCAATTTTATTGAAGCGACCGAATATTGAGTAATTTATACTAAAAAAATCGAAAATAAAAAGAAAGAAATTAAAATAAATTTGCGAACCCCACAAGTATTTTCAACATCTATAGGAGCAACCTTAGGCACATAAACTTAACATGCTTCTTCAATATTAAATGCAAATAAAGTTTTAAAAACCAATTTATGCAATTCTATGGGTTCAATTCCTAAGTTAGTCTACTCCCTTCCGGGCGGTGAATAAATAATTGATTAATAACAATTGTAGGTCTCCCGACTCGTTACAATTATTACTAACTCCCAAAAGATCTGTGAATTGAATGACTCCCCACAAACAGTTGTAGGTCTCCCAACTCGTTATATCCGTTTATGTCTGAATTCGATTTTTGTCTTTGTTAGAACTCATCGTCCGAAATTTTGCACTAAGAAATATGACATGCTAATTATTGATCAGATAAAAAGCAATTAAAGAATCAGCACTTAAATTCATAAAATAGAAAACATTAATTAATTAAGAAAACAAATAATCATATTTAATATAAATCCACAGTTTCGATTATGCCCCTAAGATCCTAAAGATATACCAAACATTGATTACAAACTCATAGACAAATTTGAATCAATATTAAGACATCGTTTAAGCACAGACAAGAGTTCTTAATCATAGAAAGAAAACCTCTTCTTGTCAGGATAGATTCCCCTTCCAAGCCCTCGAAGCTCTTGTGCTCCCTAGATGCGAAAGCCTTGTGGTGTTCTTCATGACCTAGCCTTATTTGCTCAGAAGATCTTCGATTCTTGTGTTCATGTGTTATTTGATGTGTTGTATGGTGTACTGATGGATGAATTTTCATGCAAGCCTTGGGTCCCTTTTATAGATGCTTGGAGAGATCACTTGTAGAGTTAGAACGGGAAGCAAACACTGAAAAATGCATCAAAACAGAGTCCCACACGGCCTGGCTGGGTGGCACCACGCGGCCGTGTGGTCCTGGTTTGAGCTCTTGGTCACATGGTCGTGTGAGTCTGCACGGGCAGCTGGTGCGATGGGCTCCCTTTCCCACATGGCCGTGTGACTTCACACGGTCCGGCCGTGTGGGCCTGATTCCGTCCTGTTTTTACCCAACTTCACATGGTTGTGTGATTTCGCACCAGCACTTCCACACAGCCGTGTGACACCACACGGTCCCGCTGTGTGAAGTGTTTTTGTCCACTTTTTTCGTCGTTTTGATCTTCTCTTCGCATTCATCAATCTTATCCGGAAATTTCAACTGATATTTCTTCATTTTAAGCTCCGTTTCCTACAAGAATTACAAGAATACGCAGTATCATGCCCATTTAAGAAAACCAAGTAAAAACACAGTAAATATGCATGCAAATGCATTAAATTCATATCATTTTAAGCCCAAAATGCACGCATATTTTACACACATCACCAATCGCGAGATTAAACAAATCCTAGAATAGACGGTGCTATGAAGTTAGACGATGCTTTATGGGCATACCGGACAGCCTTCAAGACGCTTTTGGGCACATCTCCATACCAGCTGGTGTTTGGAAAATTATGTCACTTACCCGTGGAATTAGAGCATAAAGCATTCTGGGCAGTAAAGAAGTTAAATTTTGACTTCAAAACAGCGGGTGAAGAAAGGCTACTGCATTTGAATCAGATGGAAGAGTTCCGCGACGAGGCTTACGAGAACTCCCGGATCTACAAGGAGCACACAAAGAGATGGCACGATAGGATAATTAAGAAACGAGAGTTTTTACCGGGTGAACAAGTCCTCTTGTACAACTCACGTCTCAAACTTTTTTTCCGAAAAACTCAAATCTCGGTGGTTGGGGCCATTCATAATAAAGAAAGTGTTATCACCCCAAGAGTAGTGGAATTGTTGACACGGGATGGTGAGACATTTATGGTCAATGGTCAGAGGATCAAGCACTATTTCCACAAAGATCAAAAGGAAGAGTTTGCATACATCACCATGCGGGATACGTGATCGAGATATATAGGCATCAAGCTATAGACATAAAATTTAGCGCTTGTTGGGAGGCAACCCAATAGTTTGTTATTTTTTTCGTTTTTCCTTTATTTAGATAGGATTTACTTGTTTTTATTAAAAATTAAAAAAATTAAAAAAATGCTTCGCATTGACGCGCACAGGCAGCCCGTGCGCAAATGCGAAGGAACGAGCTGCTCTTGACTTGACGCATGGGCAGGTCGTGCATAAGCGCACGGCCCGTGCGTCTGTCTGCTGAAGCAAATATTAGGTCGCGATTCAGTATTCCTCCTCACTTGAAAAACACTCTTGAGCCCTAAGTCTCCAAGCCTCTCGCCCCATCATCTTTTTTTGCCAAAATCTTTGAATCTCTACTCGATTTTCACTCATAATCCGACACCTTCACCACACTATACACGAATGTTGCACAAATTTTAATTTTGGTTGAGTTTTGTTGGAGAAAAGCACCCAGGGTTGGCAATTCATCGTTTTTGCGAATCTTGAAGATTTCGGTAAGAACTACACTCTTTGTTCAATTTTCTTGTAGAATAAGTATTGAGGATTGATATATGAAGCATTATGTGATTGAATTGTTGTGATTTACTTTGATTATTCTATGGGGCATATTATCAAAAACTTGGTGGGCATCATGAATTGGTGAATAATTGTTTGAATTGTTGATTGTTATCGATTGGGCATTGATATTTAGAGTGTTAGTGACTTAAATTATCCACAATTGTATTGATTTTGAAATATTGGAACTAGTTCTTGATTTGAGACTTGTGGATATGAGATATTATGCTCTTTATGGATAGGGAACACTAGACATGATTTCACTATATTCTTGTTGTTGCTATGTGTATCTGGAATCTCACATATGCTTTTGCTAGGTACAATTTCGAAACGAGTGACTATGGTCGACAGAAGAAAACGTCAGAGGGGAAGGGCACCACAACTAGTAGATTCGAATAGCCCCGCAGCTTACGGGGTAGAACTCTCAGAGGATGTTGATATTGAAAGATGGAATAGGTTGGTCACTCGGCCTATGATCCCTACAAGATACGCTGATGACGAGTGTACCCGAATACTTGGGATACATAATGACATCTGGCGATTATTCGAAAGGGTCGGGTGGATGGCATTCATGCGAGGGAGATGGCCGACCTACAGAAGCCTCACACTCGAATTTTTGAGCAACTTCGAGTTATTCAAACAAGGAGGTGCCAATGAACCTTTTGAGATCCTATTTCAGCTGAGAAATGTGCGACGACGACTATCCATGGCGCAATTAAACAACATCTTTGAGGTACTGACTAATGCGTCTTTCATGCCCCCATTGGGTTATAATCAGCAGGCCTTCTGGCGATTACTCATAGAGACATCGGACACAGGAATAATGATCTGCGAGGCACGCACTGCCAAATCCTCATGGGTCTGGAATCCGGTATTTTGGTATATTCAGCGGGTCACCTCAGCCTTCGTCTTTGCGAGAGAGAATAACGGGGGCATGACCACCTGGGAGCTCTATTTGGTATGGTGCATGCTGACTAGCACACCATTTAACATGGCGGCTAATTTTTCAGAACAATTGGAGCAAGTGGCTACTCAGAGGTCGGGCACCATAATGATTGAGGGTATGATTACTCCGATCACCCGACACTTCAATAATAATGTTAGGGCCCTGGATTCGATTGAGGGCAAAAGGAGGATAAGTTTGGCGGTCTTACGCACTATGAATATTATTACGGAAGAGGAGGGTGTGTACCTCTTCCAACAAAGAGCCGGACATCTATTCCCGCTGCCCAAGACGGCTCTCACCACTGTGGAGAACATCAATGACAGGGCAAATTTTTTACTAAACTTTGAGGTACATGACAGAGTTATACAAGCCATGCTCGCGCAGAAAAGGCGAAGGGTTGTCGGATTCCCAGATGATGAAGACTTGGTGGCTGAGGAGATAGAATACTTAAGAGATGAAGGGGGAGCCGGGCAAGAACCCCTACCAAGGGCGGAAGACATACCAGAGAGCTCCCACAGAGGTGAGGCTCGCGGAGGTCAGGACTTCAATGATCGATTATTGGCTCTCGAAGAGCGAGTCTAGCTGCACCATGATGAATTTCGAGCTTTCAGAATGGATCAGCAGCACTGGAACTTGGCAGCTGACCGACGTCAAGAGGAGCTCCTTGATATGATGCGCCAAATGACCCAGTGGCACATTTCTCAGGGCCACTATCCACCGCCACCCCCTTAGTGAGCCAGGTTGAACCCACACTTTTTCTTTATTGAAATTCTATCTTTCCTTGTATGTGATATAAATTCTATCTTTCCTTGTATGTGATATAATTTTAAGTTTGGGGGGAGAGATAGTTAATTTTGATATGACGGGTGTGGAGAGAGAAAAAAATTGCATTTCATATAGTTGCATGTAGAGCATTTAGGTTGCATTGCATTAGATGCATATTTATAGTTTTAGCACGTTTACTGCTTTAGTAGGTCTTAGGGAGTGAGTAAAACTGTTTTTGTGTGTGCAATGCGACTTGGGGGATATTTTGAAAAATTTTGTTTTGTTTTGTTTGGTTTTGAGTATGAAGTGATCAAGTTGAGAATGGATGATATAGAGCATGTGAATATTGGAAACATGGATTTTATGCTTTGATTTACGGATTTGCAAGTATGTGAGCTTTTGAGTCTTTACTGCTTTCATTATATGCAGACTTGTTTGTTTTGAGTGTATCATTCATTCTGTTAGAACTCTAGAACTTGCTCTGGTATCTCTGTCAAAGCCATATGTTGTATGCGATTTGTGAAAATGATTTAAGACCATTTTTGTTAAGCTTTTCAAGCCTTTGGCCTACCAAATGATATTGAATTCCCTAGTTAGCCAATTTGAGCCTATTGCCTTATTTTTTGATAGCCACATCTTCAGCCTTAACTTGATATATATGTTTCCCTAAACTTGAGTATAGCATTGAGTAAGTGGGTTGAATAAGGTTGAGCCGGATGAGATCAATAATATAGAGAATTGGGTGAGAGTTGGTTTATGGGAATAAAAGAACAAAAAATGAGGAAAAGAATGATGAAAACTCATGAAAGAGTCGGAAAAAAAATCGACTTTATGAGTGGGTTTGATATGAATACACTTGTAGGCTGGGGTTGTAATATGATGTGAAAAAAAAAAGTTGAGTTTTATCAAAGAAAAGGAAAAAAAGGAATATAAAGAATTGATGAAAACAAGGGGTGATTTGAGAAGCATAGTGGTTTTATATGAGGTTTGTTGATTCGAATGAAAAATATGATTACCAATCTATATGCTCGAGTTTGAGTCACTTTATCTATATTTCCCTACCCTAACCAAAGAGCCTTCATTACAACCAAATGACAAAGTCCTTTTTGATTCATGAATTGCATACACTTTGGTGGCGGAGATTTGAGACGATTTGCAAGCTTATGGTAGTTCTTCATCATTGATATGATTTGAGCGTAAACACGTCCCTTATACACTTGAGAGGAGAGCAAACACTTGATCAGTGAGAGTTGTGATTCAAAGCATTTGTCATGGTTTTATTGAAACGTATTCTATGTTAGATGTTTGAGGCTTGGTTGATTCATTACTTGATACCTATGGATAAGCAGCATGAGTTTTTTGTGTTGTTCTTGATTATTGCTTTTCATTCCTCCCACTTGTGTTTTGTCTTGTTTATAAAGCGTTGACGGGGACTGTCAACAGTTTAAGTTTGGGGTTTTGTTTTGTGTGAGTTTTATGTAATTTGGGCATGATTTTGGATATAATAGGTTGATAAACATGCATTAACTCAGTAAAATGGGTCGTGTTCTCATATTGTGGAAAAGATATTAAGCTTTGCTCGTTTTGCAGGAATTAACAATATTTGGAGTGCTTTTGAGGCAATTTGGAGCATCGCAAGTTAGGACCGGCAACCGAGAAGAAATCAGAGGAACCGAACGAAATAGGGACACGCACGGGCAGCTCTGCGCATAGGCACGGCCCGTGCGTAAGCCATTCTGAAGGATTGTACGTTCGACTTGACGCACGAGGCTAGTCATGCCTATACGTACGGCCCGTGTATCTACCCAAAGAAAAACTGAGGCTTCGACTTGACGCATGGGCTAGTCGTGCGCATAGGCATGGTGCGTGCGTCTGTGCGGGTTTTGACAGTTTTAAGTCGTATTAACTTAGGTTTGGCCCGAGGGGATTATAAATAAAGAGGAGATGGACCCAGAAGAGGACACACTTACTTTTACCCTAGAAAGCAGAGAAAAGAGCACCCTTCTACCGGAGGAATCGAGAAAGATCGAGGTCGCATCCACGCTTGAGGATTGAAGATTGATTGAGAGATCATCGATATCCCTGAGTTTTCTTACTCCATTGTATTCTTATTTTTCACTTAGTTTGATATGGATATGAACAATTTGTCTATGAATTCTTCGTTTCCCATGTCCGGCTAAATCCCTTGTGATTCTGGGGTTTGGGATTAGGATAATTGACTCTTGTTTGATGTTTAATTTGAATTTAAGTTATTATTTCAAACCATATCCGAGTACTTTGCTTTATTACTTGTTTTATCATATGGCCAATGGTTTAACATGCCTGATGTATTGATTCATAATTCGAGAGATGAGTTTCAATACTAGATCTTGAGTACTTGACATGAATACTTTGCATGATTGAGAAGTCTGTGGGTATTTGTGAGGATTACTGATCTTATATGCTTTTGGGAGTAGGGGTGTTTATCGGTTTTTTCAATATTTTGTTAAGTAGAGCCACAAGTTTGATTTCAAGTAGCGGTTTTTTAGAATAAAACAAACATGCGGTTTTCAATTTTTGGGCGGTTTTTATTTTTTTGTTTTCTCAATAAGTGAATATTATATAGAACAATCAAAATGAGCAAAAACAACTTATCAATTCGATAATTAAAAAGTTAAGAATATGTTGTAATTTAAACTGAATATTATAACAACTTCAATAACATATAATAGTTGAATCTAATAGAAATATGGAGTTTTTGCAATCACTAAAAAAAAGTATTTCTTATATTTTGGCCTTAAAAAAAACATTTTTAGTATTTTCAAGTATCAACTTTTATTCGGTTTCGCTTCATTTAGTCATAATCTAAAAGTTTAATCTAAAACTATGGAGAGGGGTGCTTTAAATTTCCGTTTATGCTCTAGTTTAATTTTTACAAATAAATAAGCACCTCTCAAAGTTTTCATCGAACAATAAATTGACTAATATACTCTCCCATAACTTGAATATTTCAATCTCCAATCTACATCCATAACAAGAAATGAAGGCTTTGATGTTTAAACTATTGAGTAAATTGACTAATATACCTATAATACACAAGTGAAAATAATTAAATATGACAATACATAATTATACACAAATATACTATAGATTTAGAGAAATGTAATGACATATATAGAAAATATAATATATATATATATGTAGTATTCTACTTGCGGTGCGGTCGGTGCGGTTTGAGACTTCAAATTGTAATTGCACCATCTTATGCGGTGCGGTTTAGACTAAAAATATTAATCGCGGTTTTTCCAATAATTAAGCAATTGCGGTGTGGTGCGGTTTGGTTCGGTCGGTTTTTGCGGTTTTCGGTTTTTGTTGATCAGCCCTATTTGGGAGTTGTTTATCTTATGTTAAGTAGAGATGCTAGCATAGATAATTCAATCAACGTATTTATTGTGTCTCGAGAGAGAGGATAAATTACTTTTGTGATCATCTTATAGGGAAGATAGATAATAACTTTGGCTTAATTAATCTGATAACAAGAGAGTGATTAACTGAAACCATAACCCTGGAATCCATTCATTCACTTGATCTTTTCAACCGTAACTCTTTGCTTTGTTCTTTTCATGATAAAATATTGTCTTAGCTTTAATAAACAACAATCAAATTTCGATCGTCTAAATAAAAATAGTGATATTACAATCTCAATACTTAGTTCATTAATTTATTAGTCTCTGTGGGATCGGCCTTACTTACCTTATCTATTAACTACATCGTTCACTTGCGGTGAAGCTAAAAATAAGGCGAACACCATCTCAGCAGACTAATCTTCTGGCCATACTGCATCAAAGTCGAACCCTATAGGCACAATAGCGGATTCACCTGGAGCTCGGAGTTCTTCTCGGGGTACTTGGACATTATAGCGAGCTTGTTCCTAGCATATTCGGCTTCAAATGGAATGTGGGCCTCGAACAGAAAGTATTCCGAGAATAAGTCATCAAAAAAATAGGAATACCCACTCCCTGCGCCCGTGGGGCCTTTCCCTTTTCCTGTAAGATATTCTCAGCTCTACGTGCCTCAGCTAAGTCAGCTTCATCGGCATCTTGAGCAATTGTGTGAGCCTGCTGAGCTGACTGACCCTCAGTTGTCTTAACAGCTTCCTCGGTATCAGTTGTTGCTTCCTATTGAGTAGTCTGGTCCTCAGTTGATTCATCAGTGTCATTGGAGGGTGATGGAACCATTGGGGTTGGGTCATCAACGAATACGAATCGTATCGGAGCAGCCTTGTCACTGGCTTGACTCCGAGGGGCCTGAGCATCCTCGGTTGTGTCCTTGTTAGTTTGATCAATGGGGGTGGACTCAGCTTCATCTTCTGATTCCAGGAATTATGTGTCAACATGTTCCTGCGAATTGCAAAGGGAGCTGATTTCTTCTTCTTCATCAGTTACCTCCACATGAGGACTTGGCTCATTAGCAGCTTCTTTACCCAAGGAAGTCTCAACCTCCTTTGGGCCTTTTATACCCTCAGTAGTCTCACTCGCTGGAGGGCCTTGGACATACCTGTGTGCAGTCTCATCTGCAGCAGGGTCTTGTGCAGATCTCCCTTCAGCAGACTCAGCTGCCTTAGGGTCTTCAGTGGCATCCGTTGGAGTCTCAACTCCTAGGATTGCACTTTTAGGGCCAGGAGTCTCAACTCCCATGGCCTCATTTCCATCCTTTGCCTTAACTACTTCAGCAGCGTCATCGGCCTTCAGTGCAGATGAGGTTTCAGCTGAGACAGTCTCAAGCGTCTGAGCTTCATCAACTTCACTCTGATGTTCATTTTGTTTCTCACCTTCGCCTCCAAACTGCATTGATTGGTCTCCCACAGCATCCTCCGACCTAGCTGTGGTGGTGAGAGCTTCCCCTTCAGCTGGCACACCAGCTAAGTTAAGAGTAGTGGGGTTGCTCTGCACCTGAGACTCGGCTGTTATTCCTGTTGAGTGATCAACCATGGGGGCAAGTATCTCAACATCTTTTGCAGGAGTTGTCTTGGCTAAGGTGCCCACTTTATCACCATCCTTAGCTTCATCGCCAATGGTCCTAGTGCCATCTTCTGAGTGCACGGGGGATGTGGTGGCAGCAATATTGACAGCTATGTTATGCACCACATCCATAACGTCAGGGACTAAGGAGAGTGAAGAAGACTCTCCTGGACCCTCTTGCAATTGTTGCTCGTGCATCGCATTTGGTTCTCTTATGGCTTGCTGGAATTCAGCTTTTTCTGCTGCCACAGCAGGGTCGATCTCCTCTAAGTCACTATCACTGCTGTCAGCTGATTCCAGAGCATGTTCAGGCGCACCAGTAAATAAACAGGTTTGGGGCTTCTTTGACTCATCAATAGCCTTGGCCTTCTCCAAAGCTCTTTGCTTTTCTTCTTCCTTCATTTCACAGAGGATAGTCATGCAGAAGTCTAGATCAAGGGCGGAGCGGAGAGAGATATTTCCCAGAAAGTTTAAGAGCTCCTCTTCTTCGTCTATGAACTCCAGGCGCTGGAATTGTTATCTCGAGTAATTTAGCTTCCAGCTCCTCCATTCCCTCAATCTCTCTTGAATGTCAGGATATACAGGAGATAGCATTACAACATCATCATCATCTCCTTCCTCCTGAATAGTGGCAAGTGGAGCATGCTCCTCCTCAGGTTCATTTGCATCCGTCTGAGGGGATTGGACAGCTCTTTCTTCAGAGGGCTCAGCTGTCTCAGCTCCTTGTTCTTCCTTAGTTGTTTCCCGAACAGCTAGGTCTTCGACAATATGTTGATCGACATCAGCAGTCTTCTCTATTTCCATGGTGATTGCATCACCACTTGCGATTTCCCTTGACTGCTCTTCTTGAGTATCACCAGTCTTTTCTTTTGTAGGCTGAGTGTCGGACTCAGCTGGCTTCTCTAGCTCCAACTTCTTGAACAACCTTCTTCTTTTTGTTGGAACCAAAGGAATTTCTGGCTCCACGTTCTCAGGCTCATCAAAGGTAAAAGCCTTTTCTTCAATTGTCTTCTTCTTCGACGCAGCTGCCTTTTGGGGCACTGCAGTGCGTCATTTCTTCATGACTAGAGAAGGTACTAAGGGTTCCTTCTCAGTCTCGGCTGTGGGAGCAAGGGCTTCTGGCTCGACTGTAGGGGCAGTAGCCTTCTTTGACTTGGCTGCTGGGGCAGGGGCATCTCTTGGTTCGGCTGCAGGGGCAGGGGATTTCTTTGTCTTGGTTGCTGGGGTAGGAGCTGGTTTAGCAGCAGCAGACTCTCTTCTTTTGGATTGGCTTAGGAGAGAGAGTTGGGGCGGTCGCAGCTGTGTCTTCTGGATTAGGGTCAGCTGATTCACCTTCGCTGGTGTCAGCCTTCCTTGCATACGCTTACCTCTTGAGCGCCAGACAAATTTGCCTTAAACATCTTTTTGTTGACATGAAATGACTTTCCATGTCTCAGGGTAATCCCCTTCACCTCCATGAGATGGCCAATCACCAGGCCATATCCAAGTGAGCCTCCAAATAGTCCATCCTCCTTGATGGTCTTGTTGATCACATTCTGGCATATTCGGCTGAAGATAAACTTAGCCCAATTGACTTTCTTTTCTTCCATAATAGCAACCATCACCACCAGCTTAGTTCAAGACAACTAATTAAAGCTGTCGAACTTCAAGTCGACACACTTGGACAAGATGTCCATCAGTTTGTGGTAGTCCTCCTTGATCAAAGCCTTCTTGGCTGTATAGACAGCCTTCGCAGCTAACTCAGGCTTGGCGATTTCCTTCCAAGCAGCAGCTAGGTTCATATCCTTCTCAACAATTTCCTTTAGCCCTTCAGTAGGCAGTTTGCAGTGTTCAGCAAGGTTAGCAGTAGTGATCTTGATCTCCTTGTTGTGCACAGATGAGCGAATCTCATCATCATAGACTTATGCATTGACATAGAACATGCAACTTCCTCTAAGTACGTATGAGAGTACTTCATTGTGAGAAAATTCTTCAGACCGGATTTCTCAAGCTTTTCCGTGATTTTCTTCACTAGGGCCTTATCAGCACCCTGTTTCAGTATTCCCTCAAAGTCGACTGTAGATCCCGAGTGGATCTTTTCAGACATCTTGACGAAATCATATGTGGCTTCCATTTTCTTAGAAAACAATCGAGAAATGAAACGAAAAATCTTGATTTTGGAACTAGGGTTTCACACTTTCACAGAGAGAAAACTTTGCTTTTCTTAGCTTTTCTTGTTGAAGACGAATGTTTGTGAGGAGAGAGAAAAATGGATTTTGGTTTATATTGGACTTGAAAGGAAGGTTTCTGGAATTTGAAAATTTTGATCAAAATCAACGGTCAGGATTCAGCCTTTGAAACCGCATTAAATGCAGCAGCTAGGGGTGGGCATCGGGTCGGGTTTTCGAGTTTTTGGGTGTTCGGGTCGGGTACCCGATGTTGTCGGGTGGTAAATTTAGGTACCCAAAACCGATCCGAGAAATTCGGTGCACCGACTTTTTGGGCACAGAAAAAGCCGGGTACCCACCCAATCGGGTTTCGGGTACCTGTTTTTAAAATGAAACCAAACGGAGTTTTTGGATGGTCTATACAAACTTACATACAATGAAACAATAATGAGAGATACACCACAAAACAACAAAGAAAGAAGAAAAACACAGTAAAATCTAACAAGTAATAACACATAATTTTTACCCATTCGAATTTACACCAGAAAATCATAAATTAAAATCTAACAATACATAATTTTCGAATTTCGATTCTAAGTAAAGAAGAGAAAGGGAAGGAGATGGACGGCCAAAGGAAGGAGATTATTTGTCGTCGCTGTCTTAGGTGTCGAAGCCGAACCGAACACTGCATGCGCGCCTCACGGGAAGAGAAAAGGATGGGCCGCTGTCTTCATTCTGCGTCCAATAGTCCAGGTTTTTCTTTTGCAGTAGGGTTGTAGTTGTAGGGGTGGGTTTGTTTAATTGTTTTTCCTTTACCGGTCAACTAGTCAACAAAGGTTTAGGTTGTATTTATAAATTATAAAGTTAAATTAAAGGTTTTTGTTTTACAGTTTTTTTTGTTTAAAAAGGCGGGTACCCGAATGGGTATTCGGGTACCTATTAAAGAACCCGAACCCCGACCCGAGATTTTTATCTCGGGTTCGGGTAACCCGAAAACCGAATTTTTTTAAAAAAACCTGATCCGATCGGGTAATTTTCGATCGGGTCGGACGGGTACTCGAAAACCCGACCCCAAATGTCCACCCCTAGCAGCAGCATTTATATCCAATCATAGGCTAAACGTGCGACTTTTGTTCGACACCATAAGTATCTTTGACGTAATCCTTAAAAATATTCCATTTCATTAAAAACGATGTTTTGTCACTTAGCTCATAAATAACTCAGCTATCTTCCAAAAGTGACTTAACTCTGCTTCTTTCTTCATATAAGATTACCCAGCTGTCAGCTAACTCGATACAGTTGATTCTCATCTTGGCAATTACACTTGGCCAAAAAAATGAAACTTGCTTATTTTTGTTTCTCCCTTCTTTGTCTCTGCAGATTGAGTCTTCTGGGTCTCCTAACTCATCTCAATTAATCATAGCTCATTCTTAAGGTCTTCGAATCTTGATTCACATAAAGGCTTGGTGAATATGTCAGCTAACTGCTTTTGAGTTGAGATATATTCTAAAGTGGTGTCATTCTTTTCAACATGATCCCTTATAAAATGATATCTGACATCTATATGTTTTGTTCTTGAGTGCAACACCGGATTCTGAGTGATTGCAATAGCACTAGTATTATCACACATTATTGGAATCTCTTTTTCTTCAATATCATAGTCTCTCAACTGATGTCTCATCCATAGAACTTGGGCACAACAGCTGCCCACATCTATGTACTCTACTTCAGTTGTGGATGTAGCTATTGAATTTTGTTTCTTGCTGAACCAAGAAACCGATCTATTTCCAAGCATTTGACAAGTACCTGATGTACTCTTCTTGTCCACTCTACATCCAGCATAGTCTAAGTCTGAGTAGATGACAAGCTTGAATCCTCCATCCTTTGGATACCATAAGCCAACTTCTTGGCATCCCTTCAAATACCTTAGGATTCTCTTAGCTGCAGTCATGTGACTCTCTTTTGGTGCAGATTGAAACCTAGCACATACACCTACATCAAAGGTGATGTATGATCTACTTGTTGTTAAATAGAGCAATGATCCAATAAAGGCTCTATATCTAGTTTGATCAACAGCTTTGCCATCTGCATTCATATCCATATTGATTGAAGTGTTCATAGGGATCTTCACTGATGACTTTTCTTCCATTCCAAATTTTTTCATTAAATCTCTGGTATACTTGGTTTGACTTATGAAGGTTCCATCCTTCATTTGCTTGACTTGAAGTCCTAAGAAGGAAGTCAACTCTCCCATCATGCTCATTTCAGACTTCCCTTGCATGACTTTTGAGAACTTATCACATAGCTCTTTATTTGTGGATCTAAAGATGATATCATCCACATATATTTGAACAAGCAGTATACTCTCTCTATCTTGAATTCTGAAGAGTGTTATGTCAACCTTTCCTTTGGTAAATCCATTGTCAATTAGAAATTGTGACAATGTATCATACCATGCTCTTGGTGCTTGTTTCAATCCATACAGTGCCTTCTTGAGCTTGTATACTTTGTCTCCAATAGTCTTCTGCTCAAAACCTGGAGGTTGTTCAACATAGACTTGTTCTTCTAAAATTCCATTTAGAAATGCACTCTTCACATCTATTTGATATACAGTGAAGTTCTTGTGTGTAGCATAAGCAAGAAACATCCTTATTGCTTCCAATCTAGCAACATGAGCAAATGTTTCATCAAAATCTATACATTCCTCTTGGCAATACCCTTTGGCTAGCAATCTTGCTTTATTTCTAACAACAGATCCTTCCTTTTTCATCTTGTTCCTGAATACCCACTTAGTACCAATGACATTTTGGTGAGTAGGCCTTTGAACTAATTCCCATACTTTGTTCTCTCAAACTGATTCAGCTCTTCTTGCATAGTCTGAATCCAATGTGTGTCATCCAATGCTTGAGACACATCTTTAGGCTCTATTTGGGAAATAAAACAAGTGGACATAGCTTCATGTTGAGCTCTGGATCTGGTTCTTATGCCATCTCTAACATCTCCAATGATCAACTCAGGTGGATGGTCTCTCAGCCATCTCACATCTGGTTGAAGTAAGTTTGTTGGGTTCAGCCGTCTTGCAGCTAAGTTGTCTTCAATAGCTTCTTCATCATCATTCAGCTGCAGATCCCAGCTGTCTTTGAGATTAGCTATCTCATCATCTTCTGGATTGAGTGCTCTCACATCTGCATCAACATAAGGACTCTTTTGCATAGTTGGTTGATTCTACTTTTCAGCTAACTCATCAATGTCTTCTACATTTACATTTGGCTCATTAAATACCACATGGATAGACTCTTTTGTGACCATAGTCCTTTTGTTTAGCACTCTATAGGCTTTACTTTTAGTTGAGTATCCCAAAAAGATACATTCATCAGCTTTAGCATCAAAAGCCTTCAAGTTGTCTTTGCCATTGTTGTGGATGAAGCACTTACATCCAAATATCTTGAAATATCCAACATTTGGTTGTCTCCCTGCCCAGATCTCATAGGGAGTCTTGGGTTAATTGCCTATTGATCATGCATCTATTCTGAGTATAGCATGCTGTATTTATGGCTTCAGCCCAAAATCTCTTAGGAAATCCAGCTTCAGCTAACATTGTCCTTGCAGCTTCCTTAAGAGTTCTGTTTCTTCTTTTAGCTACTCCATTCTGCTGTGGAGTTCTAGCAGCTGACAATTCATGAGCAATACAATTTTCAACATAATACAGAGTTATAATCCCATTGACAAACTCAGTTCCCCTGTCAGATCTTATCTTTATAATGGTTTGGCTCTTCTCATTTTGAACTTTTCTCATTAGCTGAGGCAACTTCTGCAGTGTTTATTTCTTTTTACACATGAAAATTATCCATGTATATCTTGAATATCGTCCACCACCACTAAGGTGTATTTCTTTCCACTGATGTTGGCTGGTTCAAAAGGACCAAATAAGTCCATATGCAACAGATGCAGTATCCTTGTTGAAGAAGGACTTGGCTTATCCTTGAATGATGACTTGATTTGCTTTCCCATCTGGCATGCATCACATATGCTTTCTTTCTTGTATACTGAGTCTGGCAATCCTTCCACAAGATGACTTCTTGCAAGCTTGTTGATTGTCTTGAAGTTTAGATGACTCAGCTTCTTATGCCATAGCCAACTTGAATCGGTTGTACTCTTGGCTAGCAAACATGTACTTGGTGTAGCAGTTGATCAATCCACTACATATATGTTTTTTTGTCGTGTTCCTTGCAGCACTATTTCATTTGATTCAGCATCTTTGATATGGCATACTCCCATGTTGAATCCCACATTGTAGCCTTTGTCACAGAGTTGGCTTATGCTTAGTATATTGAAATTGAGACCTTCAACATATGCAATATCTGTGATCTCCAGACCATTCTTCTTTATTGACCATGTGCCTTTGATTTCCCCTGGAGCTTCATTTCCTCCAAATATGACTTTTGCACCTTTGATATCCTTGAATTTTGACATATTTTTCTTGTTCCCTGTCATATGTCTGGAACAGTCACTATCCATGTACCAGGTTTCTTGGCACTCAGTTGTTCCTAAACCTGCAATCAAGGAAATTAATTTTTAGGTACCCATACTTGTCTAGGTCCTGGGGGGTTAGTGCTATAAGATGCTCCAACCAACCTATACCCAGATGATATGACTCTAAGAGGTTGCCATCTATCAGTACCATAATCATAATGCACATTAGCAAATTGCTTGGGGGTTTTAGGATCATACAACTGTCTCTTTTGTCTGTATGCCTATGTGTTTGTTTTAGCAACTGCTTTCTTGGGGTAATGGTGGAATTTTTGGGTGTTGTGCATGGGTGCATAAGTGTGCTGATGATAGCTCTTTTGCCTTGTGAATGACCTTTGCTGAGATTGAGGTCTTTGCCATTTTGGCTTGTATCCCATAGGTCTTTGCTGATATTTCACTTGGTTACTCCAATCAGCTTGGTTAGGATAGTTTCTACCATTCCCATCATATGTATTTCTTTGATGTAATCTTTGGGTTTTTGGTAGCTCTATTTAGCTTTCACAGAGTATTTTCTGTTGGGAGTTTGCTGATGGACTTTTCTAAATTTCTTTTTAGTTGTCCTTTCAGCTTACTCTACTGGCTTCTTTCCTTTTCCCTTATAACCAAGGCCAGTATAATTGTGATTGTGTTTTGGTGTGGATGTTGGTGCAACATGTGGTGTTTTGGGCTTTTGGATTCCTTCATTACTTGAAGACCTTTCCAAAATCACTCTTGGATCTTGACTATGCACAAAGGAATTGAATCATATGCATGTCTTGTCTTCACACTCTTTTGAGTCATAATAAGTTCATCCAGTGATTTGGATGCTTTTGTAAATGAGGCAATCACATTTTTAAGATATTTTTCTCTTTTCTCAGTAGCAGCTAACTCTACTAAGATCTTGGCATTTTCAGCCTTCACTTAGTGTTCTCATCAGCTATGTGACTCAGAGTACTCAGCTATTTTGTCAACTGTGAGTTTTGGCTTTTAAGCTGGTTGTTCTCCTCATTCAAAAGAGTGTGTGAGGTTTTAATGTGCTCAAAATCTTTCATCATTTTGCCTAATGAATCATAAAGATCTGTGGGTGATGAAGTGTGTGTATCACAATCACTATCACTTGAATCAGAATGGGACGAGTTAGAATGTACCTCATCTTCTTGATCTTGTTCTTTAGCCATAAGGCAGATCAAAGCCTCTTCCTCTGTATCGCTTGAATAGTCAGCTTCACTGCTATCTGAGTCTACTGCTTCCTTGCACTTGGCTGGTTCAGCAGTCTGAGCGGCCAACATGGCTTTCTTCTTTTCTTGTCTTCTGTCCATGAAAACTCTTATTTCTTCCTCATTTCTATATTTGTTGACTGGTGGATAAGAACAATCAACAACAAAATATCCTGGTTGTCGGCAATTTCAACACAGGTTTTCAGCTCTCTGATCATCTTTCTCGATTCTCTGATTATCAGCTCTCTCATAGTCAGCACTTTGATGATCAGCTCTCTTGGGCGGTCTGTCTTCCCTTGCTTTGGAAGGTGTTGAATGTCTCCTAGAGGTTTCACCCTTGTTCCTTTTATAGTTCTTGTTAAAGAACTTGTTGAATCTCTTTACCATGAGGGCAATTCCCTCCTGGTCAATGGTCTCCTTTGGCTCAGCTTTCTTCCCTTCACTGGCCAATAATGCAGCTGTCTTAGGTACAACTATTTCCTTTTGCTCTTTACTTCTCAGCTCAAACTCATAGGCTTTGAGGTCTGAGAATAGCTCATGATTAGATGTTCTTGAGAGGTCCATTGAATGTCTCGGGGCCATGACCTTCATTTCCCATTAAGCAGGGAGGGCTCTTAGTATTTTCATGCACATCTCCTTATGAGTGTACTCTTTCCCAAGAGCTGAAAGCTCATTTGTTATCTATGTGAATCTGGCATCCAGCTGATCCAGACTTTCACCTGCAAGCATTTTAATATTTTCAAATTTTTGAACAGCAACAGTTAATTTATTCTCTTTAATCTGTTCTGATCCTTCACAAATCAGGGTTAGCTTATCCCAGATTTCTTTGGCCGATCTGCATGACTTGACTTTGTTGAACATTTCCTTGTCCAACATCTTGTAGAGAATATCCTTGGCCACATTGTCCAGGTTATATCTCTTTCTATCTTCATTAGTCCATTCAGTGCGAGGTTTTTCAACCATGGTTGGTCTAGCTTCTGCTGCAGATCCTCTCCTTCAGCTGGAGGTGCTATTCTTACAGCAGTATTGACTTTGAGTATTTGCAATGGCCCATCCTCTATCACAAGACACATTTCATCGTGTAAATCTGATAGATGAGCATGCATATGAAACTTCCAGTCAGCAAACTCTTCCACAGTAAACATAGGAATACTAGTTAGATTTGCTTCCATGATAATAACTTTGCTTTAAAGATGAAAGACTTTGAAAAACACAAGTGTTAAACCTTTTTGAAAAAGATTGAGATCTAGTTCAGTAACCAGTGCGGAAGGCTCAATGAACCAACTGCTCTAATACCACTTGTAGGTCCCAAGGGGTGTGGTGTAAGGTTTAGAAAGGGGGTTGAATAAACCTTACCAAATTTTCACTTTTAGTCTTTTTAAGAATTTCAACAGAGTTGACTCAAATCAGTTGTGTCCTTGGGGGACAGCTAGGTTGGCTTTCTTCAGCAAAGTTACCCACTCAACAGACTCGACTGAGTTGTTGATAGTATAACATAGTTGCGTCAGCTAACACTAAACTTTTAGGTGATTTTGTTTTTAACAGGGGAAGACTTAACACCCTTTGTTTGTTTAAAGCTTGTTTTTAATACTTGTTTTAGCACTTGTTATTTATCAGTTGGATAGCAATATAACTTATCAGCAGATATGAAAAATATAAGCAAGAAAATAAATGCTGAAAGTAAATGACACAAGTAATTTATGGTGGTTCGGGGATGGGGTAATTCCTCTAATCCACTCTTCTCCAACTCCTGGAGGAATCCACTAGGTAACAGATCAAGTTAAAAAGTAGTTCTCAGTCTAGAGACAGCCTTGATCACACAGTTGGCTTCTCATGCGACTCAGCTTCTTCACAAGACAACTGCCTTGCTACTTCAGCTCCTTTCAAGTCTTTGGAATTGATCACACAGCCTTCCAACAAACTTGAAACTCCTGGTTCGACCTTGAACCTTTCTACAGCTCCTTCAACTTGGAGAGTAGACCCTTTTTAGTTCTTTAAACTTTTTTTCTTCAACTGGTTGAAGTATTCTTTCCTTAACAACGTGTGTTGGATCGAGTTCCTTCAAGTTTTAGGCTTGAGAAATTCTTTGATAAGCTTTGAGAATATTGCAGGTTATGCTTGCTTGAATATTGCTTGATTCGTCCATACTTGGTTTAGATCTTGGTCACCTTTTCTCAAATGCTTCATCAGCCATTTATAGTGCTCATTTAAAAATTTGCCTGTTGAAGAGATAGGCTATTTTCAAATGACACTTCTTGTTCGTTGGCTTGTCTTTTCTTGGTTTGTAGAGATGTGATGTTGACTCTTCCTCATATTAAATGGCTCTGCAACTTTACAGGGTCTGACACATGCTCTAGTGTTTCCCATTGGTTTATTCCTTTTGCATGTTTCTGGGCCAAATACTTTAAGACCTGGCAGCTTGGACTTATTACTATATCAAGTAATATCCTTGACTTCCTTCCAACGGATCAATGTCAGTTGTCTTGACTTGACTGCTGCATTTACCCCTTTGACTTGAGTCTGCTCCAATCATGGGAATGGCTCAACTATCACTTCAACTGTTAGACTTGGCTCCTTTTACTGACTTGACTGACACTTCTTCATACTCCACACAGTTGTTCCTCAGCTGGCTTCTCCTTCAGTCGAGTTCGTGTCTTTCATCTTGGCCATACTCAGCTGACATACAACGGAGTCTTCACTTTAGTCTGCAGTTGACTTCTTGCATTCTTTGACATAGCTGACTTCACTCAGCTCTTTCAGTCCTATCTATTACGATATAGAATTACAAGGAAAATGGGGTGCCAACTTTCTAGTCTAAGTTTTACATGGTATCATCAAAATCTTACAAATAAATTTCCTACCAGTCTTAATAGTTCAATGTTTTCCTTGCGAGTGGCCGTATTTCTCATTTTTGGGAGAGCAATTTCTTGCTGGCGAACATCAGTTGTTTGCATATTCATAAAATAATCTTCTGTTAACTGCCGAAGGCCATTTTCTTTTTCTCTCTATCATCCATTAATCTAGATATTATGTTATTCTTCTTTCTTGAGGATGCGGTGACATGATTATTTTAATATTATAATAAATAGTTCATATTTTAACAGAATGAAGATATTTTCCGAAGTGGAAATGGGTCAAAATTGCCAAAATGTAAAGATGAAAAATAGTCATCTTTTGTAAACACACCTTTTTTAGCCATTTTTGCGGGTATAAAATGACATTCATACCCTTCTAGCATGTTTGTTTGATATTTGTATTATTTTTGTAATACACGAGCCTTTCATTACTCACTTGGCCTATATAGTTCATGTATTTTATGCTATTTGCATTTATATTGACATTGCATACTGGACTTGTTTTATTTAGCTTCCTTAACAATCAACTTTTGGAGTTACCGCATGACATTAATTCCCCGATTTATTACCTAATTGGTTGATCGTGAACTAAAGTAGGAAGAGCCAGCTGTCCAACTATGCGATATTGAAAATTACACGCGGTGATAATAGAAGTAACTCAAGTAAGAGAGTCACTTGCTTACACATAGAAAGTTGTGTTTACTGAAAGGAGAGATAAGCATAATATGTGGATAAATTAACATAAGAAGCACTAATATATTCTAATTAATATATCTATATTCAGACATGGGTATGTATATATATACACACATATATAATGTATGTATATATATAATGTGGAGTAACATGCATATATACATGCATGCATTAAGTTAATATATATAACATACAACACTCACACGTCATTTATATATTAATTAAATATAGACATAACACTAATGCATATTACTAGGTGGGTATCCTTTATATTACATATCACACACCTACACACTTGATGACATAATTTAGTAAGTAAACTAAAATATCAAGAGTTAGCTTCCTACTACGGTAACCGCCTTATTCCCTGTATAATAGTCTTTATATAAGTGAATCATTAATCTAAAAGCTTACCCCATATACACCGTTTCTCGTTGCTAAGGGTTCAAGTGACTCAAATTCTTGGAGGACTATTTCCTTACAAACCGCTGGTGGAGGTAATTTTAATTCATATGAGAATCTCTTAGTTACAAGTTTATGCTTTAGAAGTTAGCATAGGGTTATATTCAAGCTAGTCTGTATCTAAGAAGTTTTTAGTTAATGATTTTATTACCAATTAGTAATTAGTTTATGAAAGATCTTGTAGGAATTTATGGAGTAGAAAACATCAGGTTAATTGATTATAAGATTCATTCATATCTACTTGCAGATTTGAAGATAAAATAAAATATGGATAAATGGAATAGCTGGGCTTATAAATGTAAATGTATTCTAACTTTATCAATTAGATAACAATTGAAACCCACAATTTGAGTCACATGAAGTTTAATAGAGAATGGTAAAGTCATGTTTGGTATATATAGATTTTAATAGGAGGGATATACTGATTTTAAGTAATATAAAATATACCTATAATGGAAATTAGGGTGTTTAAGAGTATTTACTAAATCTAATTTGAATATTTCAAGATCTCTTTCTTATTTAGCTATATATATGTAAGAATTAAAGTCCTTTATGAGAATTAAGTATAATAAATATACTAATTTGAGAATAAAAACTGATGGCTTATATTTTTACAGGTTGTCTTACACCTATATAAGATTAGAAAGAAAATACAATTATCTAACTTTCAGTAGCATATCCAGAGGTAAAAGGTAAGTGAAAATCCATCTGCAACTACAATGCATGAACATTGTATTTCCTATCTTATTGATACTAAATGCGATTCTTGTATCTTGATGGATGCATTATGGAAACCTTGATGTTCATATGTTGCTTGGTGGGTATTGGAGTGTGATGATTATTGTTTCATTGCGCATGTCATTCATTGGCATTTGCACGTGCATGCAAACATATGAGCATTATTGAGATGAGACACGCACGACACGATAACTTTCTTTGAAATTAAAAGATTTTGGTTGGCCACTGCTAGTGCACCGAGGCATGCGAGGCATGCTTTTATGATATATTTTAGAGTGCAGTGAGTGTTACTCCTCGGAGGATCATAGAGGTTGACAGGGGGTGTGCCTCTGATGGTCACGAGGGGGCAGACCACTTGACTGTATCCTTATTGACACGTCAGGGGGAAGACTCCTGGGGGATCATTGGGGAAGACAGGGGTGGACCTCAGGTGGTCCCGGGAGATGGCCCTAGGCGGTGTCAATATGATTATGGCCATGTGATTATTGATACTGTGTTGAGCTCTTTCCGGTGCGTAGCAAGTGGGTCAAGGGCCCTGTGTAAAGAAATGATTATAAATAATATATTTCAATGCATTATGTGCATTTCTGGTAAAATATCTTAGAATGCATTTGCATTTGCATGGTTTTCACTTACTGGGCATTAGCTCACGTAGTTCATGCATTGTAGGTAAGTCTGGTGATGCTGTTGGATTTCATGGGCTTACTGGACAGGCTGCTCCTACAGGTTATTGAGGACAGTGTACATAGATGACGACATGTTGGGCTATGTTGATGGGTCACCTTTCTTTTTGGTCTTGTATTATATTTTGGTTTAGGGTTGTACCCTCTTTTGAAAACTCCTATGTAAATATGTACATGTAAATATCTGGGTGATGTGGGTTATGCGTTTGATAACAGGGATGTATGTCGTGTGTAATAACAGGGTTGGTTACCTCTTTTGCTTGTGGACATGGCTTGTCCTTATCTTATAATTAAAATGATTTTACTTGTTTGTCGAGTTATTTGAATTCAAAGTTTTTTGGAGAAAAACAAAATAACTGGGTTATAATAAGTGAGAGAACTGGATGTCGAGTTACTCGATATTCGTTTTAAATCCGCTTTGCATGTATAATATATCGAATTAATCCTCTTTTCGATACCTATAATTCAACACCCATATTATATTTAAAAACGAAATATATAGATTCGATTTTTTAAAAAAAAAAACTTGAAAGAAAGAGTAAGAGGATACATAGAGATAAGTGAAAGAGAGAGAAAAAGACCAAATATCAAACAACACATGCTAGGAGGGTATGAATGTAATTTGATTGGCCAAATGGGTAAAAAATATGTGTTTACAAAAGATGGCTAGTTTTTATTTTTACATTTTGGGAACATTGGGTTTTTTTTAGCCTTTTTGGCCAAATGAAAATATTTTTTAGCCATCTTTTTCAAACACATCTTTTTTAGCCATTTTGGGTGTGAAATTTCAGGTTTGCCCTTTAGTAGTTTTACAAGCCATTTTCGAGTAAAATCCTAAGTCACTCGAAATCAAATAGTGAGTTCCCTAATTTTGAAATCGGCGACGGCAAAAAGAGCGACGGCAACTAGCGACGAGATGGAGGGTGCTTCGACTTCTACTCAGGTATGTAATTCGAACTCTATTTCCTTAATTTCATGGATTTTTGTTGATTTAGATTGTCTATACTTGTTTTAGGTTAGGATTTATTGTAGGCTTTGTAGAATTTTAGGTTTTAGATGGGGATAGTTGGTTTTGGTGAATCTTGAGATGTTGTTAATGGTGGAAAGGGGCTGGGCGAAGAAGATGATGGGTTTTCGCAAAGTATGTGACTCGATATCAAGTCACAGTTGACTTGATATCGAGTCACATGTCGAGTTACATGTATCAAGTTACATGTGACTCGATATCAAGTTACCTGACAGCAAACATTTAACATGATTCTTGGTGTTTTTTTGACATAATTGGAGATGGAGATGGGGTTCTGCTCAGAATTGGAGAGGTAAACTGAATGTGTATTCCAAGTGTTACTTGATAGAGGATATCAAGAAGGAGTTGACAGAGTTCGGCAATTTAGATGAGTTTAGGAATGGTCCATTTGGTGCGTTTCTAGACTTCGACTCGGACACATACATGACCTCGAAGGGTATGCTCCGGATGCTTGGTAACAGATCATGGTGGAGGGATCGGAGACGGGCAACTTGTGGTTCCTCGTTGGTGGGCGGAACCTCAGATTTGGCCGACGAGAGTTTGCTATGGTTACGGGGCTACGCTTTGGCCCCTCGGCGATTGACCCATGCTCCTCCCATCACATCCCACTGGCATGAAGAGTATACCGTCAGTATTTCAATGGGGAGTCCTTGATACCGGTGAAGGTGTTGCCGTTTTTTGCTGCGGGTCATTTTAGAGCGCGACCATAAGATAATCTAAAGATGGTGTATATCTTGTTCGTCACGAAGTATCTGTTCGCTCTCGATCCGTGGTCTCCCATCCCATTATGGTTGTGGACATTGGTTGAGGATGCCTCGGGGTTTAGGGCATTCCCATGGGGCTCCTACGTGTATGGGCGTCTCCTCCATTATATTGATACTGGAGTCCAAGCCCCTGATGATCCTGTGAGATCAGTCCAGTTCCACATTTAAACACATATCACTTTTAACACGAGCATTTCATATTGTAATCGGGTTCATTACTTATTTGTTTTTTTATACAACTATGGGCATTTGAGGCTATTGCTTCACTCGGTCGGGACCTTGCCCAGACCTCTGGGTTGGAGGGTTATCCTAGGGGCAGATGATTTAAATGCCCCAAGAGGACCTTCAGTGTGGCAGCGTTATTTGACAGCCCCAAGGTAATTTTCAAATTTTTTTTTACGAAATCATATGTGTAATTGTGGTATTGATTCTATTTTCTTCGTAATGAAGTTAAAGTTTTCTTGTTTTTTTGACAGACGATATGCACCCGTTACAACCCACCGAGGTGGAGTTACGACTCCCTTACATGCAGGGGATTGATATGGACATGTCGCATGGATTGATGTATGTCCATATAGATCATTTCCCGTCTCGGGCTGCCCCACTTGACCCTGTTGCTGTTGCTAGGAGGCTTGTTCTGAGTCGGGACGTACTGTCTACGTCTCGGCGTCCAAAGAGGCAGATGACCCAGTCCCAGCCTGCATGTATTGATGATGATGATAGTGAGGCTGAGTATGATTGCGTCGATATTGCGGGTTCGAGTCATCCTTCTCAGAGACAGAGGACTTATACCCAACCTCTACCCCCCACCTCGACGCTCTCCACCTCCTCCTCACGATGGGTCTCCGCCTCGACACTCGACCCCTCGGCATCCACCTCCACCTCCACCTCCACCTCCACCTCCTTTCAGATCTCTAGCGGGGGCTCCTCGTCCCTCTTCACAGACCGGTGCACTGCGACCTACGGGACTGGCTTTTCTATCTGACCCCGCTGCGAGCCATTCTGCTCGGGTATTCCTACAGATGGTGGAGACAGCAGTAAGTAGGGTGGTTGATCGTGCACTGGAGCATCAGAGAGAGATCATGATGGCTTCTGTATGAGATGAGATTCGCTCGTACTTAGATACTCGGTTGCCTGGTTTTCTACGTCGGGTATTGCGTGAGCAGCCTGCAGAGCCGTAATTAGGCTACTAATAGGTGACACATGCATCTTATCAACCAATGCACTTGTTTCTGTCAATCTCTTAGTTGTATCTGTGGTGATTTCATTGTTCATGTTTTGGGCTGCAATTTGACGCTCATGGAACCACTCCTGAATGAGGTTTCGAATAGAATCAAGCAACGAACAAATGGGCAATTTCCTCGACCAGACAAGTCTAGCACTAAGAACCTCAGTTGCATTCGATGTCATGAACCCACAACGTCTAACTGGACAACGTGCATGTGCCCATCTTTTCGTTCCAGCCCTAACCAACTCCTCGTAGGCCTTTTCATTTGCATTTTGAATCAGGGCCATTATCTTCTTGAATCTTTCAGGAGAATAAGTGTACGCAGCCTTTTGGTATAAGCTCACCACTTGACCTCGATAATTTCTAATATTTTGCCTCAAGCGATATGTGCATATACCATGCACAACATCAGGAAATACACTGCTAACTTCATTCTTAATATTTTTGTGACGATCAGATACAATGATCATATTTTCAGGACATCCATACGTGTTGCGTAAGTGCTTCATAAACCATTCCCATGATTCGTCCTTCTCCTTATCAGCCACACCAAAGAGGAAACACTTGTTCATTGCCGTCTTTCGTAACCGCAACAAACAACACCCCTTTAAACTTGCCTTTTAGGTGTGTGACATTAACAATAATAACAGGTCTACAATACTCACTGAATCCTTTAATTGATGCATGTAAGGCAATATAAACATACTTGAATCTATCATCGTCATCAGTTTCGTGTAGCGCCTTTGTACCAGGGTTCTCTTTTTTCAACATGTACAATAATGCAGGCAAAATCCCCCAAGACTGTAAGTGATCACCATGTATGTAGTTGTAAGCACGATGTTGTGATTTTAGTGCTTTGTTGTACAAAATGTCTATCCCATGTTCAGTAGACAAATCAGCAATAATATCCCTAGGTTTAAGGGATCGTCCCTTCTTTAGTAGTTTTGGCGCAAACATGGCTCCAATAATCTCGAAGGCAATTGTGGAGGAGCATGTCTACTTAAGTTGGCTTCACATGTATGAGGTTGCTCGAATTTAGTCACCTTCCAACTTCCTCCTGGGATAGCATTTGCACAAAGTAAGAAGGTGCATCCTTTATGTTTACAAACAACCTCATAACGTGAAGTCGAAGACCGTATTTTTCTATACTCCACACGATGGTGTAGATGGTAGAAGCCCAATTTTGTTACCATTTCTTCTTTGCTTTCAAGCACTGCACCTTTAAATAAGTCACGCTCGATGTTAGGTGGTTCTTATGGAATGGAATCAGGGTCAGGATACTGATAAGATGTTATAGGAGCCATCCAAGCATATTTCGACCTAACCATTGGGAGCTCCGTATGATCATCATTCTCATTATCTATTTCGTTGGCATCAACAGGAGGTACTTTATTCCGAAGAACATGATCGTCATTGTCTCCTATTATGATATCATTGTTCACATTATTCCCTTCACGGTCATCCGGAACAAAAATAGTCATCTTTTTCCCATCCAAAGTGATCATAAATCAATCAACGGACTAGTTCATTGTCAACGTCACACTCTGGATCGTCATCTTCTTCCTCGGATTTGGCACCATCATTGTCCCCCGATGGAACAAATTGTTCATCTTATTGGTTATGTTGATCACCAACAAAATCCTGGTCATCATAGTGGCCACCGCCCCCGAAATCATCATACCTCCCAACATCATCATACCGCCCAAAATCATCATTAAATCCACCAATACCATCACCATCCTCATCATCATCATCACCACCATCCACATGATCACTACTATTGATTCTCGGTTGATGCTCCAAGATAGAAGATTTACTAGGCACTATATGTTGCATAGACGTTGGTTGAGGCTCAAGGTCCTATATTTACTTGGACAATTATTAGGCGCATCATGTTGCATATAGGTTGGCATACACTATGGTGGACCATGCATATAATTCATGCCGTAGTGAGAATTATATGGATTTAAGGGCATGAATTGACTGTTGATACCATATGAATAAGATTGAGCAGCCATGAGGTTCATAAAACCACGTGGATTGTTATTTCCGATGTACGAAGTCCCCACCATCCCATGATCTTTTGGTTGCAAGGTCACAAATATTCGGGGATCTTTAAAAATCTCAGCTACTCGTCGAAGATCCCGTTCACGCATAATCAAAGACTTAACCTCAGAACCATCCTCAGTTGGCATTAAACAGTGTAATTTGTATTCACACAAACGCCGATCACCATTTACAATGTTATGAACAATATCCACAAACCCACTATATGATATTGTCCACAACGACGTAAAAATGAGTACTTCTTCACCATTCCTATAGAAACTAACATCCCAAAAATCACTATGGACAATTATCACTTTATCATCCTCCATCTGACTCGATGTCAAGTCACATGTGACTCGATGTCGAGTCAGATGTCGAGTTACATTTTGCAGACTGTTGTTCGAGCTTATTTCGAACTGGTTTTTTTCATGTCTATGGTTTTCAAATCTATTGTATACCCAACCCCAAACTAAATACGATACTGAAATGAATAAAGGATGAGCTAGAGAACAAAATGCTTACATTGTTTCGAGATTCCGATCGAAAAAAATGGGTTGCCGGAAATTATAAGGTGTAAAAGAAGTGAATCTTTTTTATTCGATTCGGTATTCGAATTCGTATATTGACATTCGAATTCGAAAAATTAGAATAAGAATCCAAATAAGAATATTTATTCAGATTCGCATATTATGCGAATACGAATATAAATATCATTATATTCGATTCGAGTATTCGAATAATATTATATATATAATTATATTTAAATGAATGACTTATATGTAATCTTTATCCATATAAGTATATAATTATTTATGTAGTTTATTAATATATAATAAACCATATATTCACTTATAAAAGTCTAAATTAATAAGCCCATATATAATTATATTCTTGTAGTATATTTTTTATGGATTTGGCAGACAACAATAGTCTTTTTGTTTGTTCATATTTTTGGTGATTAATATATTATTGAAGTATTTAATAATTTCATGACCCAAAGTTATTATTTAGATTCTAGTTATTATTGCAATCTAATCAGATATTGTAGGGGAAAAAAAAAGATAAAAGTAGGTTAGGATTTCGAATACGAATATTCGAATTAATTCATATGTATTCGAATATATTTTCAAATAAGAATAAGAATTAGTTTTTATATTCGAACATTAAAAGAATACGAATAAGAATATTCTCTAAATGAGCCGTATATGAATAGAATATCTTGATATTCGACTCGATTCGATTCGTTTACACCTCTACCGAAAAAATGCCGGAAAATTTTATGTCTTAGAACCAAAAGTGTGAGAGAGAAAGTGAAAAGTAGAAAGAGATGTATGTGACCTAATGTAACATGTTTAAAGGATATGAATGTCATTTCATATCCCAAAATAACTAAAAAAGATGTGTTTGAAAAATATGACTATTTTTAATCTTTACACTTTGGAAATGGCCAATTTGACTCATTTCCACTTTTGCAAATAACCATTTTGACCCGTTTCCACATTTTAAAAAGTTTCAAAATTACCCTTCGATTAAGTTTCCATTAATTTGAAATTGATTTATTAATTTATAACTTTTGAGGGAATAAATTTACTCAAATGTTCTTTTTTTAAGATAAAACTCCCACAAATAGTTGAACTTATTTTACACGTTAAATAAATAAATAAATTCAAGAGTGAATGAAATTAAAAAAAGAACATATTCCCGCCAAAGTATTAGCAAAACCCCGCGCAGTAACATTACATTACATGTCCAGCACAAAACCCCACAAGCCCGCCTCTCTCTCTCTTTCACGCACAAACTCCTTCAGTGCGTGCGGAAATGGAGAACTCTACTTCACCAGTAACCCTTTCAGCATCACCAATAACAAACCCTAACCTTAAAATTATCCCCAATTCGGACCATAATTCAAGGAGCACAATCCATATCGGAGGAATACCGGTGGAATTTCCGTACCAGCCATACGGCACTCAGCTGGCGTTCATGAATCGAGTGATCTCGACACTCGACCGGTCGCAGAAGGATGGCCACTGCCACGCGCTGCTCGAGTCGCCTACTGGTACCGGGAAGTCGCTGTCGCTACTTTGCTCCGCCCTTGCGTGGCAGCAGAGTCAGAAGATGAAGAATATATGTGCCAATTTGACGCATTCGAGTTCGAGGCCTAACCCTGAGGCTAAAACGGATCCAATTAATCATGGAGGTGGTTTCATTCCTGAGACTCAGCCATCAGGTATTGAAATTCAGCGAAAAAAATATAATTTTGACTCGTTTCTGTTTGTTGTTAAGGGCAAAGTATAGTATGTGCTACTTTTTTTAAAAAAAAAAAAAATTATTGTGTTAACCCATTTATTGCCATATTGCTCAGTAGCTAAAGAAATGTTGCGGTTTTGTAAGTTGTCGAGATTAAAATGATAATTATGTAATTTCGTTTGATTGATGACTTCTTTTCGCAATTAAATAGGGATGTCATGTCTTCCAGATGCATCATAACTTGGATTGGGTTTCACTGTTATGGAAACGTTTGGTCTGATGGCACTTGGTCTCCCATTGTTGTATTTGTCAACTATAATTTATTTTGAGAATTTTCTGTTTCTTTTATAATTTTTTTCTTTAGGTAATCCAGTAACACCTTCACCTGCCACAACTAATGCAAAGAAGGAGAAGCCAAGATTGACTCCCACTATCTTTTATTCATCGTAAGCTTCATTAACCTGGCATTGTATTTATATGACGAATTTCTGAAAAGTATCACATGATTTGAACTCATAATTCTTCCATCATTTTATGTTTCACCAATTTTTCCTATTCTGATGGGGTGTCCAAATATCTCTGACTAAAATATGTCTCAGTTTTGAAAGAATTGATTATTATAGTTAGCTTCATTTTATTAGGAGAACTCATTCGCAAATCAGTCAAGTGATCCGCGAGTACAAGAAAACCTCATACCGAGCTCCCATGGCAGTCTTGGTAGGTTTCATGATATCTTAACATTCAATCTTCAGTATCACGCGCATTTATTATTTCAGGTTAATTTTGAGTTTCCATTGTCACGTGCAAATGCTTAATTGCTAGCATGTTATTTTCAGTTACTATTTCACGTGCATGTCATTTTCAGCTAATAGGCATATAGTCCAAAATTATGTTGCTCAAATATGGATGAATGTATCATCTATGTGTCAGCTGTCAAGGTCAGGAGACACATTCATAAGAGTAGCATATGAGCATTCTAATGTTTTTCCACATGTCTTCAGAAGTCTTAAGAATATTGAAAGGGCTAACTTTTAATGAAATAATGTCACACTGCAAAAGTTATATGTAAGAGGCAAATCTTGTTGCTTTATGGATATAGTTGTAGTTGTAACTTACGTCTTAGGACTTGGAACTGTTGAGGAGTCATGCCTTTTTGTGAAGGGTTGGAATGCAGATCATGTCTACTGAGTGTGTGTCTGGCTGTCTGCTTGGTAACTGAAGGGCAGGAGTAAGTAAAACAGTTCATCTTTTTATTGCTCTTGAAATTTATCTTAATCGCGTTTTCATTAAGTTATAATTGAGCTTGGTGCAGAAACTGCCTGACACATCTTTGCACCATTCAATCCCTTTTGCATATGTTTTGTAAATTACAAAAGAAATTAAGAAAAGGAAAAGGGAAAAGAGTACAAGTGAAAGGAATGCTCGTATTCAAGCCTAAGTTCATGCAATTAGCATATGATTATGTTGGCATGAGGTCTCTTTTATTTAAGGATATGCAGTTGTGATGGGTCTCTCTCTCTCTCTCTCTCTCACACTGATGCATTCTTACTGAACGTTTTCATTGTCAAAGTAAATAACAGGAAGCATATGAAATCAACTTACAACATTATGAAAATTAGCTTGTCTAGCTACTTGCAGACCTACGTTGTAGCTAGGACTCAAAATTTTGGATTGGATGTAGGAATTGCAAGTCATAGATAAAGCTGGAGTTGAGATTTAGGTGGAGAGGCAAGAAAATTTGTGAATCCAAGTACTGTAGTCAAATTATTTCCTCCTGCTCATGAGTTGAAAACTATCCATTCTTTAATACATAGTACTTGTGTCAAATAGTATTTCAGTTCGCTTATGCGTATTTTGTTCTGTGATCTTTCAGGGGTCAAGGAAACACTACTGTACAAATCCGCACTTACGTGGTGAAGATAAAGTTGATGAACAATGGTTGCTTCTGTTTTTTTTAAACTTAATAGCTCCTTGTATTTGTCGTCTATTCTAACAGTGGTTTAAATTTCAGTAAGTTGCTTCTGAAGAATAGAGAAGATACTTGCCCACAATTCAAGTAAGTTAATTTTATGTTACTACCTGTTGTACTCAATGCATATGCAATTCCAATGCCATCACTCAAACCTGTTACATATCAGAAATGTTCATAAAGTCAAAGGTCATCCCTCTCTTCAAAAAGGAGGCTGTCATGAGGTCCACGATATTGAAGACCTTGTCAAAGTTGGGCAAGTAGTCAAAGGTTCCATCTTGCTCCATTTTAGTTAGTACATATCGGTGAAATAATTAGCAAAGTCTCTGAATGAGCTCTTTGGTTTTCAGGTTGTTCATATTTTGCAGCACGTTCCATGGCACAAGATGCAGAGTTGGTCTTTTGCCCATATAACTACATTATCAATCCAGTCATCAGGGATGCGATGGAAGTTGATATTACTGGGAGCATTATCATTTTTGATGAAGCGCAGTATGTTACTCTTAAGTACTTGCCCCCTAAAAGATAACATATTTTGAGCCAACATGTTACTGAATATGGGAGTAATCACTCACTGTTTTTGTCATTTTTATGGAGTATAAAATAATATAGATTGTTGAAAAAGGCCCTCAGCTTTGCCTGCACAGCTGTGTATCACATAAGGACAAATTTTGAAACTATACTTAGAACGAATTTATATTATTTTGTGATTTATTTGTCTTATTGTGTCATGATTCAACAAACTGAAGTTAAATTGAATTTTTAAACCAAAGTATTTGACAGTTCTAAGTTATTATCAACTATTTGGTCAATATAATAACAAATAAGATTTCATCATATATAATTTCTTCTTCTCATCAACTCTAACTTTGTAAATCTGGTCAGTAATATAGAAGACATAGCTCGTGATGCTGGTAGTATCGATCTTGATGAAGAAGTTTTGATTCGTAAGTGCAAGTCTATACTTTTTTTTAAAAAAAAAATTATTACCTGTGGTACTAGCTTAGATTTCTTTGTGTTTCTGAAGATTTGCAGACAGAACTGGGGCAGCTGAGCCTCAATGATGACATGACTTACCAACCTTTGTTTGAGATGGCACAGGTGCTGATCTTAATTGGTGAGCTTTCCATTTGTTTCCTAAGTTCTGTTAGCCGGTGTTCAGTAATATTTTTTTTATCTGTGTAGGACATCTTGAGTTGGATTGGCCGGACAAAAAGTACATTAGTGAAACGTGAATTTCAGCGCTATTTTCGTTGGTTAGTAACCGTACCTTTTATCGTAGAATTCAACTTCATGAAACAGAAAAAGCACTAAACAAAATGAAAACTGGCAAAGCAGTTGGCCTAGATGATATACCAATTGAAGCGTGGAAATGTTTAGGTGGAGTTGGAATAGCATGGCTTACTAAATTATTTAATGTTATTCTAAAAACTAAGAAAATGCCTGATGAATGGAGAAAAAGTATATTGATACCTATATATAAAAACAAAGGGGATATACAAAATTGTGCAAATTACAGGGGAATTAAATTAATAAGTCATACAATGAAACTATGGGAAAGAGTTATAGAAGCAAGAATAAGAAATGAAACTAGTATATTAGATAATCAATTTGGCTTCATGCCAGGAAGATCCACAATTGAAGCTATACACTTAATTAGACGATTATGTGAACAATATAATGAGAGAAAACAAGATTTACATGTGGTTTTTATTGATCTTGAAAAGGCATACGATAGAGTCAACCGTGATATAATGTGGCGCGTATTGGAAAAAAGAGGAATAAAAATAGCCTACATAGATGCCATAAAAGATATGTATGATGGTATAACAACATTTATCGAGGACACCAACGGGAATATCTAGTGAATTCCCAAACACTATAGGTTTGCATCGGGATCCGCTCTAAGCCCGTACCTTTTTATCCTAATAATTGATGAAATCACTAAACACTTACAAAAATCCATCCCTGAATGTATGTTATTTGCGGACGATATAGTTTTAATTGATGAAACAAGGGAAGGAGTAAATGCAAAATTGGAAGTTTGGAGAGAAGCACTAGAATCAAAAGGTTTTACTATAAGTAGGGCTAAAACAGAATACATGGAATGCCACTTTAGTAAAAACAACAGGAACAATGAGACGAAGGTTAAAATTGATGGACATGAAGTGAGTATAACAAAGAGTTTTAAATACTTAGGATCTATAATTGAAGAGAACGGAGAAATCAATAAAGATGTCACACATAGGATCCAGGCGGGTTGGAATAAATGGAGGAGTGCATCTTCTATCCTTTGTGACCGTGAAAAATACCATTAAAATTGAAAGAAAAATTTTATAAAATGGCCATAAGGCCCGCAATGCTTTATGGAGCGTAATGTTGGGCGACTAAATATGAACACGAACAAAAAATGAGGGTAGCAGAGATGAGAATGCTAAGATGGATGTGCGGACACACTAGATTAGATAGAATAAGAAATGAACACATTAGAAACAAAGTGGGAGTAGCACCAATAGACGAGAAAATTAGAGAAACACGATTAAGATGGTTTGGACATGTTTATAGGAGACCTTTAGATGCACCTGTGCGACGTTTAGAAGGTAGAGAATCACTCACACAAATCAAAAGAGGAAGAGGTAGACCTAAAAAGACTTGGAAAGAAGCTATTAAACATGACATGTTATACCTAGAAATAAACGAAAATATGGCTTATGACCGTAAACGATGGCGCGATATGATCCGTATAGCCGACCCCACGTAGTGGGATTAAGGCTTAGTTTGTTGTTTTTTGTTGTTGTTGTTGTTGTAGAATATAGATGCAGTGAGCTTGCTTTACTTGGATTATCCTGCATATTCTTATCCCAGATTCCAAGTACTAGTCTAGAAATTTCCTATAAACAGTTTTAAGCTTTATGATAATATCTTGTTATGCTCCCTGATTGGTCACTTTCTCAAATTTAAAGGGAAATCGTGGGGACGTGATGTGTGATTTAAGTAAGGTGATGCAGGTCATGCTATTACATTTTGTTCGTATAGTGCGCTTCTTATGTAAGTGCAATAAGGTTTTAGTTTTCATTGCTTATCCTCAAAGATCCTAGTCCCCTAGAAGCAAAGGAAACTTTTGGAAAAAGCCTTGTTTCTTGTTATGGAATCAATTATAAATGGGATACGAATTTGGTTTTTAAAGGAAGAGGATTAGATTTGTACTTGAGAATTGAGATCTTGTCGTTGGACCTTAGACATTCAAGGAACTGTAATAGATCATGTATTATTTTTGCCCCTATTATAAGGATGATATTATGAACTGGCATTTCTCCTCTCTTAAATTCAAAAGTCATCTTAACTAGAAATCCAGTCAAATCTGAATTCTTTTTACTAATACAATTCAAACACCTATCAAAATTTACTAACCCAAATCAAGTTAAACCCCAAATGATTTGGCCTTGCCAAACACACTGTAAAAAAGATCTCATATCACTATTGTCCTTGTTTTATTATGACATTATTTGGTTGTATTTCAAAGCAAAATCCCGAACTTGTTGTAATGCTTTTTTATTTCTTTGTATTTTTATGACCAACTCAGTTGGACTGGAGTTAAGGCTTTAAAGGAGCTACAGGAAGCTAATATATCACTACAGAGTTTTTCAATCTTGCATGAATGTGCTAAAAAGGTAGTTATTAGTAATGGTCAATTTCAATGAATCTCCTACCGCTAGCTTACATATGGTACACTTGGTCATTTTTGCGGCTAGCAACTCTCTCATTATGATGGTTTGCTCTGAAGGCAATCAGAGCTGCTTCAGAAGCTGAGCCAGATATTGCTCATTTAAGTGGAGCGGCAGCAACTACACTGGAAGGTAATTAACCTCTATCTTCATGTTTTCCGCTTGTCTCCTGCGGTGAATATTTATTGCTGAATTGACCCTGCAATTATCATATAGGATTGTTCTCTTCACTCAATTACTTCTTTTCTGGGAATGGCATCCATGCATGTGACTATGAACTAGCTGTGCAAAGATTTGTGAAGAAAGATGAAGGTAAGTGGCGATATGACCATTTTCCATTCCTTTTAAAATTTTGAGCTCTCTATACTGCATGTAGGATTTAGAAGGATACTGAAATTGGCAACTACAACCCTTGTTAGTGTTTTGTAGTTCTCAATGTTGCATAGTTCGTCAATTGTCTTTAAATAGTCCAAGATACTATATGAATACGATGACACAATTATGCGGAGGAAGAGAAGTCTGCCATGTAAAATTTGTTATATGGGAACTCTTTGAAAATGAAGGTCTGAAATTGCACTACAATTTGATTTCTACTTCAGTTCAACTAATGGGAAAGGACATAGCCATAAGATAACCAAACTGTTAAGAGTAAACATTATGCAAAATTATGTTAAGTTTATTGCTATGATTTCACATTTCTTTAGTTTGGTCTAAGATTTCTCTATAGCATGTCATGCAACGGAAGAATGTGACGCTTCCTTTGTTTTGGTGCCATGTTGGGAGGGGTTGTAGAGGGGTGGGGATGATGCTAAGTAATCTCTGAAAATTTTTAAAACGGATAAAAGTGAGAAATTTACAGAACTTTAGGAGAACATAGCTAGCTTCAGTGCACATATAGAGTCCACTGCTAGTTATGATGCATGCATCTATGTCACCAAGCATCGACAGGTGCGAGAGAAAAAGGTGAAAGATTTGAGTTAAAGATTACTTTATGGATTTTAAGTAAAAAACTGAAACTTTTAGCGAGCCGTCCATCCAAAATTAGAGATTTGATTACACATGGAATTTTAGATGAGTTGAAAAAGTGAATATTGTTTAACTTATCACTACTGCCCTTAAGGTGATGAATCATTACTTTAAAATGAGATGGTACTTTCGGAAACAAAATTTTCATTTTAGGAAATGAAGCTTTATTTTGGGATTTTGTAAAAAGAAACAAGAGTGATGATTTGGGACAGAGGGTAGACATGTCTTTCAGTTTTATAGTATCTGAGGGAGAGTTCATCTTGAGGAATCATGTAAGGATTCTTCCTGAGAATATTCTGTTATATATCTTATATCTATTATAGTGACCTGGTCTTTACACTACAGAGAGTTAGGAAAAGTAGGCTCTTAATTCATATTTGCTCCTTCAGTTTTCAATTTCTGCTCAAGGAAATTCTTAATGTGATGCAGGTGGTTGGACAAACACATTCAGCTTGTGGTGCATGAATCCTGCTGTAGTTTTCAAAAGCATTGCTGAAATTTCTCAATCTGTAATTCTAACTTCGGGGTAAATTTAGTTGCATTCATGCTATTTATTGCAGAGGATGTATCTCTTCTTAACCATTTTTTAGAAAGGTCTTTTGTGATTATTAAACTTCCATCATTTCCTTTCGGTTTGTTCAAATTTATCATCCTCATTAGTGCTATAAAGCTGTCATATGGTTCAACAGATGAATACTGAATGGTTATCTCTTTGAAAAGTTTAATGTTTGCGTTGCGGCTGGGTACTGCGGCCAACTCCTTAATATATCATGTTACTTCATTTGCATGAGCCCACTTACACTGCCAACTGAGTTATATCTGGCTTGTATCTTTGATAAATCTTAAAGAGTTACTTTATATGTGTATATAATTTATATCCACGCATAAATATATATATATATAGGTTGATGGTATAATGCAGTCATTTATAGCAACATAATTTTCTTTCCTTATCATACAGGACTCTATCACCACTGAGTACTTTCTCATCTGAACTTGGTGTTCGGTTTGGCACTTGTCTGGAAGCTCCTCATGTCATAGATGTTGATTCACAGGTAGCATAGCTTTTTGGTACATGATTAGAATTTCATCTAATTGGATCTGTGGTCCAATCTGAGAGCTTGTCCGCCATCTTCATAGGTATGGGCGGCTGCAATTGCCAATGGTCCTGGTGGATATCCATTGAATGCAAGTTACAAGACTGCAGATGATTATGCTTTCCAGGTTTTATGCACCTTCCAACTATTATTGAAGTCGAATGAAATTCCTTTCCCTGGTGTACATTAATGAAAATTTGTTGTGGTCTCCTAAAGGATGCAGTTGGCTCATCTTTGGAGGAAATTTGCAAGGTTGTTCCTGGCGGGTGCCTGGTTTTCTTCCCTAGCTACAAGCTGCTTGATAAAGTATGCAATCGGTGGCAAGAAACAGGTCAATGGTCTCAACTAAACGCTCAGAAATCCTTTTTTGTTGGTAAGATTATTTGGATTCCTGCCGAGTGAACACTGAGCAATAAAATTGGATATAAGTCAACACCTTGGAATATGTAGTTTGCTGAAATTTTTAACATATATGTGGAATGCATCTCTTTTTCCTACACATTTTGATGCATAAACTTGTATTGATCCTGCATTACCAATTGATTTTTTTTTTTTTATTTTTTTTATACATATGTGTATATTATATTATTAGAACCAAGAGGAAGCAGCCAAGATTCTTTTGAGGCTGTTTTGAAGGATTACTATAACTCAATTCGTCATGGCACAAGACAGTTGAGTGGACGAAAGATACGGGGTAAAAAATTAGGTCTTAAAAATGGCAACTCGGTGGAAACCACAAGAGATACTAAGAAAAAAGGTGCTGCTTTTCTGGCAGTTTGTCGAGGGAAGGTAATTCGTGGCATTCCTTTAATTGATCTCTTTTTACATAATTGGAGGCTTTTATTTGCATTAGGATACTATTACCAGAACATTGTTTGCCCCTGAATTGTCTACTAATTCTACCACCTAGAATTTGTCATCATTGATGCATACCACCTCAGATGGTTTTTAGTCTAGTGTTGGCTTGTATTCCTCGTGCATATCTAGGTTCATTTTCCGGTTTTTTGCCAGGATAAAGCATAATTCAGATGGCAAAAGGAAAAGAATGGACATAATTTTTTCAGATCAAATTTAATATCTGACAGATATGTTTAGAAGTTTTTTATGAGACAGACTTGTTTATTGAATTCTTGATAGAGTTGAATGATCCATAAGTCAACACTTCTTAAACAGCGCGTTAATTGTCACCTGCATGATGTTTTGAAGGATATTGGGGTACATGGACTGTTCTTCTGATTTCTGGAGTAGGGTCAAGGATGAATTCCTTTGTGCTGTTTTTTTGTTGATAAGAAATTCAGCCCAGGGAACCCAGTTACACCTAAATGTTTTAATACTGCTAGTATGACTCATCTATAGTGTTTATCTAGACACATTGAGCAATAAGTCAACACCTTGGAATATGTAGTTTGCAACAATTTTTAACATATATGTGGAATGCATCTCTTTTTCCTACACATTTTGTGTAGGTAACAATTAAAATTCTGTTAATGTGGTGTTTCTATATGGGCAGTAACTGAAGGGGTTCTATTTTTGGGCGAGTTATAAAACTTCACCAAACATCTTAGTTGGAATCATGAACTAATAGTTTGTGTCTGGTGTAGGTATAAGGCTACCAATATTCTTTACATATGTAGATATAATTCTACCACCTAGAAGTATTACTAAAATTATCTGGCAAAAGGAAAAGAATGGACATAATTTTTGATAAATTTTATTACAATAAACACTTGTTTATTAATATCAATCCATAAGAACTCATCGATTGTCACCTGCATGATGTTTTGAAGGATATTATGGACTGTTCTTCTGATTTCTGGAGTAGGGTCAAGGATGAATTCCTTTGTGCTGTTTTTTTGTTGATAAGAAATTTTACACCTAAATGTTTTAATACTGCTAGTATGACTCATCTATAGTGTTTATCTAGACACATTTGTGTAGGTAACAATTAAAATTCTGTTAATGTGGTGTTTCTATATGGGCAGTAACTGAAGGGGTTCTATTTTTGGGCGAGTTATAAAACTTCACCAAACATCTTAGTTGGAATCATGAACTAATAGTTTGTGTCTGGTGTAGGTATAAGGCTACCAATATTCTTTACATATGTAGATATAGTATTACTAAAATTATCTCCTAATGATAAATTATTACAATAAACACTTAATATCAACTTAAGAACTCATCGACAAGTGTGGTAATAGATTTACAAATCAACTAGTAAATCTTGCTAAAATTTAATATACGCATCAATGAGGATTTGATAAGCTATAATGCTATATTTGAGTTATTGTACTTGTTTGGTTTGAGTTCATGATCGGAAGTTAATGTATATTTCATATTCCACCCAAATGGACTTTGTGTAAGTAAATTTATATATTGCCCTATGTATCTAGAGGTGTTTATCTATATTCCATCTAAAAGGGCACATAAACTTTGAGAGTTTATAAAATGTAATGGAAGCTTATTTGCTATACCTTGATCAAAACATAGTTGTTAAACTGTTTAATTAATATGTCAATTTAAATGTCCCATTTTGAATTAACATGTGTTTTACACTTTTGCCCTCAATAAAAGTGGCAGGAGTTAGGGGGTCTTACTTAAAAGGAGTGTTTGCAAAAACTTATACTTTACGAGGAAGTGATTTATTGTAGAATAATCGAAAAGTAGTTGAGAATCAGTAGTTGATAGTGTTTACCAATAGAAGCTAAAGTTTGAATATATTAAAGGAGAGTGTTTGGTGAAGACTTTGTTTGTAAAAAGTCAAACTAGAAGCATAATCAGAAATCTAAAGCACTCCCCCTTAGCTTTTAGATTCTGATTATATTATGCAGAATCAAAAGTAGAAGTTGACATTTGAAAACACTAAAAAATACGTTTTACTTTCTCAGCCAAAAGTTGATCATCACTTTTTTGAAGTGCTTTCAAACACTCCCTAAGTAAGACAATACTTTTGGTAAAAGTGCCAATCTAAGAATTAGGATATTGTATGTTCCCCTATAAGCTCTAACAGCTTATTAAAGGTTATGGGGTATTTTAAGTATAACATAGTCATTTATCCAAACAAACTCATGAATCATCTAAAATCTCAAGATCTAATGTTTCTTTCTTTCTTTGTTTCTTCTTTTTTCTTTTTGGCGAGTATTTGGGGGGGGGGGGGAGAGGTGTCCCTTTACCTGAGAAAAACACGCGATAGGATGTAGTTGATCCTCTAAGGCATAATGTTTCCGAGTTGTGTCATTTCCCAATTTGAACTTTTACCAGCCAAAAGTAGTGTTTAGCCGGGGTTAGTTTGAATTGTTTTAGAGTTCTACACGAGAGTTAAAAACTTGTTGTCTTGTGCCAAGTCCAATTTGTTTTATGATCTGCTCCATTTCCCCCCTGAGAATAAATGTAAAGTATGCCTGTCTTTCTTATCATGGGCAGAGGTGATTTGTTAGGTAATTCATTGCAAAAAGGAAAGCTCATCCAGTTAATGTTAGAGGATAGCATACAAAACACAACCAATTTCATAATGATTCAACATAAAAATGGGAAATTCTCCGTACTTTCTTAAAACATGTCTATATAAGGCAGTTTTCGCTAGTAGAGTAGTCTAGTCGAACAGTTTCCTCCTTCATTTACTTCTTCTGTTTTGGTGATAGATACAGTTATGAATGTGCCTTAAATAACTCTTACATAAGCGAGACCGAGTATTACGACAAAGAAATACATTTTGAACTAAAGAACTTATTAAATTGTGGAACTCACTTACATGGTAGAGCTATACTCATACATAAACATATACATGTGTTTGCATATTTGTTTTAAAAATAGGTGAAAAGATCAAGGGTAGCTAACAGTATGGATTATTAATCATGTCACCAGACCCAGAACTTGGATTATTATACTTGTTCCAGAGTGCTAAATACTATTAGTTCTACTCTTTGAAACATCTGCTTTAGAGACACTGTTTTACTTCTTACTTGTATCTTGACTTATCAAACCTAAGTTCAAACTATGGTCTAATACTTGCAGGTATCCGAAGGGATGGACTTCTCAGATGACAATGCCCGAGTTGTTGTATCCTTCCACGTTTTATCTGTCGGCCACGATGATTATCTTGCTGAATAAACATTATCAAGGACCCTGCATTTGTTTGAAACTTGGCTAGTGATTGTATTGTTGTAAGCACGAGTTTTCATGTCGCATTCTGCATAACAATGTCCCTGCATTTGTCTGCTGGATATTTGACTGGGTGAACTTGTGTATTTTGTATCTGATTTAAATTTAGATAATCTGCTCTGTTAAATGTTAAGCCTTAACTATCTCAGGTGATTGTTGGGATTCCCTTTCCAAACATGTAAGAGTATTTTTCTTTCCTAAACTTCTTTACTGATTAGATTCTATGTTCATATTGGTAATTCTTGATCATTAAATTGCCAGTTATGACATTAAAGTTGAACAAAAGAAGAGGTTCAACGATACATATGAGTCGTCGAAAAACCTTTTAAGTGGGAATGAGTGGTACTGTCAGCAAGCCTTCCGGGCTCTAAACCAGGCTACAGGTAGTTTTTGTAGCTTGTAGCTCTCAACCATTATATCTAAAATATCATATGTTTGTTTTTGTTGCGTTTCACTCTCTCCTTTTATTACCTTTATTCCGAATATCATAATTCCTCCACCTGTTGTTCTCTTTCACATCAACCTCTGCTGGTAAGATTCTTAGTTTCACCTTTTTTCGTCTTTAGGGTAAACTATTGAATGAAAAGTTCTATACAATAAATTTGCATTTTCTTTCCTTTAGCAACAAGTAAACCTAGGTATGGGAATTTTGGAATTTCTATGAAGTGAAGTAATACACATTGCCCTATTTGGTGGCTATATTTTGGTAGAATATGAAGATTTTAAGATGAGATCATTATGTTTTTAACATCTCTCTCAACCAAGCTTTTTTTATGTTAGAGTTTGTGTTTGTGTCCCACATTGCCAATTTGCTGGGCTGTTATTATGTATAAATGTGGGTTGGACACCCTCTCCCATTGAGCTAGCTTTGGGGATGAGTTCTACCCAAACCCATTTAACATGAGCACCCAGGTTTGGTTTGGAGGCGATGTTTGGAATTAGACCCCAGCCCATTTGGATTGGCACGCTCGGCGTGAGGACGATGTTAGAGTTTGTGTTTGTGTCCCACATTGCCAATTTGTTGGGCTGCTATTATGTATAAATGTGGGTTGGGCACCCTCTCCTCTTGCGCTAGCTTTTGGGGATGAGTTCTACCCAAGCCCATTTAACATTTTAAATCAAATGACATTTATTTTCACTTAAGATCCAACAATTTGTCAAGAAAATCATGAGGGGATTAGTTACACTGTTTCTGCCTTCAAATCTTTCCAATCTATCAATGTCACTTTTTCCGTTCCCCAATCCTACTTCAACTTCAGTGTGATTCTGTCCATGTTCTCCCAGGTCTTCATGCCCAGGCCTTTCCACTATAATATGATCGCATAGAAGAACAAATAGAATCTGGAGGTGCATTAACTTTATAATTCTATGTAATAGTGTTGTCAAACTTCCTAAGCATGGAAAGATATCGATTTATTTTAGTGGTTGAAAGTAAATCTATCGGATTGGGAAGAAATGTAGGTCGCCTTTGAAGTAATGGAGTATGTGATACATCCTAATACCTTGATAATTGATAAAAATGGGTTCCAGGTTTGTGAAGTGAATGATACATTCTCTACATTACAACTTAATTCATTTATAACTCCAATCACTTGATATCCTTAGGTCCAGTCTGCTCATTTGCTTAGTTTCATTGTTATTTTTACTAGGTGTTTCTCAAGAATGACACTTATTTCTTTAAATTTTGTAGGTCGTTGCATACGACACAGATTTGACTATGGAGCTGTTATCTTCTTAGGTACTTGTGTTCCATCTTCCTCATAACAGAACAATGATAAGATACACAGTTGCTGAGTTGTGCTTGTCTTCTGATTCTAAAACAACAGTTTTTCTTTTGCTCTTTTTTCTTTCTTCTCTTTTGCATAATGGGCAAATTTGATTGAACAAATTTGTCAGTGTTAACAAATTAGTTTAACTTTTGGAGGTCCCATTTCTGCAATTGGGTGCTGAACCCTGAATGGATTCTTTAGAAAGTTAAAATAGGCATTGATTAATATTTCCTTTGGCTTTACAAAGTTGTTCTTTCTTCATGCAGATGAGCGGTTCCACAAAGATAGAAATAGAGCATACATATCAAAGTGGTTGCGCAAGTCAATTAGGCTATACAGCAGCTTTGAGGAATCACTAGACGGATTGAAATCCTTTTTCAGAGATGTGAAGGTATAGGAATAGAGGCATGTTTTAATATGTGATCTGTAATGCAAGATATTATATTGGTGCCCTTTATTTTCCTGAATGCAGGTTCCTAATGGCATAGGAGCAAATTTATCACAAGATCCGGAGGTAGAGTGTGAGGACATCAAACCCGTGGATAAGAAAAAGGGGACAAGGAAGAAAAATAATAAAGTAACAAAATCTAGTTGCTACCAACAAAAAGTAGAACCAAGTGATGTCTTAGAGGTTGGCGAAAAAGCTGCTGGGCTGGCACATCCATCAATTCCTGTTGCAAATTATGATTCACTGTTCACTCAAACAAGAACTGAAGTTGTTATGCTAACGGATTATAAAGATGCTAGTGTTTGCAGGGAGTACATTGACTTAGAGTGTGATTCTGAAAAGGGCTCCAGGTAAAGTTGAAGGCCTTTAGTTTATGACAGTGCAATGAACCTCCCTTTGCAACTTGAAGAAGGAAACTATTAATATTTTAATTTCAACATGAACATCTTTTTTTCCATTTTATTTTAACAATGAGTTTTGAATCCTATCATTAATACTATAGTATTTTTAGTAGAACTTGATAATTTTCTAGTCTTATGATGGACTTTGTTAATTATCTAAAATGATGAGACTGTTTGAAGTTACTTCTTATACTTTCAGCTGACATAAATGTTCCCTACATGCAGGTCTGCGACGCCTTTGGTAGCAGCATCCTCAGATGATCTTGAACTTACCATTGTTAAAGAAACACCTGGTTTGAATTGCAGGAGCCCTAATACAATTCATGAATTCTTCTCCAAGGATGATTACTCGAGTCCAAGAACACACCATCCATTCACTGCTCTGCCTCAGCAATCTTCCTTTCCACCAAGATCCTGCCAAACTCTAAATGCCAGTCCTACTAATTTCGTGTCTTCAGCAATTACAACTCCCAATAAAGGTATCTCGCCTAATGCAAACATCATTGAACCTGAAGCAGAATCATCCTGGAGTGTAAATAATATTGTTTGGAAAAGGAGAAAAATCACTGGTTTCTCATCCGTTGGCCCTCTCCATGAATTTAGTAACCCTGTTCACGTTCCTGATAGATTTAGTTCTTTGGCAAGTTCAATAACGTATACAGATGCAACCCATCGTTCAGAAAATGAAGGTGGCAAATCTAAATATTTTCTATCATCCACACCGAATAATTCTGACGGATCACATGTGCCTCCTGGTGTAGATATGGAAGAGAGACTTCAAATATTCTGCTCACGCTGCAAAAATCCACTGGGTCTTCCTGAAAATGATTTATTTGTTATGTGTTCGCTCATTTCAACATCAAAAGTTCATTTAATGTCTCTGCAGAAGAAGACTTCGGAAACTGTAGCTTTAAGTACATCAAGTGTTGATATTCTTGTATCTGATACATCATCAGTCAATCAGCTTCTCTGTGGGACAGCTCAAGAAGGTGCATGTGAACAGGGAATTTGGTGCAAAGAAGATGGATGTGTATTTAACTCTATTTTTTGCCCATTCTGTGTTGACCCCGGCAATTGTCTTGGTGTTCAGGTTCTGGCCACTGATGCATCGAATATCAAGTTTCAAAACAAGGTGAGAATCTTTGTGGTTGAAGATGTTATTGGTTTCTTGCTTTAGCTGTGCCACAACTTCCTACACAACCTTACATTTGTTGTATTTGCAGCTATTGTTCTATTGTGATCGCTTGGAGATTAAAAATTTTGAAGGATCAAAAAACGAGGTAAATTAATTATTCTTTGTAAGTTTAGTTTTACAAAGTATTTAGTGGTCATATGTGCACACAGAATAAAATTCCTAGTAGAATTTGATATTATGTTTCAATCACAATCTACCATTTCTGTTCTTTTTTTATTTAGCCCAACAATTGCTTTCTTTTCGTCTTGATTTGATTCTTCTCAATGGGAGTGTTCGCAAACTCTAAAAAAAGTGATTTTCCGCTTCTGGATGCAAAAAAAAAAGCAACTATTTTTTTTATCTAGAAGCTGAAAAACACTTTTATCGAGTCTTCAAACACTCCCAATATACATATTTTTTCCTACAGATGCTCATGTTTTTTGCCAATTTTAGGCTTTATCTCCACAAGTTGGCTCGAGCACGGTGAAGAATGTGGGTCTTAGTGCGATCGACAAATTTGCATATGTTTCACCAGTACAAGATTCAACCGGCTGGAGGAGCACAAAGTCACGTGTAAGCAAGTTATCTAATGCTCATTCTCAAAAAAAAAAAAAAAAGATTATCTAATGCTCCTCCTAGTGCTGCATTGTTCTACTAGCAGTTAATTTTTATTTGGTAACGTTGCAGATGCGACTGCCAAAGAAGGGATAATTTGCTCAGTCACAAATTAGATGCAGGAAAACTAGGCATCAATGTCACATGGTTGTCTTAATTTTATGGGGAGCACTCCATGAGTATATATGAATTGCCATCATTTGTAAATTGGGATAATGAGAGTCCTGCGCGTCTGCTCCAATCGGCATCATGTAGAGCTTTTGATAGGTTGCACAGATGCAAATAAGGATCTTAAAAGCTACCATGCATTGGTTGAAAAGACATTTTGGTTTCTTACACCTAGAAGCTGAAAATCACTTTTTTTAGAGTTTGTAAATGGTCATCATAGCCCGTCATAGACTTATAAAGATGTTCTTGATAGAAATGAGGTACTTTGGCTCGATTCATCTAGTTCATGTTCATGATAGGTCATCAAACGGTGAGGGTCACAACAATAGAATCCACTCTCAGGACGGTGTGGCATAAATATTAAACTCTCAGTGTAGAAAACTGTTTTAAGGATAAATCTGTTATTCGTGCTCTCGATGGGACAAATGTAACGTTCAAATTCAAATTGAAATGGTTGATCACTAGAGAGTAGAGTGAGTAGTTGTGCCTTGTTTTTCCATGACATGCATGTCAAGTTTTGTCTACTCTACACATGCCGTTTTTCTCCTTGTTCTTGAAGGCAATCATATGTTGCTTGTGATTTCTTTGTATATATCTGAAGGCTGGTAGATATCTACATATCAGGTAGAGTTTCATGCAATAAAAAAAAAAAAATTGAGTGATTATAAGACTGAAGGCATTGTTTTTGTTAATGGAGTTACAAGAAATAGTTACAAATGCTACCTTTAAGTTTAGTCCAAAAAATCAAAATTGTAAATATCTTTCACATGTTTGTTTTTATTTTACAAACCGTACTTATTAGAATAGGGTATTTGTAAAAGAAACACAAACCTTTGGGATATTTGTAAACCTTAAGGGGATAGAGGAAATGGTGGGTTTTAGCCTCTTGACCCAAACCAAAGTTTTTTTTGTCCTTTTTTATGCTTTTAAAAAAAAGAACAAAAGCTTTCATTTTCTATTTTCCAATTATACCCTTTAGAATTTAGCCCTTTGACTAATTGTTTTAAAAAACAACTACAGTCTTGTAAAACGACTCTACATTTTTTTTTAAAAATTTGTTTGGACATGTATTGATCTTATAGGGTCGTTTTACATGACTGTGGTCGTTTTTTTGTAAAACAACTAGAGTCATTTTGAAAATATAGTAGTAATTCTATCGAAACGACTAGAGTCATTTTACAAGAATGTAGTCATTTTCATAATGTACTTAGTTCAAATTAATTTGCATTATTATCTGAATCATACTATCAACTATAAAAATAATATACTGTATTTTACATTATAAGTATGCGATTTACAATACTGTTGAGAATCAAACTCTAACATTACAATAAATAAAAAAATGAACATGACAATTCATCGTGTTGTACTAACAACATCCAAGTGTACTGTAGCTTAGATTTATAAATATTCGACTTATAATAAATTATAATGTAATATAAAGTGAGAATCAAACTTCCAAGTTCCAACATTATATAAATTAGGAGAAAAGATTCATTACTAAGTATTCACTTAATTGATTTGAATAAATTAAATCATAATCACAACATTTTAAGTTGTGTCGGACTTAATTTCAAACTATTTTCGTCAAAAATGTATTGAAAAATAAACATACAATACAAAGAAGATGCAAATTTACAAAAGAACTAGAGTTGTTTTACAAAACTACAGTCATTTCTGTAAAACGACTTTAGTTGTTTTGAAAATACTATAGTCTTTCTTTCAAAATGACTATAGTCGTTTTACAAGACTGAAGTCGTTCTTTCAACAACTAGAGTCGTTTTTAAAAGACTGTAGTCGTTTTCATAAAAATTATTTTGCATAATTATCTGAACGACATACTATCAGTTATAAAATTAATATAATGTATTATATATTCTAAGTTTCCGGCTTACAATAATGTTGAGAATTAAACTCTAACATTACAATGAATAAGATGATTACAATGAATAAAAGGATGGACATTATATACAATTCATTGTGATCTGCTAACAATATCAAAGTTTACTGTATTTTAGATTCTAAGTATATGTATAATAATGTATAATGCAATAAAAAGTGAGAATCAAACCTCTTAAATTATATGAATTGGGAGATGAGGTTCATTATTAAGTATTCAATTGATTGATTTGAATAAACTAAATCATAATTATAATGTTTAAGTCGTGTTTGACTTGATTTCAAACTATTTCATCAAAAAATGTATGAAAAAAACAAACATACAAGAGATACAAATTTACATTATCTTCTTCTTGTGGATGCTCGACTAGATCTTTGCTCATAAGGGGTTACACAAATGGGACAATAAAATTATTTTTTGTTAAGTGATAACAACCACTATACTTGTTTATATAAAGTAATTTTAACCATAAACGGAAATTGTCTGCTTCTTGGAGGAATAAATCTCATATCGATTTCATGTGAAGATGAATCAACTTTTGCAAATGTTTAACACTTCATGATATAGACCGTGATATCATGAATCCTTTATAAGGGTATTAACCAGGGTTCGAACCCTGTATCTTTCAATTTATTTGAAATTCTCAAACCAGTACTCCCAACTTATTAAAAAAAATGATATAGACCGTGATATGAAATATATGAGGAATTTGAATTTTGTACACTATTTCATCACTTCTACTTTGTTTGCATATCCATTTTGTTTCATCGTTATTAATAAAATCTCAAAAATAAAATATATCAGTCCATGTTGTTGGTCCATATTTATAACTAAAATAATAAGATTTTAGAAAGTTGACAAATAGATTGAATGTAATAGTTTCTATGATTGCTAGCTTTTAAATTATTGAACGACTATAGTCGTTTCACAAGACTATAGTCGTTTTAACGCGACTAAATATGGTATGGACATTACAAAAATTTTAGCTGAAAGGATAGTTTAGACATTATACATCAAAAGAGGCCTTAAAAACTTTTGATATGCTTGACTGGTCCTTTTTTTCTATAAACCCCATGTTTATAATTGAAATGATAACTGTTTATCTTTTTTTAATTAGACTAAGTTTTTGGACTATTCAAGATTGTACTCAGCTTTTGCTTGGCGCACATATGCTAATTGTCTACACAAAATTATGAATATTGTGGGAGAGGGGTGTAGGTTGTAGTCTGTAAACAAATCAAATTTGGGGCTACTAAATTTACAAGTCAAATATGTATTTATTTCTTATTCTTTTTTTATTTTTCTAATTTTACTAGGACACATCAAATATATAAAATGATATACTTAATGTGTGATTGTAGATATAAAGTAGAAGATGAAATATCATTCCAACCACGGAATTGAAGGGGTATTTTTTAGCTATAACACTCATTTATCCGAATAGTTTTTTAACAAGACTTGTCGGAATAGTTAAATGGTAATGACAAGACGAGACTCAAAGATAAATATAACACTATACATAAAAGGGTTTACCCTCTATATTTTTCTTGAGTATCACTTTATCCCTTTATACTCTAGATTGTATCACTTTACTTCTTATATTCTCAATTAGTATCACTTTACCCCCTTATAACTTTAGCATAATATTTTTATACTCACATATTAAAAGATATGTCCATTTAATCCTTACCTATTGATTTATTAAAATAACAATATCATTTTAAAAAATTTAATATTAGTAAACTTAAACTTATTTTATAAATTGAATAATTAATGGGTTAATATTAAATTTATTATATTTTACATTTATTTTCTAATTATTAACTTTAATATAACCCATGTTAAATTACTATATAACATAATATTTCATATTAGCTAATACATTTATACTTTTAATTTCTTATTCATCACAAACTTAAAATTATATAATATACATGTAATATATTTTATTAAAGATGCAAAATATTATTAGTGATTTTTTAATTTTTAATTGAATAATCATAATTTAATAAAAACTTTGTTTAATTGAAAAATAGTTATTTTAGTGGTTAATTATTAGATACTAAAATGAATAATCTTGACTTTAACATAATTTGTATTAAATATGGCTATAATTATCTATATATACATATTTCTCAAATTAAATTAATGTAATTTATTAATGATGAGAAACTTAATGCTAATAATTTATTTATTTAATAGAAATTATATTAAATTTAATAAATATAAAAATAAAATTATATATATAATATATGAATTCAATACAAGTAACTTAATTTAAAAACGACAATAGGGACAATTAAGTCGTTTAATAAAGGAATAGAAGAATAAAATTATATTTTAATAATATAAATGAGAAAGTGATACAAATTGAGAGTATAAGAAGGTAAAATAAATCTCTAACTCTAATGTATGGGCCTGTACTAGACTGGTCTTTTTTGATTTGAGTAGGTGATTTACTACCGAGGACAGGTTAAGGCAGGGCCTGCTGGACTTGCTTCTCATCGATTCAATCTGGTATTCCAGAATAGTCTAAGGGGGCTTCATCACTGTCCTGTGACGGAATCAGTGAAAAAAAAATGATATATACTTTATGCTAATAGATCGAAGACTAAGAAAGGAAGAAAGAAACCATTAACAATTAGGTAAGAGGACCAAGACAAGATTCTTGGTAGATCAATTATTTATCAAATGGAGGTAATGTCATCGGAAAAGAACTTTAATAATAGTTTGCTATAATAAAAGTCCCTCCAATTGTTTTGTGAATGCCAAGAACTATATATCCAATGGCATGTAATATGAACATGTCAACGATCACCCCAAATATTGGAATATATAGATTTTTTTTACTAAGTTTTAATAATTTTCTAACTTTACGTGTAAGAAAAGTTCCATGAACATGTTTAGTAGTGGGATTTAGTGAAAATTGATAAAGTTCTTACAAATTTAATTTTCCTTCCAAAACTAAATGGCCTTTTAAATATAAAAAATAAAATTATGACCATTGGAACCGCCGGTTCCACGGTCCCTCCAAAGGATTATTGACCACGGTTCTGGTTCCAGTTTCTATCCCGGTTCTGGTTCTATTTGGTCGGGCCTTGTACGTGTATAAAAACTACCGTATCAAAAATTCACAATTTATACTTGATTTATGCTGTATAATAATTTTTACATGTGGCAATTATCCGTGCGGTAAAATATGAGATGAAACATCTTTTCTGAAATATGAGATCTAATCCGGAAACCGAGTATGCCTAGCGCTTCCATTTCAAATTAACCTATATTTGATGTTTCACAATGGTTGCAGAAAAAAGCAAAAATAATGTGACATAGCCTCATAAGATGAATTAATTGAATTAGGCTTATTTTAATCATGTAAGCCCAATTTTATTTCTTAATTTTTTTCAAATGTTAGACTTTAATATATAAAACCTCAACGGGGAATTACAAGAAACATTCATATTAAACTTGCTAAGCCACATTGACTACATTTTCAGCCATGTGGGGACTTGGCTAGACCAATTCAATTCAACATCAATATCAAAGTCCATAGCCGCTAATCTATTACAAAGATCCAAAACAGATCAAGTTTTCACTTAAAAAAACAACGTAATAAAAAAAGCAAGTAGATGTCTTCGGCTATAGAAGCTCCAATCCCAACAAACGGATCCTGTGAGTTGAGTTTGCTGGCCATAACCTCATCATCTACCTGAAAAGTTGCTCTCTTAATTCCTTGTTCAAAAGCACGAAGAAGTGCTTGTCTGATTCCAATTAGGTGAGCTTCCACTGGATTACATAGGTCATCCCTAGAAGTCAACCATGTCTTAACATTGTTACCCAATTCATCAACAATCCAAATTCCAAAACCAATTATCCCCCCATCCATCACAGCACCATTGATGACCCCAAAGGGTAATCCTAGTCTGTAGTAGGCAGGGTCTTGAGATGCCATTAACCTTAGAACCTGGGGAAAATTCATGGCAGTTATCAAATTCTTGCCATTCAAAGATCTCCCTATCGAAAAATGTTTGTTCAACAATAAAATCATTTTGGAATACCCAAAGGTTTCTTGTTTTTCACAGCCACCAAAGGATACACACAGATAGTTGGATACGTTCCAGCGCACAATCTTTCTTTTTAACGTCCCTAAGAGACTTCCACACAACCAAAGAATGTAAACGAAGAATCGAGGTGTTAAGCCATTGAATGGGGGCCATTTTCCAGATTATTTGAGCACAAAAACATTGGAAAACATGTGTTCCATGTTTCAGAGTGTTCAACACAAAATCTACACAAAGGATCCACATGTATACCTCTTTTCATATGTTGCTCTGTTGTGGGGAGGGAGTTAGTCAAGCATGTCCACAAAAAGTGCTTCAATCTACCTCTCACCATAAGGTTCCAGCATGCACTCCATCTTTTTCTAAATTCTGAGGGATTGGAACTTGGTTTAGAGATATCTTGCTTTTCAAGGTTGAGCTGCATCAAGTGTCTATAGGCCGATTTCATAGTGAAATTACCCTTTTTCTCCAAGTGCCAAATGAGTCGATCCCTGTTACTTGAGGCATTGTAGGAATCTGGAGGATCAAGTTAGCATCAGAAGCACATAAAACATCAAAAATTAAATTTTTATTCCATTCGGTTCCATCCTCACTCATAAGATCTCTCACCCTTGTTCCACTAAAATCCACATTCTCTGTGAGTGCAGGTTTAAACATGGGGAGTTTAGGGATCCAAGGAGACTCGCACACTCTAATATATCTACCATCCCCAACTTGATATCTAATACCCAATGCTAGAGTAAGTAATGCTTTATGCCAACTTTTCCACAGCTACGAATCGCAAGATCTAGTTGTAGCATTTAGTAAATTACCCCCGGAAAGTACTTAGCTTTTAGAAGTTTACTCGTCAAGAGGTTTGGTTGTGTGACAATTCTCCAAAGTTACTTTGCAATTAGAGCATTATTGAAACAAGACATGTCTTGAAAGCCCAAACCCCCCACATCTTTAGGCAATTTCAATCTCTCCCAAGCCATCCAATGAAGTTTTTCCCCTCCCTCTTTACCCCCTCCCCCAACCATAACCTGGAAATAACCTGACAAATTTCCTTACATGTGCCCACAAGAAGTTTAGAACATGACAAGACATAAGTAGGTAGAGCATTGAGAACAACCTTAATCAAAACCTCTCTAGCTGATGGGTTAAGAAATTTATTTTTACAATCCCAAACTCTTTTTTGCACACATTCAATCACATACTGAAAAACCTATTTCTTAAATTTTTAAATAACCATTGGCAGCCCAAGATATTTAGCACACTGTTTTTCAGATATCCCATTCAGGAGTCTACAAATCTCTTTTTTAATTAATAGCAATGCTCTTATTAAAAAGAACAGAAGACTTTTCCAAGTTGACACTTTGCCCTGAGGCTAAACAAAATATGTCCAAAATCTATTTGACCAAAAGCGCCTGGATTAAGGTGGCTTTACAAAAGAGAATGGAGTCATCGACAAAGAAAAGATGGGTAATGACAGGGCTTCCTTGATAGATTTTGAGCCCCTGAAATTTGGCTTGAATTTGAGCTTGCTTGATAAGGTTTGAAAGGGCTTCAGATAGAAAAATGAAGAGGTAAGGAGAGAGAGGATCTCACTGCCTTAATCCTCTTGAGGGAAGAATGTATCCAAAAACTTGTCCATTAATGTTAAAAGAAAAGGAGGAAGAGCTGATGCATATCAGGATCCAGTTAAAACCCATTTTGAGCATAATAGAAGCCAAAAAGTTCCATTCAACTCTATTGTATGCTTTTGTCATGTCAAGTTTCAATGCCATATAAGTATTCTTGCTCTTTCTAAGGTTGTTCATAAAATGAATGTATTCTTGAGTAATGAACACATTATCAATGATTTGGCGATTAGGAACGAAAGTCGATTGGTTAGCACTAATACATTGATGCAACACACTTTTTAGTCTATTTGCAATTATTTTATAATCACTTTAGAAATCACACTGCAAAGACTAATAGGTCTACAATGTGCAATAGAAGAGGGGTGTTTAACCTTTGGGATTAGAGTAATAAATGTATGATTCAAGCTTTTAAGCATTTTGCCCTGACAGAAAAAGTTATTAATTGCAAGACAGACATGTTCAGAGATAAGATGCCAAAAATGTTAAAAGAAGATTGGGGTCATACTATCCATTCCTGGTGTTTTGATGGGGTTCATCTCAAACAATGCAGTTTTGATTTCCAAAGTGTCCACTGATTTAGTCAGCTCACGGTTCATAACAGTTGAAATGGACTTATGATTCCTTCAAGAATGTTGATATCACTTTGTGGTCTAGAGGAGCAGAACAAATGTGTATAGAAGCCAGATACTTCATTATCAATGGACTCCGGAGTATCACAGTAACACCCATACTATCTAACAAGTTTCTCAATGCAATTTCTTCTTCTCCCCTGGATGGTGCAAGCATGGAAGAATTTCGTGTTTCGGTCCCTTTTTTCAACCAATTGAGTCTAGATTTTTGGCCCCAATAAGCTTCTTCGTCTTCATATGCCTTGGATAGTGCTGATTTGAGAAAGCACCAGTCCGCATTTACAAAGCCACCACCACTCATTTTGATCAATTTTATTTCTTAATTGAAACCACTTACTTGTAGATAGGATAGTTACAAAAACTACCAATGATAAATTGATAATGTCACAAGCCTACCCTCTATACCACAACAAGCAAGTTCCAAACTACAATATATTATTTTAGTTAAAGTTCAACTAACATGTTATGTCCCCCCCTTTCTATTACATCTTTTTTACGTCAGAAATATCCAGCATCAATTACTATAGCAATTATCGATCAAAGTATATGTCAAAAAAAATATCAATCAAAGTACTATAGAACTAAACCGATATTGCGTTGAATTAGGCCGCATTGGCTACTTATTATGTTTTGTGGGCCTACTGGGCCAGTGGATGGTGAGCACGCTGTGAAATAATGAGCGTAGACCTTAGTAACGGTCCGAGTCGAACTGGATCCAGACCATATAGAACTAACATGATGACCAAATTAACCATTAATTCGGGTCAAGAGTTGACCGAAGATTGGGTTTTATGTAAACGGATCGAGTAAAAAACCAAGCATAAAGTTGTTCAAGCTTGTTTGATTTTTTATCGAACTTCGGAACTTGTGTTTGAATTTGATTTGATTATTAAATTGAGTCAAGCTTGAACGAGTTTTAATCGATACGAACATATGTAGCTTGATATATTTTTACACATATTTTATTATAATTTTTACTAATTTAATCGAGTTCAAGCTGAGTTTTTACATTTTACCGAATGAAAGAAACGCGTTTAAGTTTGTTTCGTTACGTTAACAAATTAAGCTCAAACGAATTTTTAAAAATCAATCTTGAGTCGAATATCGAATATTTTGGTTCATTTTTTAGCCCTAATTTTACCCAACTCGTGGAACTGACAATTAACCGCAATATATTGAGATTTGAAGGACAAGATGAAGTTGCTAGTGAACGGTGGCTGGCCAGCTGAAAACAATATAGTGGCTTTTCTAACAAATGTGTCAAGAGGCAAAAAGCATTAGGAGACCTCCCACTTCACTTCTTAGAGGTAACGATAGATAAATTAAATTTACACCAATTAAATGGTGACACATGTGAAATATATATTAAATATCAATTTTATATTTTCTATTTATATTAGAAAATTAATAAAATTAAATTTCTAAATCAAATAGTTAATTAATTGTATTTTAACTTTTAATATATATTTTATTGGCTAATTAAAGATTGTCAAATGTCAAATTCTTATAGATCAAGATATCTTGATAAATTATCGGAACATCATTATCTATTTTGATAATTATCACATATTGTGATTAAAGAGATAATATTAAATCTTGAGGGACCAATCAAATCAAGGTACTTCACCATATGATTTATTCAAGAACCACTCTCATACAAATATAAATAGGGGTCACTCTCAAGGAATTAAATCACAATTCGAAAAGAAGAAATCCTAGACTCCTAGCAAAGAAAACGTTGGAGGAAATTCTCTCAACTCTAGAAGATCAAATTCAAAGAGATCCATTGTGTCCGTCCATTGCGGAGTCTGCTCAAATCATAGCGTTTGATTTGGGAATAAGCTCTCTTGAGCTAACGTTATCGAATATCAAGTTCATCTTGAAGAAAGATCAAAAGGACAATTTCACCAAGAAATCATCAAATTCAAAGTCAGATATCGTTGAATATTTCACATTTGATTCGAGAATAAGCTTTCAAGCCATCGAATTAACATTATTCAAATTCAAATTCAAGTTTGGAGAAGATCAAACTGAAGAGTTCATCTCCAAAGTCTCAAATTCTGAATATTATTTTTTTGAAGAAAAAAATCAGAGGATTTTATCAGATTATAAACTTTTTTAATACTTTTGATTCATATAAATTTAATTTGTACATCTTTTCTTGTTTGTTTATTCGCATACAATAAAAATTTGTGTCACAGTACCCTACTACATTTATACGTACAACTACTAGTTTATTTAATTATTTAATTTTTTTGTTTCTTGAATTTAACGAAATGGGTTAAATTTTATTCATGCATCATTTTCACGGGAGTTTGTTGTATCTGTTTGTTGGCAGGGTCGTACCTGATGGGAGGCTGGAAAAGCTCAAGCCTAGAGCCCCAAATAATTGGGGGTCCAAATTTTTTTTTTCACTCTTTAGAGTTTGGGGTCCTTTTTTTTTTTTTTTTTCTTTAGCTCATACAAAAATTAAAGAGAAAATACCACAAAATACCCTGATTTTTGAAAAAAAGACAAAAATACCACCCTATCACTAATCTACCCCATCCGCTCCTAAACTTCCCAAATATACCCACCTCTTTACTTTTCTTATCAGGTTTTTTACCCTGATAAGAAAATACGCAGAGATTTCAACAGTCCGTACAACTTCCGGAACTCCTTAGGCAAGGTCTCCTTCCAGGTTGCGCCACCAGAGTCCTCTGCCGTATATGGCAGTGCTGCCGATGATAACGTGATGTCGTCCATCAAAGGTACAACCCTTCCCCCAATATTGCTACCGCTCGATTGTAAGGCCGAAATGACCGATTTGAGAGCGCGGCTAGGCGAGCTCCGATTCACTAACATCAACTCGCTAATCTCCGCCGGACTCATGGTTGCGCCGCTCTGAAATATCTCCGCCACTTGTGGGAATAATTTATGTTCCTTAACGCATAAATAATTTCTGGCCAAACTTTTAAAAGAGTTGAAATCACAATTAGAAAAATAAATGTGCACATCAATTCTCCCAGGCCGCAGCAAAGCTGAATCAACACCTTCCTTACTATTCACCGTGAAAATCATAATCCTCTCATCGTGAAAATTCAATATTCCATCCATGAAATTCAGCAAACTGGAGGATGTAATTCGCGTCCTCGATTTCTCCGAAACATAATGGTCCAAATCCTTGACGACGATCAGAGATTTACACGAGCTTTGCAACATGAGCGAATTGAGATCTGCATCGTCGGCCACTTGCGACAAATTGATGTTGTGAACATCGTAATTGAGAAAATTCGCAACTGCTGCGGTGAAACTGGATTTCCCGGTGCCGGAAGGGCCGTACAGGAGATAGTTATGTTTCCAAACGCGGTCTAGCTTGTGATAATAGTGCTTGGACCTGAGAAAAGTTTCCAATTCCAATCAAATTTTGCTTTTCAAATCCGGGTCGATTACAAGCAAATCGAAACAAGCGGGGTGATTGAACGGGATAGATTTCTGCATGATTTTTCTGTGCTCTTTTATTATTTTGTGATTTGAAATTTTTCGTTTGTTTCAACGTTGTTTCGAAGTTGTTTCTTTTATGTTTCTTTTGTTCTTTTATGTATTTTCTATTTATTTATTCTTTTTTATTGTTTTTGATTTGTTGTGTTATCTATATGACTGTGTATCTTTTTTATTTCTTTTGTAGTGAATGTGAGATTTTTTGTTGCTTGTTATGCCGAGCACTTTATTGGTGGGAAGGCTATGGATGCCGAAGCATTTGAGATAGAGAATGAACAAGCAAGGCTCAGTCATCTGCTTCACAATCATGCTAAGTTGAAGCTGCAAAATGGTGATGACGATGACAACGACATTGAGTTTCTACCTCCACTTCTTAATGATTTTAGAGAATTGTTGTTATGTAAATCTTAATGATGATATAATCAATTGAAAATATATAAGAAACATAAATGAAACATGTAAGAAACAATTGTGAAACAGGGGATCATGTGATAAAAGTTTGTAGTAAATTGCTTTTAAATTTAGAGAAATAGTGTAGTTTTTCCCCATATACTCTTCACTTTTTTTTTTTTGTCATCCTTGTAAATGTTGATCTTTGCTTCATTTCGATGTCTGCATATCTAATCTTGAACTAAAGATCTCACGTACTCTAGCAAAGTTGTTACTAGTAAGTCTTTCCCCTCTCTGATTGATGCATTCAATAATTCTCTACGATGTTGGAAGTCAATACAAAGTATTTTTGGTCGACGGTGGAGTCGTGTCCATTTCTCGTAGCCGATGATGGACAAGTAAGCTCAAATTTTTCGAATTGAATTTGTTGTTCCAAGATTTCGTTTAGGAGTCTTGAATGTGCGATCCATTGGAATCAGTATTCTTGTTATTTCAAAGTTGGTATACTTTCTATTTTCTCCCATTGTCCATTGTGGCATACCACAACTGAGATTTTCTCTATGCAACTGTGAAATTCAATGAAAAGTTGGCTAAGTGAAACATATAAGAAACATAAATGAAACAGGCATGAAACAACAAAGAAACAACAAACATGTTTGAAACAACAAAGAAACAAAAAAGAAACCAACGCAAAAAAATCAGCGGAAAATGAGTATTTTTGTCAAAAATCAGCGGAAAATGGGTATTTTTGTCCAAATTCAGCGAAAAATGGTATTTTTGTCCAAAATCAGCGGAAAATGGACATTGTGCAGGGATTGGGTATGGAAAATGGGGTACTTATGTCCTTTTCCCAAAATTAAAATTAGGAAAGATCCAATCCTTAAGACAACAAGAGCACTCCCAGGCCCAAACCGTATCAAGATTTTTTTTTATGTACTGTTAATTGGTTAATTATTTTTTATCAAACATGTTTTTATTTTTGTGTTTTTTTTGAGGAAGTTTTATTTTTATGTTTTTAATTATAGCATCTAATAGTAATCGACATCATTTTCGTATTTTCTCAGGTTATTATTGTAATTCGTTTTACAATTAATTTTTCAGTCATTGGTTTAAAGTAATATTTTAAGATAAAAAAAATGATTACACTATAAGGGCCCATTTTCATAATCTCGTCTAGGGCCCGGTGAAGCACAGGTCCGACCCTGTTTGTTGGAGAGCGGAGCCGAAAGAGTCCAGAGGCATTTACAGATTGCAGAGGAGTTGGTGAAAGATGCAAATCAGTACAATGGATTTTTTTTTCCCAATCTAATAGTGGCTGATATTGCTACAAATCCCATTGTTTATGTCTCCAAATAGGCCTAAAGGGAAGCCCCTTTCAATTCAAGAAGTTCAACTTCATCAAGGGGTTCCGTTAAGCAGGATATAAAAGAAACAAATATTTTTGATTCGATTCGGTATTCGAATATAAAGATTCGAATTTGATAATTTCTAATAAGAATTCGAATAAAAATACTATAATACCCCATTCGACAAATATTTGAATAATATATATTTATATTTATATCACTAATCAATACATATACATTAGTAAATGATACTTTATATCTATTCCATAAGCCCTATTTCAATTTTACTATTGTTTACTTGATAATTTATATTATTTAGATTTTAATTTATATTGCAAATTGTCATAATTTGGAAGGGGGAGAACCATATGAAACAATTACATAATTTTGAATATTAATATTAAAATCAAATCCAATATACTCGAATACATAGGTCGAATCAAATACGAATTTACTTTTAAATTCAAATACGAATACAAATATTCTTTAATTAGTGAAATTCAAATCAAATATTCTAAATATTTGAGTCGATTCGATTCTTTTACAACCATACTGTTAAGGAATTCATGTCCTTTAGAGAGTGTTTGCCACACACACACAAAAAAAAAAGTGATTCTCAGCTTTTAAAAAAATAATCATTTTTAGTGTTTTCAAGTATCAACTTGAGCTTCTGATTCTATTTTATTTAATCAAAATCAAAATTTAAAAGCAGAAAAGTGGTGCTTTTGATTTCTGATTATGCTTCTGGTTTGACCTTACAAATAAAATATTTTTACAACTTATCCACCAAAACACTCTATCTTAAATTAATCAATTTTAATTTTCTAGTTGCTAACACAACTAATTTATGAATCTCAACTACTTGCCGCTTCCGCAGCAACGAATCACTTCCTCCAAAAAGAAGTGTTTGCAAACACTCCCTTAAATTTAGTGAAAAGCTCAACTATCATTGATCAAAGTTATACAACTATCAAACTTAATTAGAAGCTAGAAGCAAGCCTAGTGTACGATACTGAATTTTCGTGCTCCTAAGTTCTTCCTAAGTACTATTTTTTGGAAAGAAACGGTCTTATTTGTTTTGGAGGGCTGTCACATATCTGCTTTCTTGACACTTCAAATATAATTTAAGGAATTCAGCGCCAATTTTGTTCTAGTAGACACCCCAACAGGCCACAGGTAAAACTACCTATTATGATAAGCTATTTTTTGCCCTTTTCTTCTTAACTTGGCTTTTGGCTTTTAATCATAATTTTCTAATGCACAGGGGAAAGTATGGTACTAGAAGCACTGCTACCTTGAGTGTGAAAAGTACAACATAGTTTAGGAATATGGATAGGCAAAAAGTAATGCAATTTGGAGCACCCAAATATCTCAAATAGTCAAATGAGAACTATAAAAAAATATCCATGATATGCATACTCAAACCCCAAAGAACTTGAAGAATACCATTCATCAAAATAATCTCAGAATATCAAAAAAGAAAAATGGTACAACAAACAAAATGAAACGGCAAGTTAAACTTGAGAAATTTATTCCAAGATAATCAACACCAAAACGATGACAACTGATGCAGGGCAAGTGAAAATAAACGACAAGATTCAGATAATTATCAATCAAACTAACATCATTGGACGGTGACGTGTACCCATATCCACATTTAATCACACTAACATATCACATGCCCACACAAGTTACAGATGACAAAATTAACACCCAAAACATCAATGATTAATAATCGATTAAAAACATATTGCTCATTGAACAGCATGTGAGAAATTAAACTAAAGAACACCAAAGGACTAAAAAGCAAACACTAGACACCGGGATAATAGGAGATGAGGCCTCCTATTCCAATTTCCCTATTCCACTCCCTATTCCACATGTTGGATGGAAGACACGTACAATTGCGACCCCATCTTGTACACGTGTATTTCATCTAATACAATGGAATAGGAAAAGTGGAATAAAAGATCTCGTCCCGGATAATGGAGGGAACATGACATAACATGCGCAAATGTGCGTACAGTGGGAAGAATTAAGTTTTTCATTTAGAACTTCCATAGCATTGCATCAGTCAGTAACTCTAAAAAGTTGGTCTAAGAAACAAAGCTAAATCCCATATTATAAACTATTCCATGTCACTAGAAATAACGGGCCGGCAAGTACAGCCAATCCATAACCAGAACCTTACAGATGTACCAACAATGTCAAAAGAAATTAACATATACTGTAGTCGAGTATTCAAAATATCCTTCTGATAGAAACTCATCACCTGTGGCAAAACTTAATCATCATCTTCTTCCTCCTGCATTCGAATTGCAGAAGTTTCTCATTGACATGGTTGCAAACACTAAAAATAGTAGAATCATATACTCCGTATAAACTACTAACCTCCCCACTGCCTTCCTCGTCTTCGTCATCATTAACCTCTGATTTTGACTTGTCTGACTCATCATCATCACCACCACCGGCCTATAAAAAATTCAGAAGCTACATCAGCAATTTGAAAATGACAATGATGAAACATATATCCAACAGTTATCATAGAAAAAGTTGCCACGACATAAGTAATAACAAACAAATTACCAATTTCCTGTTGTAGGCTTCCATTTTTCGCTCATACTCCTCCTTTCGCTTCTCTGCTTTTGCCACAAAGGGAGCTTTTTCCTAATATTTACAACATATCAGTCCATAAGCAATTACACATCAATAAGAATGAATCCACGAAAACAGGATATAAAAAAATTGTCAAAATAGAAGCTTCAGATATCTAGAATCTGGAAATATTTACCTCCTCACTCAACGACTTCCATTGATCACCACCAGCTTTACCAACCTATAATAAATCCCACTAATTGTATCAGACATCATAAAAATAGAAACAATAATCTAGGGTGAAACATGAAAGAAAGAGCCCTCACAGCAGCAACAGATTTGTTTTTGGGGTGCATTTCCTTGTATTGCTTCCTGAAGTCTTCCCTGCAGTTGGGAACATCATCGGTTAGAAACCTCAATTATGAAAACACAACACTGAGTAACAACTAAGTAATGTAAAGAAATAGACATCTGGGAGACGACAAACAAAAGTGAGAATAGGCATACATGAAAACAAAGAAAGCACTTGGAGGCCTCTTTGGCTTGTTTGGGTCCTTTGCAGCTTTCTTCTCCTTCTTAGTCTGTTTCTTCACAGCAAGCCTAATATTCACATCACAAATTGTTGTGTTAATAAACTATAACAAATAAAACCTAAAAAGGTTGCAGCACAGAGAAAGGACACAGAGATAATAAGTACACAGAACTAATAGGTTATAGTTATCATAAAATAAAATAGATAAAACTGGCGTAGTAGTCTCAATACATCTAAGAACAGCTTAGGTCACATTGGATATTCAGCCAAATTATTAAAAAGAGGAGAAGATAAAGTGATTTACTTTCTGCAAATCATTCTACTCAGAAAGTTTCACCAGAAAAAAAACACATGAAATACAAAACATGAATGTAAATAATCATTTAAATGCTAGACAATTCAATATTTCAATTATATTTATCAAACAGATCACTGGAGAACATTTAAAAAAATATATAGAAAAACGCGGAGATACATTAAACTAAGCACACAGATCTTAGCCTGAGTCGATCAGATTTTTTCCACACTGAATTAATAGCAAAATTCGCTACAATTACTTCACTAAACATTGGAAACTAACACAACGACACGTCAAATAAAACAAGGTAAGAAACACAACAATTAACTACAACACATAATCATCTTAAGCTTATTGGTATACGAACTCCGCCTACAGGCTACAAAAATATTCCAAAAAACAATTAAATCGAAAAATAAAACACAACGAAAACATCGCTCACTTGCTGTCGGCTTTCCTCGAACCAGCCTTCGATTTTCCTCCTTTCATCTGAAAAACAAAACACACAGATCTAAATTTAAAAAAAAAAAAAAAGAACGAATCACCCAAAAAACAGCAAAAGATAAGCGGAAAACGACGGCGAATCCGCTGAAACTCACCTCAAATAAGAAGGTAGGGTTTGTGGCTAAGGTTTCCTTTTGACCTGCTACGCTAACGCTATAGCGAGATTGAAGTATAACAAGGCTGAGCTAGAGAGATAAAGAGAAAGAGATAGAGAGACAGAGAAAAAAAGTGAGTGATTATTATAAAGACGGGAGTTGAAAATCTGAAACAATGTGGAATTGAATGAAATATACGCGCCACGATTGGGAATTGGGTAAATGGGGGTTCTAGGCGGGATTTATAGGATTTGGCCACCTCGTCGATCCGGGTTAGTGTCTTGCATCTAATCCGTTAGATGAATCCAAATACTCGGCCCGCAGTAAATCCACTTATTGACTCGCACAACAACAATATCCGATGGCCCCATGACCGCTGCTAATACTTTTTAGAATGGATACTAATACTTTTTGACAAAGACTACTAATACTTTTAAGAAGAAATACTAAAATACATTCAATTGAAAAATCTAATGCTTTTCAATAAGATTATTAATACGTTTTAGGGGGAATACTAATATTTTTGCAGGAAAAAATCAATATTTTTCATGAGGATTAATAAAAAAACTGCTCAATGGTTAATAATACTTTTACAGGGGATTACTAATATTTTTCAATGGAAAAACTAATACGTTTGAAGGTTGACTAATTACGTCACTGTCTAATACTTTTCAAGGGGACAATTAATACATTTTAGGTTGATTACTAATACTCTTGAGGCAAAAAAACAATATTTTTCATGAGGGCTACTAAAAATATTGTTCAAAAGATTACTAATATTTTTCAAATGTACTACTAATACTTTTCAGATGTATTACTAATATTTTACAGGGGGAAAACTAGTACTTTTAATGGCTCATAATATTACAAAAATGACACTGGTGGATGAAATTAAAAAAAAATCCGGGCTGAGTTGGATCCGTCTAATGGAAAAAACCCGTTAGACGGTCTAACTCAAGTTTTTGTCCATCGATGTGAGTATATTCTTTTCCATGTTTTTGGGAAAGATGGGATCAATTATGAATTATCATTTTGATAGTTCTAGTTTAAATTTTTAATTTTACTATGATATTATGCATTGTATAATATTAAAATTATTTATCGAAAATTGATTATCGGATTCTGGATTCGTTATAGTATAAGGAGATGATATTTTTTTTTTTCTTTCAAAATTGGATCGATAATTAAATTGACTTTTCGTTGATCAATGTATCTATTGAATCGATCTAAATTAAATTTATTATATTTTTATAATATAAAATCAGTTTGACCTATTTTAATTGATTCTACAAAAAAAAGTTATATTGTGTATAAATGGTTGAGCGCTTATGATAATGATCGGTTTGTCCGATACAGTTCAGATTTTAAATTTATTTTGCAGGACTCAAAAGAAAAAAAAAAAGGAGAGAATGCTCGTTTATATAGACAATGTACTTTTGTATTCAATATTGCAATTTGCATTCGTTTATTAATGAAAATGAGCTTTTGTCAAGCTTTCTTGTACCTCAAAAGTGCCATAGGGTGTGATTGTGACGTAACAGTCGTTTGCTATTGTGTTTATTGTGTTGGGGTGGAAGTAGTCGTACGTGGTCGACTACCAGGTACATAATGCCCCTTTATCCACATAACCAAAAGGGCACCCTATGATTCAATATTGTAATTTGTATCCAGTTATTAATGAAAATATGAGTTTTCGCTCAAATTCTGTTGTACCTCGAAAGCATCCTCAAGTGTGATTGTGGCGTAACTGTTATTTGTGGATGTGTTTTAGTTTTGCTGAAGCAGAAGTAGTGGTATGTGGCCGACTACTAGCCACATGCAATGCCTCTTTTTCCACATAACCAAAAAGAAACCCGTTGATTCAATATTGTAATTTGCATTCAGTTATTAATGAAAATATGAGTTTTTGTTGTAACTCAAAAGCACCCTTGACTGTGATTGTGATGTAACAATTGTTTGTAAGTATATTGTGTTGAGGCGAAAGTAGTCGTAAGTGGTCACCTACCAACCGCACAATGCCCATTATTCCACATCCAAACACAGAACCGTAATAGGTGGTCGATATATTTTAGCAAATAAAAAATCCACTATAACTCAAGTTTCAAATTTGACCGAAAGAACACACTTATATGAAAACCAGTCACATAAGTGACATTTCTTTCTTATAATTGTTTAAAATATACTCCTAACAATTATGAGATACTCATTGGTGTAAGTGGATGTGAAAGATATCTTTTTGTAACACTATTCTAAAAATTTCTGCCTAAGTGCAAGGCTCCCGCTTTTTATATCACTTATTTAAAAATAAATGTGCGATTCTCTAATTCATTGTGTTATTTTGTGTTAGTTTTCGACAACTTAACAATTCTTGTACTTTGGTTATATATTAATCGATTATTACATCTTGTTTGTTATTGAAATGTCTCTCACCACACCTTCAATGATTTGGGTGGGAGATGAAGTTTTCCCAACCACAGATAGTCGTGCTCACTCAGCCATCTCACGGGATTCTTTCAATGTCTGTCTTGCTGTGTAGCCTCTAATGCATCAGCTCCTTCAACTTCTTCTTTATCACTATTGTAGACATTTGGGATGACAACATCTGTGAACGGACACTTATGCGGCTCAACACTCTTACTCTTCTCTAGTGCCTTTTCGTTCTCTTCCTGTTTCTTTTCAAGAAGTATTTGGCTGGCCTATTACTCATTTAATGCATCAGAGACGGATGCGTTCTTTAGGAATTCTAGAAGCCACTCTTCTTCTTCAATCATCTCGGGCCTCTGAAACATATGGCTACTCAAGCTTAGTTTCCATATCCTCCATATGTACAACCTAGCCTTTATATTAGGATAGATAGAGGATCCATGTTCTTCAAATGCATCTTCATCTCTTACAGTGACTTCTTTTTGTGGCCTTACCTCCACAACAGGTTCATGAGTGGTCTCAACAGCTGCCTTTTCCATTACCATTGCAGTTGTGTCCTCGACCCTGACTTCGGTTGGCTCAGCTGCAACTATTTCCATAGGAGCTGATTCGACTACAACTCTTTCGACGATTTAGGTAGCGACTCCAGCTGTTTGCTTGTCTTGATTCCTCTTGGACCTCCTTTCCAAGGGAATCTCAACAAATTCTGTCTCGTCTGAATCTTGAGCCTCAATACTGACTGTAGATTCTTCTAGTTCATCTCCCAACCCTTTTGTTGGCTGAGTCTTCTGCTTCTTAACAGCTGGCTTGTGAGGTGCAGTTGTTCTCCTTTTCTTTGGGACTTCTGGAGCAGGGACAAATGTGGGAAAAGGAACAGATTCAATTGTTTACTCCTCAGAAGTACCCTTCTTCTACGTGTGGGCCTTCTTCTGAGTAGCTGACAAATTCCCTTTGAACAACCTCTTGTTATTTGTTAACATGGAAAGCCTTTCCCTTTCTCAAAGGCAATCCCTTATTCTCCAGCAAATATCCTAACACCAATCCATAACCCAATGTGCTCTTAAACTTGCCTTCAGCTACTTCCACATTCTGTACATTTTGATACAACTTGTCAAATATGTACTCACTCTAGTTGACTTCAAGTTCCTCGATGATAGCTTCCATGACAGCCAGTTTTGCAAGCGACAGCTGGTTATAGGAGCCGAACTTGATATCCACGCATTTCGCCATCACATCCAGTAATTTGTGGTATTCTTCTTTGATCACAACCTTCGTGGCTGATACATTGAACTTAGTAGTAGCTTCCTCCACAACAATCTCCTCCCAAATCTTCTGGAGATAAAACTCATAATCCTTCAGCTCTTTGAGTCCACTATTGGGAAGGTGAAACATCTCAGTCAAGTCTGTTGCATTGATCTTGACTTCCTTACCATTCACAGAGGAATGAATTCCATCATCGTGAAAGGAGACGTTCACATAAAATATAGTCACCTCTTCAAGATAGGTATATGGCATCGGTAGAGTAAGGATTTTCAAGTCCAAATTTTTCAAGGTGCTTAACAATCTTCTCAGCCCTTCCCTAATCATCAGATTGTTTAACCAGACCGTCAACATCGATAAATGCACCAGAGCACACTTTCTCTGATAATTTTGCAAAATCTAGAGCATAACTTGATCCATTCTTTGGTGCCATGGTGATTTTTGAGAGTTTGAAGTTTCGAACTTAGGTTTTCTTTGCAGAGGGAGTTTTAGAAATTAGGAAAGTATTTAAATGCAATGTAAAGAGAGAGAAAGGAATATTCCGATATATATGAAATGTGAAGAGACATTTTTGAGATTGTGCATATTTAAATTTAATCCACATTGAGATTGACCCTGAAAATTCAAGCAACATGGTCCAACTATAAACAGTATGGTTTTGTGCTAGTTGATTCCCCTCCTCAAGTTGTAAGATCACCTGCAGATGAAGCTGTTGAGACAGCTAATGCACAGACAACTCAAATGGAAAAACAAAGCGCTACTCAAATGAACTATTTCCACAACACAATCGAGGCACGATATATTCAAGAAAGGTTAACAAAAAAAAATCGCCATTGAAGTTTCATCAGGTACAAAGAGCTGCTAGTCATGGGGAAGAGGCAAGGAACCCAATTGGAGATGCAGAAGGGCCTTCCTCAACTCATATTGACAATTTTGGTCCTGAGGACCTTGTGTTCCCTGCAGAAATTTCAAGTGATGAAGAGTCGTCTTAAATGTCTCATAGTCCAATGATCTTGTACATATTGAAGAACCAAAAGATTTTGAAGGACGCGGATTGATCCGATGGCTCAAAAGTTACCTTAAAAACCGTTTGCACCTATCGCTTTATAGTATAGATTAGCAACAGTACGAATCATTCCCACGAGGGAAAGTACTAATAATTAGAGTCTTTTTGTTATTTACTAACAATTTTCGAGTTTTTGTTTGATAAAAAAAATAAAGAATCTAAATTATCGAAGTGTAAAAATGAAGTAAAATTTGTAGAATTTTCAAGAGATAGAAGTGTGTTTGAATGTAAATCCCTCTAGAATGTTTTTGTGATTTGACAAGTTAAAAATTCAACCATAAGCCCTTATCAAAAAACCAACCTCTTTTAATAAAATCTCATGTTATGTGGACCGTAGAAATTCGATTTAAGTTAATCCCTTTCTCAAGGCGAAAAACTCCTAATCTCAAGTTGATTTTCAAATCTCTTTCTAGTTAAAACCCCAAGATTGCATTATAACGATTTATGAATTCCCATATTAGGTTTGACCTTAATCCGGAAGATTTATCTATATCTAGGATTGCATGCAACTCTTTTCACTTATACAATTTCTTTTTCACCATAAATCTCTCGATTCCGATGAAGAAAATATATCAAATTAATAAACCGGAAATATTAACTCAAATGATTCGACCTTAAGCATGATATAAGTGAATCACACAAGACATGATGATTTTATTAAAAACATACAAACCTCAATCACAAATCCATTCTAGAGTTCATTACACTCAAACACTAGGAGTTTTTACTCATGATCTTGATAAAAGAGTAAATTACACAAGAAGATGTAAATATTATAGACATGGTGTACTTATCTTTTCAAAATCTCAATTGACTTCTTTCTTGAATGATGATGTTGCTCCAAGCCTTCTTCCCAATGTTGCCTCAAGCTTTCTTCTCCAAGACCTCTTGATCCCAATTCTACTTAATGAAGTGAATACAATGAATATTTCTGAGTATCTAATGAATGAATCTCCCAATTTCAACCTTGGCTTTTATGGGAAAAGCAACCAATACATTGATAGTATCTTTTATTAAACAATCACCCCCATTTTCCTTGTTGGTTGGTGAATTCTTGTATTCAATTTGATGAGGAGGGACATGGAGACATGTTTCAAGAAAATAGGGTGTTAAAAGTTACAAAAGTGGCCAAAATGGGTTGGTTGGTGAGTTTTCCCAAATTCCGCAAAGAAAAGTTGCAAAAAGAGGTCCGGACACGCTTGTGTTGGACCAAAGACGACTGCCGTTTTGCAACAAAATTTTGAAGATGATTGGAAGCCGTGTTGAACTTAACACGGCCGTGTTCCACAACAATCTCCTCCCGTGTTATACGAGATAAAACCATGTTCGGGCCTTTTTATGCGATCCGGTTTGGCCGTTTTGACCATTTTTCCAATTTTTATCCAATTTATTTCCTTCTTTTATGAACATGGCCATGTTACTTGACACCCCAAGTCATGTTGAGTGTTTTTCTTGCCTTTTTCAAGTAATATTGGCTTCACATTGCTCCAAATTGCTCCACCTATAATGTTAAACACATCACATGATGAAATGCTGAGAAATACTTGAGAAACTATGATTTTTCTAACAAAACAATTCAAAAACTATTGAATTAATAATACAAAATATTGTACAAAATGACACTTATCAAACCGCTCCAACTTGGAAATTTTGCTTGTCCTCAAGCAATTTTTAAAACAAAGAGATGGGTTGAAAACAAAAAGAGATATCTATTTTCACAATTTCGACATGATTGAAGTGAATCGCTAACCTTTTCTTCCCGATTAAGCCAATCCATCCGTTTTTCAAATCAAAATTTGTTAAAAAGAGAGTGACTTCAATAATTGGAATCGTTCAAAACATCAAGTTGTCATATCACGAAAAATTTGTCGTTTCATATGCTTAGATCAAATACAAAAATGTAATGATAAAAGGAGAAGTCCAAAACTTGAAGTCTTTTCAATTTTTTTTTTTTATATAGCAAATATAATTATAAAATGGAGGACAAACAAACTTCCACTAGGTTTAAATTTTGAATGTCTTTTCAAAAACTCCTGAGGGTGGTGTCCCATATTCATATTTGTGTCAGCCGTTTGAAAAAAGAGACACATGGGGCTCATGAAAAGTTACAAATTCAGAGGAATATAACCTCGATTTGTCCCTTTATATAACAAATATTAGCACATTTTTTTTTCGTTTTTTTTTTCTTTTTCCATTTTTTTTTTAAACCAAGTGAAGTTATGGTTTCTCTAGTGATCATGACACAAAGTATCTAGATGATTAAGCAAAGTCCATTTTGCTAACTTCATGACATTAAACTCTTTTGGCCAAATTCATCCATTTGATGAAAACGCAGTTTAAAAACATTTTGCAATTTGAGTTTTCAAAAAGAAACGAGCCTTCGGATATATGTTTGGAGAGATGGATGGTATGGGATATGGTCTTTTAGATCTTTGCTTGTATATTGATAATCATGATGCAACTATAATAAGTAATATATGTGGGGTCTGAGCTAGATCAAGAAATGGATTATTGAGACCAAAGCTCTTCGAAGGGAATTGATTGGAAGCTTTAAATGTTTATGTAACAAGTTGTTGATATGGGGTTCTGATCAAGTGGCCTTTCAAAATTGCGAAAGGAATCATATGAATATGATAAATGAGAGCCACTAGAGTGACATGGATTTATTAGCTGCAAATGTTGAGAAAAAATTCGAGCACATGGAAGCTTCTATGAATCAGAAATTCTCAGCTTTGCAAGAACAGTTGATTGAACTCAACTCAAGTCACTTTGTTGCAGACTCCTCGACTCAGATGAAGTTGGACTTTATCCTACAGATGATTCGACCTCTATCCAGTGTTGATGCCAAAAAGGAAGAAGAATGACCCTCTAAAACAATATCTCGTAAACGCAAAGGCACCTCGAGCACTTATATTCTGTCTTAGATTCCACCCTCTCTATCAGTTGATGAAAAGGTTGAGCTCGCAATGAAAAAATCTAGAGAGGAATTTGTTGCTCTTGATCAGAGGCAAGAAGACAGGATAAATCTGCTAAGGAAATAAAATGGTGGGCCACCAACAGGCTAGATCCCCAAAGAGAAGACGAACGAAGAATTTGAAACTCTTCTCTCATAAGGATATTATAAGGGGATGAATCTTTCAGAAGCCTAGGATATGTATTGGGACAAAGGCTTGGAGGACATTGAGTAGACTAAGGGTCAGCAGACTAAGGGTCGACATAGTTCTTCATCAAACCAATAGTAGAGTAGTGGCAGCCAAGTTTCCAAAGGAGGCAGTTAAGTTGGTGCGAGAGGATGTGGAAGTGAAAGAGAAAGAGAAAGAAGTGAATTTACTTCTAGTGGAGGGGGGAAAGCGCAAAGTCAACAAAGAAGAAGCCCTCTACCAGGAAGAGGAAGAGGGTATTCAGCCAACCCCATGCAAAGAATAGTTGCCTATTGGCTTGGGCTTAAAGAAGTTGAAAGAAGAGAAAATGAGGGTGAGGAAGAAGATAGGGGAAGTTGAATCTGTATAGACACATTCATTTGTAAATATACATTATAATGTAAGTGCTTGAAAGTTACATGAATAAAACTGATTCATTTCACTTTAAATTATTTACCTTCAGTGCACAAATGTTGCAATAGTTTTGGCATCATCAAAAAGGGAAAAATTGTTAAGAAACTTAATGTATAGATTCTGATGATGCTTAGAAAACTATATGTTAGAAAGTTGGCACCCCATTTTCATGAAATTTTTGCACTTGTAATACATAGGATGTAGGCTGACTCAAATGCATCCAAGTAGAATTGCACAAGACCTACTGAAGAAAGAATCAAAAGACTGGCAGTTGAGTTCGTGAAGATTCAACTGATTCACAGCTAAATATGTTATTAGAAGACTCTCAACCAAGTATTACAGGCAAGTCTTAGAAGATTGACATCAGAGTACATCAGAAGACTCTATCAGAAGATTCAAGTTTCAGTCTAAAGAGGTAAAACAACTGAAGGACTAAAGTCAATTGAAGAAATCCGTTGCACTGTGTCCAAGAAAGATATACTTTTAAATCAATGAAGTAAAATGTTTGACCATGAATGTGCAAGTCATTTAATGAAGGCAAGCAGGTTAAACCTATAAAAAGAACCTGCAGACTGCATCTTTCAGAAAACTACAGAGTTCGAAAGAATACAAGGAAAGGTCAACATCAAAACTGCACGAAATGACATGCCACATGTCCAACGATAGGATTTGAATTTGTCTATCTCGTCAACAGACAAAATTCAAATCCTCACAATAAAAGCTGAGAATTTTTCATAGAGTAAAAATAACAACAAGCACGACACAAGTGAACAAACAAGAAATATCAAAAACTCTCAAGGTTTTTGCATATTATCAAGCATATTCAAAGACACTTCATCCAACACAGATTGTGAAAGATTGAAGTTGTTGATCAGTTGAAGATGAAACTTTTGTGAAAATAAATTTGGGTCTACACTGCCAAGTATTGAAGGAAGTGTAGTGAGTTTCAAGACCAAACCAAGTTCTGAATCGAAAGAGGCTTGTGTGAACAAATTATGCAGATTCGGAGAGCTAAAGTAACTAGACAGTTGTCTAGTGAAGAGTTGAGTCCCATAAGTAGGTAGTTCTGTGAACAAGGCTATTCGGACTGTATCATTTGTGACTTAAGTGATATGTTACATGAGTGGCCTCCTAGAGTAGAAGAAGAGTGGAGTAGAGGAACTCCATCCTCGAACCACTATAATTCTTGTTTCTTTACTTTATTGCTCTTAAATTTCAGCATTTAATATTATGTTGCTTATTTGCTATCCAACCAATTATATAACTCTCTAAAACACTAAGTGTTGATAACCAAAACTCAAAACTGTATAAGCCTTCTGCCGCCTAAAAAGAAAATCAATTTTATAAGAAGATGACTTTCTTGAGGTGAGTTACTCTATCAACAGCTCTTTCAAGAGAACTGTTGAGTGGTTAGCTCTCCTGCTGAATCTCAATCCAATTGTCCAAATGACTAAGTTGTTTTCTTAAAACTCCAATTCGAAAAATCAAAAAATTATAAAGTCTATTCAACCCCCTTCTAGACTTTACCTAACACCCTCTGGGACCTACATGTTATACTCCATAAATACATTATTGCATGACTTCATAACATCAATTATGCATGAAATGATAATCAAATAAGAAAAATTAAACTGGATCGGAAATTATTAAATCAAATAAGTAAAAAGTCATATTCGAAAGAAACTCTAATAAAACTGGATCTTATTATACACATATCAAAATAAGAACGTATATTTTTGAGCTTATATAACATAAGACTATCCATAATGTTACAATAACTTGTCTTATTGTGGACTTTTAGCACTAATAGATATCACAAGATGTATAGTAATAAAGGTTACTTTGTTGACTTGTAAGAATAATGTTATCACATGAAATACAATAATACATTTGGTGGCTTGTAACTATTGCCACAATGAAACAGTAAAAATTGTGTATAAATATTTGGGAAATGAAATGATCAATACACACAGATTTCATTATATCATGATATACTATTGTAAACTTTAATATTTTCTTTCATCATTAGTAAGAATATATATTAATCTAGAAACTTGTAATTTTATCATATAAATAGGCATATTTTAAACATGTTATCAACACGAGTTATTGCTCGAAAAAAGATTTGTATAACTCAAGTTTGAGTTTCTTTGTACTATTTATATTTCTTTTCCTTTGTGGAAAATTTTCGGAATTGAAAAACAAAAATTCCAGATCCTTGACAGCATAAGCAATAATTATTTATCATGATGCCTAGATACTAAAATGCACCTCCAGGGTCAAGATCCGAGCAAACTACCGAATCCTATGAAAATTGAGGAGGCCAACATAAAATATGAGGCAAATGCAATGATATATATATATATATATATATATATATATGCGATCATCTATCTGATGATTTGAAAAATGAATATATAGAAATAGAAAGGCATTCTCAGCTATGGCAAAAGCTTAAAGATAAATTTAATCACACCAGAAATGTGATACTCCTACAGACCCAATATGACTGGCAACTATTGAGGTTGTAGGACTTTAAGTTAATTGCCAATGATAATTCGACATTATTTCAAATTGGGTCCCGACTGGCTCTTTGTGGGACAAAGTTGTTTGAATATAATAAATTGGAAAATAACATTCTCCACTATGCATAAGTTAAATATTGTGCTCCAACATTGATATAGACAACGCCAATTCAAGACATATTCTAAATTGATCTTGGTTCTTCTTATGGCTGAGAAAACCAATGAACTTTTGCAGAAATATCATGATTCGCGACCTTCTGGGTCTCATGCATTGCCTGGAGCACATGATAGCTCCAGTAGAGGTGGGTGTTAGTCCAAGCGGCCACGAAAATCTTGAGGGAAATTGAATAGATTTTTCCTGATTTTCAGATTTTTCAACTCTTTTTAGAACAATGGCTCAATGAAGAATAAATAGCAAAGAATTGAAACCAACTCATGATGATTTATAGTGCTTCAACCCACCTAGGGCCTACGTCCACTACTGCCTCCCCTGGGAACTTGGCTGGGTTGACTCTTGGACGATGTTCCTTGAGTCTACTGCTTCATAGATTTTTCAATGATCCTTAAGCCCACTTTCCAGTATAAGTCCCATGCATTAACTATTTGCATTCCTGCATAATATTCTTCTGACATAAGAGTTCAAACTTCTCATTCGGCCTTTATTCCAAGGGACCAGGAGGTGGAGTAGCTTCTTCTCTTGGGAGCATTCCAGTTGGCGGACCTCCATAATGGACTTCTAATATCTGAATTCTCTCCTCTTGACATTTATCTAGCTTTGCAATTTCTGCCTTAGACTTCTGAAAAGCTAGGGCAGCTTTCTCTTCAATTGATAAGTCTTGAGAGAGCTGAGAATGAATTGAGGTGGTCCCTTGCCTTTTATGATCAACTTCGCGCGGGGGGAGGGGGGGTTAAAGTTTTTCTTCCCCTTTTTTGGTATCATCGCCTTGAGAAGGTTGGATTGATTTGAGAAGAGAGTCCAATTTCTTGTGCGTCACAGAGTTTGTTGTCTGTTGGTTGGAGCTGAGTGAATACATCTGATTTTTCATAGACAAAATCTCAGCCTTCAGCGATGCCTCCATGTGCTCCATTTTCTTCTCCATCTTCATCTGCAACAACTCCATATCAGAGAGATGACTTCACTCCATTCTTTCAATGTTGCCTATAACTGCTTTTATTTTATGCAGTCTTATTGTTTCTTGAATGTGTCATTCACCAATGTTAGAATTTTAGAACTTGCTTTGGTATCTTCATTGAAGCCATGTGTGTGTGCAATTTTTGAAATGATATAAGGTCATCTTTGTTTAGTCTACTTAGCCTAAAAAGCCTACCTATGAAGTCATGATTCCCTAGTTAGCTACTTTGAGCCATAACTTTTTATTGTTGGCCATATTTTGATCTATAATATTGAAAGATGATTTTTATCCCTAAAATTATTTGAGCTTATAGAAGATGAATAGTTTGGGGGAGATATGGTGAACTTTTAAAAAAAGAGAAAGTTGGCAAAAGAATGAGGGATGAGCAGTGTCTATGTAAATGAAAGAATAATGAAGCTCAAAAAAGAAAATAAACTGTTGAAAAAGAAAAATCGAGCAAAAGAAAAATTCTAGAAATTTTGAGAAATTGAGAGCTTGAGGCTAAAGAAAAAGAAAACAAAAAGGCCTAAGAATGAAAAATGAGAAAAAAATGTGGAGTTGAGTTGAAAAAGAAAATAGTTTGAAAAAAAATTATTTTTAGATGAAACTGGGTTGGTGAGTTGCAACTTGCAAGTCTGTGTACTTTAATTTTATTTGCTCAAGTTAAGTCACTTAATCAAAATTTTCTCTACCCTTACCAAAGAGCCTACATTACAACCAAATGAAAAGTCATTTTTGATTCGTAAATTGTGCACACTTAAGTGGTAGAGATGTTAGACGATTTGCAAGTCTATGGTAGTTCTATATTCATTGAATTGAGTTGAGCATAAACACTTTCCATACACTTTGAGAGATGAGTGATACACTACTTACTTATGAGTCGCGATGTCAAGTACCGAAAAAGTATTAATTATGCCGAACTTGTAATTGATGACTTCTTGATAATGAATTGCATGGTTTACTTAGATAATATGGAGTCAAATGATATTGAATGTTTATAGTGTTCTTGTGTGTTCTACCCCTTGAGATTATTTTTATTAATTTGCTCGAGTACGAGCAACGGTTTAAGTTTGGGAGATTTTGATATGTGTTAAATATACGTGCATTTTAAGGGCTTAAAATGATATATAATTGATGCATTTACACGCATATTTAGTGTATTTTACTTGGTTTCCTTAAAAAAGCATGATACTGCGTATTCGTGTAACTTTTTACAGGAAATGGAGCTTAAATGGAAAGATATCAGTTGGAAGGACCGGACAAGATCTAAGAGTGCGAAGAGAAGATCGAAGAAACGAAGAAAACAGACAAAAACAAGTCACACAGTCAGCCCGTGTGAAGCTCACACGGCCTTGTGAATTGCAACTTTGGGATTTTTACACGTTCGAGCGACTTGATTTTAAGAAACATGTTACATGACCGGACCGTGTGAAGATGACACGATCGTGTGAAGTATTTGGGCAAAAAACAGAGACAAAATAAAGTTACACGGTCCGACCGTGTGATTTACTCCACGGGCCGTGCAGTTCGTTTTTGCCAGATTTTGTTGTCCTTTTCCCGTCAGAACTCTACAAGTGATCTGTCAAAGTACCTATATAAAGGGACCAAGACCTGCACGAATTTAGAACATCTCACATCATTCATACAACATATAACACATCAAAATACACAGGGTTACACAAATCAAAGGTCTTCTGAGAGAGGAGGGCTAAGCTACGAAGAGCACCACAAGGCCTTTCACAACTATAGAAGCACAAGAGTTTCGAAGGCTTAGAATGAGGATCCATCGTGACAAGAAGGGGTTTTCTTTCTTAGTTTAGATCTCTTGTTTGTACTTAAACGATGTCAAACTATTTGATTTCAAGTTTGTCTATGAATTTGTTATCAAATATGTTGGACTAATCTTCCTAATCCTAGGGCATAATCAAAACTGTGAATTCATATTAAATCTATATTGATTGTTTCTTAATTGATTTATGTGTTCTATTATATGAATTCAAGTGCTTAATTCTTGTAAATTATTTGGCCAATAATTTGCATGTCATACTTCTTAGTCCATAATCCGGGAGGTGAGTTGTAACAAAGATAGAAATCGGGTACAAACATAAACAGGATAATGCATCGGAAGACTACACTGTTTGTGGGGAGTACTTCAATTCAAAGATCTTTTGGGAGTTAATAATAGTTTGTGATGCATCGGGAGACCTCAATTGTTATTAATCTACTATTTATGCACCACCCGGGAGGGGGAATAAACTAGTTTAAGAATTGAACCCATAGAAACACATGAATTGGTTTTGATGAACATTGATTGGATTTAATATTGAAGAAGCATGTTGAGATTATGTGCCTAGGGTTGATGTCGTATTTATTGAAAAGGCTTGTGGAGTTCGGGTTTTTACAAATTTACATTTTTTATTTTATTTTTACTTATAAACTTGTGATTTTCGGTCGCTTCAATAAAATTGGAATACGATGTTATTATAGCCTAAGTGTTTCGTATTCAATTCCTGAAGAATACGACCTTGATTGCCATTATTCGATAAATTACGATGTACACTTGTAGTATCGCGATCAAAGTTTTTGGCGAACAAGTATGTACTCAAATGTCTGTTGCTTCTTCTTTAGATAAGGTACATAAAATTAATATATAGTAACTTACTAAGCGCATTTAATTGATATAATTAAAAGTTCTTATGAATCTTTTGTAGGACTCGTTTGGAGATAAATCGTGCTCTCAGGAGCAAATAGACAAGATACACAAAGTATGAGCGGAATATTTTATTGAAGTATGCTACTTAATTCTAGCTAAACACTTGTAAGCCTTCTCTCTCTTGGTTGATTATTTAGTGGTTTTCCTAGGATCAATCATATTCAACCCTAAATTGTTGATATTTTTGTATTAATGTCACTCTAATTTTGTTGTATGTAACTAATATTCTTTATGGATTTTTTTAAAAAAAAATCGGCCTGTCATTGCAAAGACTCGAATCTTCAGTTGGGCCTCTTCACTGAAGAGTAATACCCGTGGCCACTGGGCTAACCCAATGGTTTTCTTTATGGAATTTCCAGTTGTTCTTTTCTTGGTGTAGGATTTTGTTTCAACTATTTTACTGTCACTCCCTGGACCATTGTATTTGTCCAATTCCCTCTTCCACATTTGCTGCCTTTGAATTGGTTGGTCTTTTTTTATCTACTTGCTCCTTTGAAGTTGTCTGATTGATGTTCATATTTACTGGGGTTAAATGTCAGCTTGGCTCTAAAGCCGTCATAGTTTTTCAACTGAAAACAAAGCTTAAAATTTATTTAGGTCTAAGCCACCTTTCCAATTGCACTCCAAGCAGGAATAACAGGTTACCAACAGAAGGTAAACATTTTGATATATGGATATAGAGCAGTTATTTTGTCTAATTTCATTGGGGAGTTGATATTGTGATATTTTATCGCAGAATTCTGCTGATTCCATATGATTATCAGAATTCAGGGTATTTAATGGGACAAAAAGTATGAGATTATTATATAGTTATATAGTTACAAAAAGCATGAGATTATTAACTCTACTTGAATTCAGGTTCCTCATTGTTATATAGTTACAATTTTTCAGTTCCTGGACAAAAAAACATGAGATTATCAGAATAAGTATTTAATGGGGAAGGATAGAGATTTGTTGAACTTATATATTAGGGTAAGAAGAAGAAGTCATATCCATTGTAACCAGATCCATATGCAGCTGCCTTTGAATATCATAAAGTACATCCCTCTAAATTTTTTGTTTTGATTGCACAAACTTATCACCTTTATATGGAATAAATAAGATAGTGAGCGAGAGGTTAGACACTAGCACTTATTATTTTTAATATCACTAGTGACTATTGTCCTAATAGTTAATAATGCAGTTACATGTCTGTTTTTGGTGCTTAATGCATCAACATGTAAATACTTTTGCAAAAAAACTCTCTTAAAAAGGTATGGAGTTTGTGTTTTTGTTGTAAGTTGTTGGGAGCCTTAACAACTTGTTAAAGGTAAATTCAAACTTCCACTCATCTTCCTTAGCTTTTGGCCCAAGATTTAGTCACTAGCACTTATTTAATATCTAATTAGAAAGGTGAGATCAGCAATAGCTTTTATTGGTCTCAATTCAATATTTTAAAGTTTGAATCTCCATTTTCTAAATGCTTCATTTATATTACCAACATTTTCTATTAATTTAATTGTTATCTATGCATATTATAGCATCCTGCAATTTCGCGGAGGAACGGAAAATGCCCAAACTATGTGCTGAGACTAATTTGGACAAAAATCTTGTAACATCTAGAATGAATATATTGTTACACTTTTAGTCATGGCACTTATACTGCTTCAGTTTGCAATAAACTGGCTGATAATTTGCAACAAACGTTAGTGTTGGGTATCTATCTGCCTCTAATAGATCGATACACGTAGTACCGAAAATAAATATTATAGACTCAAAGCCTATTATACAAATTGTACTCTAGACTCGATTGCAGAAAAATTAAAATACAACTGAATCGGAAATTACAAGAAAGAAAATTTAACACAGAATATGAGGGATAAAACCCTAAAACCGAATATTGGATAAATTCGGCTCAGGACCAGTTTTTCCCAAAATCACAAAGCTGTCACCAGAGATCCAACCAGAGAACCAAGAAATGACACCCAAACAGCCAAGCCAACAATAGCCCTCAAGATCTCAAGTGTATGAACCATCGAAACCCAGAAAACCCTAGAAAAGACCTCTGAACCACCCAATCCCTAATCTCACTTAGAAAATAGGAAATCAGTCCACAAAGAAGGTGAACTAGTTAGATAACACTCAGATCTAACACAAACACCCCAGAATCACACAGAAATCCAACAAGGTGGTGAGATTTCTAGAGAGAGAGAGATCAAAGATATCAGAGAAGAATCGAGAGAAGAGAGAGAAAATCACTAAGATAATGAACTAGGGTTTCGGGGTTGGGGTCTTTTAAAGGGAAAATGAATGAACTAGATCAGAACTTGAAAACGAACGGTCAAGATAAGAAGTAAAGGATCCGCCGACTAAAAATCTGGATCCCGCAGTCCGAGTCCAAGACCCGAGTTCATAGACGGGTTCAATACATTGGGCTTGTTGCATATTGGGCTGTTGATTGGGCCTAGGAATTATTTATTAATGGATCAACAAAATGGGCCAATTAATACAACAATCTCCACCTTTGGCTCATTATGGATCATTAGACAATCTTAAGGGAAAATAACTGGTCATCATCATCGCCTTTTGCCTTCCCAGCACATAGCCAAGAAGGACTTGTGTTACGAAGATAATCATTTTTGTAACTAAGTAAGGACCTCAACAAGCACACAGCAAGCCAAGTTCCCCCATTGAATTAACATAAGCACAAAGCAAACATCAATTCAACAGTTTTGGATTCAACAGAAACACACAGTAACTGTTAAACCCAACATAAAGGGTAACTAATCACCAGTGTCAAAATTTAGAATTTTTAAACAGGTTTTAAACTTTGATAAGGGTAGACACTTAGTACCCATATCAGTTGGATTGTATTCAGATGCCACTTTTTCAAGACAGATAAGACCTTTTGAATATAAAATGAAACCTAACATCAATATGTTTGGTTCTGTCATGAAAAATTGGATTCTTACAAAGCTGAATATCAGATTGAGAGTCAAAAAATACAACCACCTTTTGTTTTAGAAAACCAATTTCAGAAACAAGTCCTTTTAGCCACAAGGCTTCTTTTAAAGCTTCAGTTACAACTACATATTCTGATTCTATAGTAGACAGAGCCACAATATGTTGTAACTGAGATTTCCAACTAATACAAGAACCACACAGAGTAAAAACATAAGAGGTTGTTGATTTTCTGTTATCTTTGTCATTGGCATAGTTGGAATCCACATATCCTTTTAAAACAATACCATTTTCACACTTAGAAAATTTTAGGCAATAATCAGTTGAATGTCTAAGATATCTCAGTAACCACTTCAAAGCATTCCAACGCACCATTCCAGGATTAGACATAAATCTACTAAGGCAAGAAACAACATAAGCAATGTCTGGTCTGGTACTGACTATTAAGTACATAACAGATCCAATGGCATTATCATAAGGAATGTTTTGCATAGAAAGAATTTCAGAATCTGTTTTTGGGGACTGATCCCTACTTGGCACAAATTGAGAAGCAAGTGGGACATTCACAGATTTTGCATCACTCATAGAAAACTTTTGTAAGATCTTTTCAACATATGAAGATTGATGAAGATAAATCACAGAGTTATTTCTATCCCTATCAATATTTATACCAAGAATTTTCTTAGCATCACCTAAGAATTTCATATCAAATTTAGCACTTAAACAATTTCTCACATAGTCAACAGTCTTAATGCATGGGCCAGTCAGGAGCATATCATGATCAACATAGATCAGTAAGAAAACATGAGACTTAGCATCAAGTTTGAAATACAGACAATGATCAAATTGACTTCTACAAAATTTCAAATCAAGCATGCACTGGTCAAATTTCTTATTCCACTGTCTAGGTGATTGCTTTAATCCATACAAAGACTTTTTCAATAAGCACACATGGTTTGGTTTGGTTTTATCTTCAAAACCCTTAGGTTGTTTCATAAAAATTTGTTCTTCCAAATCACCATCAAGTTGCTTTAGTTCCCAATCAAACTGAGCCACTAAAGCTAGCATAATTCTCACAGTTACAAACTTCACTTGGTGCAAAAATCTCAGTGTAATCAATGCCTTCTTTCTGAGTAAAACCTTTTGCTACTAATCTAGCTTTGTATATAACACCTTCATTTTCTTGTTTAACTTTAAACATCCATTTACAATCAACAATAGAACAATTTGCAGGTTTTGGAACAAGTTCCCAGGTGTTATTAACATACAAAGAAGTCATCTCATCTTGCATAACACTTAGCCATTTCACAGAATTAACAGAGTTCATAGCTTCATAGTAGGTTTTAGGCTCAGAATTCTCAATTGATTCAAACACAGAGAACACATAAGAAGTTAAGTGAAAATGAGCAAACTTGTTTGGAATTCTAATGTTCCTTCTAATTCTATCTCTAGTTAACACATAGTCATTCAAGTTATCATTTTCAGCATGCTCATGATTCAGATTAGTGTCAACTAGAAGAAATTCATCATGCACATTATCATTCAAATCAGCATTATCATTCTCAATATCATTGTGCACATCATTAGCATTCACATTATCATGCTCAGCATCAATCATATCAGGATCATTAGTCACAGAAGTAGAAGGCACATTAGAAAGCTCCACCTCATTAGGAGTAGTGGGATTTTGAGTTTCAGAAACATTTTTAGAAACATCAAGGCAGGGAAACTCATTTTCATTAAAGACCACATCCCTGCTGATTAATACTTTAAAACTATTTTCAGATTTGGACCACAATCTGTACCCTTTAACCCCATCAGGGTATCCCAAAAAAACACATTTTAAAGAAAGGCTGAACAACCAAAAAATTTTAAATTTAAAAAGTCCACAGGTTTGTCAGACCAAACTTGTTCAGGGTTGTTAGGAATTTTATTGTTTAGATTTTGATGAATGCCATGTAAAACTTAGAATAGAAAGTTGGCTCCCCAATTTCATTTGTAAAATGCATTGTAATGAAAAGAGTGGCCGAAGTCAAGACAAACTACGCCCTAACATACAAGAAGACAATGAAGATTGGAAGGAAAACTCGCCGTGAGACATTTGAGTATGGCAAAGAAGAGTAGACGGGAACTCTATGAAAAAAGCGGTGAGATGCAATTGAGTGGAGCATCAGTCAAGTCAACTCAAGAAAAGCCAAGTCTCAAGTTGAAGTGACAAGAAGAGTCTTCCAATGATTGGAAGTCGACTCTAAGTCACCTGGGGAAAGCAAGGAAATGATTCGTCGAGATAATCGAAAAGATATTTAAATCAAGAGATTTACTTAAACAAGTAATATCTCCATACTACCTTTCTTGGAGTGCTCGATCCCGAAGCGTGCAAAAGGAATGAACAATGGGAAGCACTACACCGTGTCGAACTCGAAAAGGTGAAAAGAATAATTCATACGAGGAAACGGCAATTAGTCAAGCAACAATTTGCAAAGTGACTTTCAAAAATAAGCCTATCTCTTCAACGGGCAAATTTTTGAAAGTTCACTATAAAAGGCCGAGGAGTTTGTTTGAGAAAAAGAAGGCATGAATGACACATACGTGAGATATACAAGCACATTAGAAAATCGAAACAATCTCAATCCTCAAGCCTACATTCAAGTACATCAATCCAACACTTACCATGTGAATTAGTTGAAGAGGAAACCTTTGAAAACAAGGGTCTACTTTCCGGGGAAGGATTGTAGAAAAGTTCAAGTTGAACTAAGTCTTAAGCATTTGGAGGGCTTCGTGATCAAATCCAAAAAGCCTGAGCAAGTGAGTCAGTAGTAAGTAAGCGCCTGTGAAGAAGCCGAGTCGCATTTGGTGAGTGATCAAGGCAATCGAGTCCCAAAGGATCAAGTTTGTTGTGATCAAGACTTGTATCCGGACTGTTACCACTTTGTAAAGTGATCATTACTTAGTGGATTCCTCCAGGAGTTGGAGAAGAGAGGAGTAGAAGAATTACCCCATCTTGAACCTCTATAAAAACTTTTTGTGTCATTTACATTTCAACATTTAAATTCTGCACTTTTAATTGCTTATATCTTGATAAATTTGCTATCCATTTGATAATTTACAAGTACTAAATCAAACTCTAATATCTTGCTTAATCAAACTTAAGGGTGTTAAGTCTTCCTTAAAATAAAACCACGGTGAGCATAACTTTGAGTTACTCCATCAACGGGTGATCTGTTGAGAGATTAACTCTCTTGAGTGACTAATTGATTGTCCATCGGGACACGGTTGTGTAGAATTAACTCTGTAGATTTAAAAGGACTAAATCGAAAATTTGGTAAGGTTTATTCAACCCCCTTCTAAACCTTACACTTACACCCCTTGGGACGTACAAGTGGTATCAGCGGTTGGTTCATTGAACCCTCCGCCGGTTATTCTTGAACTAGATCTCCAAATTTTTCAAAGTCCGCTTTAGTACTTAAACTTTCAAAACTCTTTTATTAAAAGTCATTATCATGGAAGCAAATCTAACACGCATCCCTATGTTCACCATTGAAGAATTTGATGATTGGAAAATTCGTATGCGAGGCTCATCTATAAGCATTACATGATGAGATGTGGATAGTGATAGAAGATGGGCCTCTACAAATATTAAAAGTGAACAATTTGTCACGAAGAAAAGGAGAAGAGGATGTTGCTCTAGAATCATGGTTGAAAAACCAAGAATCGAGTGGACAAATGATGACGAGAAAAAGATACAACCGGATAATGTAGCCAAGGACATCCTCTACAAAACCTTGGACAAAGCCATGTTCAACAAAGTCAAATCATGCAAAACGGCTAAAGAAATCGGGGACAAGCCGACATTAATGTGAAGGCTCGTGAGCAAATCAAAGAAAACAAATTGTCGAAAGCTTGAGACAAAAATTTGAAAATTTCAAAATGATCTCGGGAGAAAACCTGGATCAACTAGACGCTCGGTTCACGAAATCACAAACGAGTAGTCTACACTTGGAAAGGAATATACACGAAGGAAATGTGTATGAAGATCCTAAAAAGTCTTCATTTGAATGGGAAATGAAGGTCATGGCATTGAGACATTCCATGGACCTATCAAAGACATCCAACCATGAACTATTCTTTAGGACCTCAAAGCCTATGAGTTTGAGCCGAGAAGAAAAGACGAGGAATCTTTGTACCCAGCGGTGCTCTAATTGTCAAAGATGGGAAGAGAGCCGAGGTCAAAAAGAAGCAATTGGAAGAAATAAACGATGGTTAAAAGATTTAACAAGTTCTTTAACAAGAACTACAAGAGAGGAAAGGGTGAATCTTCGAAGACACTCGGCTCCTCCAAATCAAAGGATGATAGGCCAACTAAGAGAACGGGTCATCAACAAGTTGAGTATCAAAGGTCGACAACTCAAGAATAGAAAGAGTCGATTGAATATCTATGTTGGAATTGTAGACAACCAGGTCACTATGCCATTGATTGCTCATATCCTGTAGTCAACAAATACAGGAATGAAGAAGAAAGAAAGGTCTTTGAGAAAGAAGACAAGAAAAGAAAAAGGCAATGATGGCAGACTAAAAACTTGAAGAGTCAAGAGACTCGAGAGAGCGTGAAGCCGACTACCAAGTGACTCTCAAAGAAGAAGCCTTGACCGCTTAATGGCCAAAGAACAAGATCAAGAAGATGAGGTACAATCTAATTCAACAAGCTCGGACACTAGTGATAGTGCGTGACACACACACTTCATCACCTATCGATCTTTATGATTCATTAGGCAAAATGATGAAAGATTTTGAGCACATTAAATCCTCACACACACTATTGAATGAGGAAAATTTACTTAAAAATCAAAACTTGACTAAGGAGCCGAGTACTCTAAGTCAAATAGTGTTGAAAATGAAAGCAAAAATTTGAAAATGCTAAATTAGTTGAAATTTTGCCATAGAAAAGAGGAGAATGACCTCAAAAATGTTATTGCCTCGTTCACTAAGGCATCTAAATCATTGGATGATCTTATTATGAGTCAAAGAGAATGTGGAGACAAGACAGCTTAGGATTTAATTCCTTCGTGCCATGTCAAACCTCAAAGGAATTTTGGAAAAAGGATCTTCAAGTCATGAAGAGTCCGAAAAACCCAAAACTCTAAATGTTGCACACACATTCACTCCAAAGCACAATACTAAGCAAAGCGGCCTTGGTTACAAAAGAAAAGCAAAACAACCCGATTGAGTGTTTGAAAGGAAATTTGAGAATAGATTAGATTGAGTCCTTGAAAGAAACTCCTAACGAAAAATACTCTGTAAAAAGAAAGCGAGCTACCAAAAATCCCAGAAAATCCATAAAAGAAATACATATGATGGGAATGGTAGAAAATATCCAAGCCAAGCCGATTGGAATAATGTGAACCATCGGATAGACTTATGGAATATAAGCCCAGTGGCAAAGGCCTAGAACTCAACAAAGGCCATTCCAAAAGTATAAGAGCTTTCATCAAAGACACACATACACCTAGGCACTACACTCAAAAGTACCACAATTACCCCAAGGAAGGCAATTGCTAAAACACATATTTTTGTATGAACCTAGAATCCCCAAGCAATTTTGAGAATTAATTATGATTATGGCGATAGATGGCAACCCCTTAGAGTCAAATCATTTGGCTATAGGTTGGTTGGATCATCTTACAATTTAACCCCTCGGGACCCAGGACAAGTATGGGTACCTAAAACTTAATTTCCTTGATTGCGGGTTGGCAGTGAGTGCCAAGGAACCTGGTACATGGATAGTGGTATTCCGGACATATGACAGAAATAAGAGAAATCATCAAAATTCAAGGAAGTCAAAGGAGCCAAAGTCATATTGGGGGAAATGAAGCTCCTGGTGAAATAAGAGGCATTGGATCCATCAAGAGGAATGGATTAGAAATCACAGATGTTGCATATGTTGAAGGACTCAACTTCAACCCATCAGTAATCGATTTCTGTGACAAGGGCTACAATGTTGGATTCAACATGGGTGTATGCCAAATCAAGGATATTGAATCAAATGAAGTTGTCTTTTGCAAGGAAATAGACGAGAAGAATATGTATGTAGTGGATTGGTCAATGCAACATCCAAAGACATGTCTACTAGCAAAAGCACAATTTGAATCAAGTTGGGTTTGGGCACAAAAAGCCGAGTCACTGAATTTCAAAACAATTAACAAGCTAGCAAGAAGTCATCTTGTAGAAGGACTTCCGGACAAGATACACGAAGGAGAGTATATGTGATGCATGTCGAAGGGAAAACAAATCAAGTCGTCATTCAAAGAAAAGACATGCCCATCCTCAACAAGAATATTGCATCTACTTCATATGGATCTATTTGGCCCAGTGGAACCAACCAAAGACATAAGTGGAAAGAAATACACCTTGGTGGTAGTAGATGACTACTCAAGATATACATGGACAATATTCATGTGCAAGAAGAAAGAAACCCTACAAAAACTTTTTTGATGAAGAGAATTCAAAATGAGAAGAGTCAAACCATTATCAAAATAAGATCGGATAGAGGAGGAGTTTGTCAATGGAATAATAACTAAGATTGTATTGAGAATGGTATTGGTCATGAACTATCGCAGCAAAGGACTCACAATGAGAATGGAGTTTGAAAGAAGACAGAGAACCCTCAAAAGCTGAAGGACCATGTTAGTTTAAGCGGGGTTACCAAAAAGATTTTGGTCAAGCAATCAACACGAACTTGCTACACCCAACAGATGTATGATAAATAGCATGACAAAGACTCCACTATGAGATCCGGATGGAAGAAAACCAAGCGTTGCATATTTGAATATTTGGATGTAAATGCTTCATCCACAACAATGGCAAAAACAACCTAAAGGCTTTTGATGCTAAAGGTGATGAAGGTATCTTCTTAGGATACTCAATTTGAAAGTAGTTCTGAGAATACTCAATAAAGAACTCAAGAGGAATCCATTCATGTAGTATTCGATGAGCCAAATGTAAATGGAGAAGACATTGAAGAGTCGGTGATAAGTTGAAACATCCGATCATACGAGAAGAGTCCCTCAATAGGTTTTGGGATTATCAACTCGAGAGGAAGATGAAATAGCGAGAATCTCAAAAGAATTTTGGAAAATTTGCGGCTAAGTGATTACGAAAGAGTGACCACAAGAACACAATGCAAGTCGATCAATCCGGCTAACTTACTCCAACTTTGATGTAAGATGGGTGAGAGACCATCCACGAGAACTTGTCATTGGAGATATGAGAGAAGGTGTCAAAACAAGATCCAGAATTCAAAAGCTATGTTCACATGCTTCATTTCGCAAATAGAGCCAAAAGATGTGTCACAAGCATTGGATGACACACATTGGATTCAAGCTATGCAAGAAGAGAAATCGAGTTTGAGAGAAATAAAGTATGGGAACTAGTGCAAAGACCCATACATCAAAATGTTATTGGAACCAAATGGGTATTGAAATAAGATGAACGAGGAAGGCTCCGTGGTAAGAAACAAAGCAAGATTGGTAGCCAAAGGATATTGCCAAGAAGAAGGGATAGATTTTGATGAAACATTTGCCCCTCGTAGCAAGATTGGAAGCTATAAGGATGTTTTCTTGCCTATGCGACTCACAAGAATTTTTGTATATCGGATGGATGTAAAAAGCGCATTCCTAAATGGTCTAATGGAAGAAGAAGTATACGTTGAACAACCTCCAGGATTTGAGCGAGAAGACTCTTGAAGACAAGGTATACAAACTCAAGAAAGCCTTGTATGGATTTGAGCATGGTATGATACCTGTCACAATTCCTAAATCGAAAATGGATTCACAAAAGGAAAAGTAGATAGAACATTTTTAATTCAAGACAAGAAGAGTATACTACTTGTTCAAATATATGTGGATGACATCATTTTTGGATCGACAAAGAGTGTTGTGTGAAAAATTCTCAAACCTCATGCAAAGTAAATTTGAAATGAGCATGATGGGAGAACCGACATTTTCCTTGGACTTCAAAACAATTTGAAGGATGGAACCTTCATAAGTCAAACAAAATATACCAGGATTTAATGAAGAAGTTTGGTATGGAAGAGAAGTCTTACGTAAAAATACCAATGAACACATCATCAAAATGGACATGGATGCGGATGGCAAGCACGTAGATCAAACAAGATCTGAGCACTTATTGGATCATTGCTCTATCTCACAAAGAAGCGGCCGGACATCACCTTTTTGTAGGTGTATGTGCAAGATTTCAATCTGCTCCAAAAGAGAGCCATATGAAAACTAAGAGAATATTGAGATACTTGAAAGGAAGCCAAGAAGTAGGACTATGGTATCCAAAGGAAGGTGGATTCAAGCTAATTGGCTATTGATTACGACTATCTTTGGATGCGAGTGGACAGGAAAAGCACTTCGTGCACTGTCAAATGCTAGGAAAAGACTAATTTCCTGGTTTAGCAAGAAGCAAAACTCAATAGCCACCTCTACGGTGAGGCGAGAATACATAGTTGAATTGTTATTGCCCAAGTCCTATGGATGAGACAACAAGCGAGAGACTATGAAGTTGAAGAAAAAGAAATTCCAATCATGTGTGATAACACAAGTGCCATTGCAATCACTCAAAATCGTGGCGCACTCAAGAACAAAACATATTGATGTCGGATATCATTTCATAAGAGATCATGTTGAAAAGAAGGACATTATCTTGGAATATATCTCAAGCGATAAACAACTATTATGACATCTTCACAAAACCATTATGTGAGTCAAGATTTGAAGAACTCAAGCATGAGTTGGGGTTAATTGGTGTGACACTCACGAATCAAAGAAGAGTATTAGAACAGAAAAGAAGTGAAAAAAGAGTGAAAACATAAATCGGCTTAGTAAATCAATTTTATCGGAAAAATGACTACACAAGTCGGTGATAGCCGAGTCGCTAAGAGAAATGTGAAAAGTAGAGTTAAATCGGCTAAGAGATAATTTGAATAACTTATGAGCGAAGTGACAAAACGCGATCGTTTTAACTTAGCGGGAATGTTTTCACAAGATAATGATGATGTGTACGGACATAAAAAGCGCACACTAAGCTTATGATTGGATATAAATCTTGCCGCATTAAATACGCGAGGCGTGAAATGCTCAATAGGCGTCACGAAATCCAAGCCGTTGATTTCGATCACAATTCAAAACCGTCGCACGTCCTTTCATAAACCATATTTAAACCATTTTCGTCAGTTTCTCTCTCACACTTCTAAAAGCTGTTCATCTTTTTCTCTCAAAAGCAAAGGCAAACTACTCTCGAAACCCTACCAACATTCAAATCAATTTCGAGATTTTTCTTGATATAATCTTGAGAAATGGCACCAACTTATGACTTTACCAAGCTAGGAAAGCAAATCCACCGGTTCGACGGTGGACGGAATGGTGAAGCGGGTCCACGACACCCTGGTGAAGAAAATCGCGGAAAAGTTGGAAACGCCCAGGACTAAAACCGTTTCTTATTTGGAATATCCTATGACCTATGTGGAGGAGGTCGCACAATTCTACGTGAATCTTTGAGATTCACGACGAAGGAATCAAGTCATCTGTTCACGGGAAGCGGTGACTATCACCGCCAAGGATTTGGTGAATATTGCTCACTACTGCGAAGGAGCAATCTGAAATCAAGGAAGCGATGTAAACTTGGGCGACGCATGGAAAAAAATAGCCAAGTCCGACCTTTGATAAAATTATATACACAACAAACAAGAGAGTTTTGTTGAAGGAGGATTATCACAAACTGTTGGACATAGTTGCCAAATGTATCGACATCAAATTTGGCTTTGACCAACTATCAAAGGCAAAGCTGATTGTGATTGCAATCATCGAAGAAAAGAAGATAAACCGGTGGGTTTATCTAAGGAGTAACGTGGGGAACAAGTCCTTCAAAGAAGATGGCACATTTGGAGGATCCCGGGATATGGCCTAGTGATTGGCCGGCTATTGGAGGTGAAAGGAGTCCCTCTTAGACATGGGAAGGCCTTCCATGTTAACAAGAGGATGTTGAGCTAACCTCTCTCGGTTTAAGCGAGCTTATGCCAAGAGAGCGACACCGGTGAGGGGGAATCAGTGACCCGAAGAGTTTGCCTCCTCTCCGGCCTAAAAAAAAAGCGCCCTAATATTGCCAAGAAGAAGCGCCCCTGCAAACAAAGAAAACAATCCTTCGCCCCTGTAAGAGTCAATTACCGTGTCACCTGCCCCTGCAGAGAGGTCGAGAAGGACTCACAAATACCTTCTCCGATCGTAAGCCCGGACGGCGGCGGCTCCTCGAAACAAACACCGGCCACGGCCCCGCGCCCAAGACTCGAGAGGATCGAACTAAATTCCCTGGTACAAACCAGGAGACGAAGAAGACTCGTCAAGCGGTCGAACAGGAGAAACCAAAGTCGATTACTGCTAGCACAAATACGGAGACTATTTGGAGAAGTAGAGTCTCCGGATGTAGTTGATAAACAACCAAGTCTCTTGAAGGCGTCGTGAGGAACACAAACATTGTTGTTTTAAACCAGAAGAACCCATTGAGATAGTGATGTAATGATTCTATCTCCACCTTACCCGGACATCCAAAATAAATGCGTGAGTGGCGAAAATGGAAGTTGAGCAAGTCAAGGAGCAGTTCAACGGCCCGAGTTCATAGAAGAAGAAGAGGAATTTTTGAATTTCTCTTGGACTAACATTTGTGCTCCCAAAGACTTGATGAGGACAACCGCTTAGACATCCTGCAGATCTACAAGGACGAGGAGAGAGCAAATTCAAGAAGCCGAAACACGTGAGAAGGCAAGACCGCCTATCTCGGCACCCTACTTAACACTTCCATCCGCTTCTTGATGTCTTCTCAGGACGGTGATGAGGATCGAGAAAATTGCGCCACGGAAGAGTTACAAATGCAGCAAGCATTGCATGAATCAAGAATTCTTCACGAGCAAAGACTAATGGAGGGACCAGGGAGAGTCCTCGAACACATTTGAAATCGATCCTATGGGAGTGGTTCACAAATGTTTGATGTTGTTTGCTACCACTTTGACTCACTCGGAAGAAGGAAATAAGGGAATTGGCGATGAAACCGGGCTAGTGGGGACCCAGTCGAGCCAACCCCTATTGAAGGTGTGCTACCACCGCCCAAACGGCTGAACCATCAATTATTTGTACGGGAGTCCGGAGACGAGTGACCCCACTCCAAATCACTCGGCTAGTGCGCCGGAGGGGAAACTCCTCCACTGCAGCAAGGTCGGAGGATGCGCAGATGACTCCACAAAGAAGCAAGGAGGCGAAGAAGAGAAATTACAATCACAAGAAGAACAACAAGTTGCCACAGGCATTTGAGAGCTGTCTTTTGAATGCCATGCTGCTGAAAGGCTAATGACGCTATTGATGCGATCGAGGCACTGAGGAAGGAATACAGGAGTTAACACTGCAGGCGATGAAAGTGCAATCCATGGGGTTGAGACTCCAATGGATGCCATTTGTAGAAGACCCTAAGGCAGTGACACTTTGTCGAAAGGGAGGACCAAGTGCCTCGCAGCAGAGAGGCTTTGGAGAAATGAAGGCCACGGGAGGTTGAGACTTCCAGGGTAAAGAGGTCAAGTAGAGAACATCCCTCCTGCAATCATCGACCCATCGAGAAGGAGATCAGCGCACTTCATGATTCCCAGGACAACCCGATGTCACTTTTCTAGGATCGGAAGACGAAGAAGAAATTGAGTCAACCATGACAAATCCAAAAGACTCAGTGCGGGTGTTCCAAGTACGAGTAAGTCGATCCCAAGATTACTCGTCAAACTTTTAACTTTGATGATGAGCCACCTCTAGAAATCTCATCATCGTCCGATGACGCTGCTTTGATAAGGCCGAGGATAAGTCAACTGAAAAGGAAAAATCATTTGAGACCAACGAAGCTGTTAAGGAAGTGAGGCTCACAAGGTAGGTCTACTTCACAACCAAACCATTTGAACCGGAAACCTTTGCTCCGGCTCCTCAAGCTAGGTGGATCGATTCCCAAAAGAACTTCACGCGCACCGCTCATCATCGAACAGATCCGGTCGGCGGTGATGAATCTTTTGTAGAATCTTTCCCTTTCTCTTTGGAGATACGAACTCCACGAAGAGTCGGAAAAAAGCAAGCACGTTACTACAAACCGCTCTGTTTTTCACTCAGGCACCATTGTTCGGCCGATTTTGATTTGATTTGTATTCACCAGAAGAATCAGTGAAATACGAAGTGTTCAAGGCACTCTTTCTTTGAAGTTGAAAAGATGGAGAGGCATCGAGGCCTCTTTGGACATGCGATTGGACAACGAGAGATGCCACCACTACGGTGACTTAAGAGGCATAACAATTCGAATAAGGGAATGGTGGCAACAAACAATCAATGCGTGTGGGGTGAGATACTTGAACCTTGTTTAACAAAGCTGGCGGTGTGGAGAGAAGTGAGAATGTTGATGCGAAACGAAGGTTTGAGGAACACATTGAGCATATGCATGAAGCTCACACTTTGCCGAGATTGTTGCGTGAGCGAAATGCAAATGATATACGGCGTTTGGAAGAACACATGACAAGAAAATTCAGCCTTCTCATGGCTGAGATGAAGCGATTTGTGAGAATCCAACGCTACTAGATCTGAATTTCGTCTTTGCATACAACCAAGACTTGAAGCGAGAATTCAACCATCGAGAAGACTCGACTTCATGCTTGCTTGAGCATGTTCCTGGGGTTCCTCTATCCTTTGATGATGCCAAAAAGGGGAAGAGGAATACCTTAAAGCGCAAAATCCGAAGGCCGAAAAAGAAAGGAGCGGTGAGAAATCAAGCGGTGAGAAGGAAAATTTTGAGGAAATTTTGAAACTAAAGAAAGGAAAATTGAGGGGAAGGATCAAAAAATATGACCTTGATGATAGCACAAACCCCAACAGGTCATCACGGTGACATTATAAGCGACAAACTCCCCGTGACTCTGCCACTCCAAGACTCTTTGTATCTATGAGAAGAGAAAAGAAATTGAAGCGGGGATGAAGGAAGTGGAAGGAAGAATGGATGCCAGGGTGATGAACATCTTGAAAGAACATGGAGGCATTCCGGTTGCAGAGACACGTATGCCATTTGAGATGTCGGAGACAGAGCCACGATCGATTGACGAATTCAAAACACTCGAATCGAAGGATATTTTGCAAATATGTCCATGGCTCAAGCTTGGGACTTGTCTTGGGAAAAGGGTCTCACATTGTGTGAAGAAGGCATTACAGGACAATGAGAAAATGATCACTCAATTGGTCACTCGCTAGTCAATCACCTGGGAAGAAGAAGACCCAAAGATCTGATATACGCCCGAGAAGTAGAGGAAGAAGCGGCGGTGGATCATTAGACAATCTTAAGGGAAAATAACTGGTCATCATCATCGCCTTTTGCCTTCAAAGACATAGCAAGAAGGACTTGTGTTCTGAGAAGCATTTGAAGTTTGCCGTAACTAAGTAAGGACCTCAACAAGCACACAGCAAGCCAAGTTCCCCCATTGAATTAACATAAGCACAAAGCAAACATCAATTCAACAGTTTTGGATTCAATGAAACACACAAAGAATTTTGTTAAACCCAACATAAAGGGTAACTAACCGGGTAACTAATCACCAGTGTCAAAATTTAGAATTTTTAAACAGGTTTTAAACTTTGATAAGGGTAGACACTTAGTACCCATATCAGCTGGATTGTATTCAGATGCCACTTTTTCAAGACAGATAAGACCTTTTGAATATAAAATGAAACCTAACATCAATATGTTTGGTTCTGTCATGAAAAATTGGATTCTTACAAAGCTGAATATCAGATTGAGAGTCAAAAAATACAACCACCTTTTGTTTTAGAAAACCAATTTCAGAAACAAGTCCTTTTAGCCACAAGGCTTCTTTTAAAGCTTCAGTTACAACTACATATTCTGATTCTATAGTAGACAGAGCCACAATATGTTTAATGGCGAGATTTCCAACTAATACAAGAACCACAGAGTAAAAACATAAGAGGTTGTTGATTTTTCATTATCTTTGTCATTGGCATAGTTGGAATCCACATATCCTTTTAAAACAATACCATTTTCACACTTAGAAAATTTTAGGCAATAATCGAGTTGAATGTCTAAGATATCTCATTAACCACTTCAAAGCATTCCAACACACCATTCCGAGGATTAGACATAAATCTACTAAGCGCAAGAAACAACATAAGCAATGTCCGATGCAGTTTGACTATTAAGTACATACAGATCAATGGCATTATCATAAGGAATGTTTTGCATAGAAAGAATTTGAGTCTGTTTTTGGGGACTGATCCCTACTTGGCACAAATTGAGAAGCAAGTAGGACATTCGCATTTTGCATCACTCATAGAAAACTTTTGTAAGATCTTTTCAACATATGAAGATTGATGAAGATAAATCACAGAGTTATTTCTATCCCTATCAATATTTATACCAAGAATTTTCTTAGCATCACCTAAGAATTTCATATCAAATTTAGCACTTAAACAATTTCTCACATAGTCAACAGTCTTAATGCATGGGCCAGTCAGGAGCATATCATGATCAACATAGATCAGTAAGAAAACATGAGACTTAGCATCAAGTTTGAAATACAGACAATGATCAAATTGACTTCTACAAAATTTCAAATCAAGCATGCATTGGTCAAATTTCTTATTCCTTTGTCTATTGATTGCTTTAATCCATACAAAGACTTTTTCAATAAGCACACATGGTTTGGTTTGGTTTTATCTTCAAAACCCTTAGGTTGTTTCATAAAAATTTGTTCTTCCAAATCACCATCAAGTTGCTTTAGTTCCCAATCAAACTGAGCCACTAAAGCTAGCATAATTCTCACAGTTACAAACTTCACAACAGGTGCAAAAATCTCAGTGTAATCAATGCCTTCTTTCTGAGTAAAACCTTTTGCTACTAATCTAGCTTTGTATATAACACCTTCATTTTCTTGTTTAACTTTAAACAGCCATTTACAATCAACAATAGAACAATTTGCAGGTTTTGGAACAAGTTCCCAGGTGTTATTAACATACAAAGAAGTCATCTCATCTTGCATAACACTTAGCCATTTCACAGAATTAACAGAGTTCATAGCTTCATAGTAGGTTTTAGGCTCAGAATTCTCAATTGATTCAAACACAGAGAACACATAAGAAGTTAAGTGAAAATGAGAAAACTTGTTTGGAATTCTAATGTTCCTTCTAGTTCTACCTCTAGTTAACACATAGTCATTCAAGTTATCATTTTCAGCATGCTCATGATTCAGATTAGTGTCAACTAGAAGAAATTCATCATGCACATTATCATTCAAATCAGCATTATCATTCTCAATATCATTGTGCACATCATTAGCATTCACATTATCATGCTCGGCATCAATCATATCGGGATCATTAGTCACCAGTAGAAGGCACATTAGAAAGCTCCACCTCATTAGGAGTAGTGGGATTTTGAGTTTGAAACATTTTTAGAAACATCAAGGCGGGAAACTCATTTTCATTAAAGACCACATCCTATTTGATTAATACTTTAAAACTATTTTGATTTGGACCACAACAATGCCCTTTAACCCCATCGGGGTATCCCAAAAAACACATTTTAAAGAAAGGATGAACAACCAAAAAATTTTAAATTTAAAAAGTCCACGGGTTTGTCGGACCAAACTTGTTGGGGTTGTTAGGAATTTTATTGTTTAGATTTTGATGAATGCCATGTAAAACTTAGAATAGAAAGTTGGCTCCCAATTTCATTTGTAAAATGCATTGTAATGAAAAGATCAGTCAAGATGACTACGCCCTAACATACAAGAAGACAATCAAGATTGGAAGGAAAATCAGTGAGTATGGCAAAGAAAGAGTAGCGGGAACTCTATGAAGAAGCGGTGAGATGCGGTGAGTGGAGCATCAGTCAAGTCAACTCAAGAAAAGCCAAGTCTCAAGTTGAAGTGACAAGAAGAGTCTTCCAATGATTTGACTCTAAGTCACTGGGAAAGCAAGGAAATGCGATCAAGTCGAGATAAGCGTAAAAGAACCGTTGCGTACGAAATCAAGAGATTTACTTAAACAAGTAATATCTCCATACTACCTTTCTTGGAGTGCTCAGTCGAGAAGCGTGCAAAGGAATGAACCAATGGGAAGCACTACACCGTGTCGAACTCGAAAAGGTGAAAAGAATAATTCATACGAGGAAACGGCAATTCCAAGAAGCGCAAGCCAACGATCAAAGTGACTTTCAAAAATAAGCCTATCTCTTCAACGGGCAAATTTTTGAAAGTTCACTATAAAAAAGGCCGAGGAGTTTGTTTCGAGAAAAAGAAGGCATGAATGACACATACGTGAGATATACAAGCACTCGAAACAATCTCAATCCTCAAGCCTACATTCCGAAGTACATCAATCCAACACTTACCCGTGAAGGAAAGAGAGCTTCAACTTGATTGAAGAGGAAACCTTTGAAAACAAGGGTCTACTTTCCGGGAAGGATTGTAGAAAAGTTCAAGGTTGAACTAAGTCTTAAGCATTTGGAGGGCTTCGTGATCAAATCCAAAATGAGCAAGTGAGTGATTTTGTAGTAGCAAAACCAACGCCTGTGAAGAAAAGCCGAGTCGTCTGAGAAGCGGTGAGTGATCAAGGCGTCTCGGTCGAGTCCCAAAGGATCAAGTCAATTTGTTGTGATCAAGACTTGTATCGGACTTGCATTTGTTACCACTTTGTAAAGCGATCATTACTTAGTGGATTCCTCCGGGGAGTTGGAGAAGAGAGGAGTAGAAGAATTACCCCATCTTGAACCTCTATAAAAACTTTCTTTGTGTCATTTACATTTCGGCAGATTTAAATTCTGCACTTTTAATTGCTTATATCTGTGATAAATTTGCTATCCATTTGATAATTTACAAACTAAATCAAACTCTAATATCTTGCTTAATCAAACTTAAGGGTGTTAAGTCTTCCAATGAAAATAAAACCACGTGAGTTAAATTTGCCATCAGGTGAGTTACTCCATCAACGGCTCAATTTGACGTTGAGAGATTTCTCTTGAGTGACTTTCGATTGTCCATCGGGACGACGGTTGTGTAGAATTAACTCTGTAGATTTAAAAGGACTAAATCGAAAATTTGGTAAGGTTTATTCAACCCCCTTCTAAACCTTACACTTACACCCCTCAGGACCTACAAGGGTATTTCCCTTATGGTGATCGTTAATCACATAGGCAGTTGTGTGAACAGCTTCACCCCAGAACTTTTTGGAAAGTCCAGATGTACTCAACATACTTCTCACCCTTTCCAAAAGAGTTCTATTCATTCTCTCAACAACCCCATTTTGCTGAGGGGTGTAAGGCACAAACTTGTGCCTTACAATGCCTGATTCAACACACAATTGATCAATGAGTTGGTTACAGAATTCCAACCCATTGTCAGTTCTCAAATACTTAATCTTTTTCCCAGTCTGATTTTCTATCAAGGTTTTCCAATTTTGAAGTTTTTCAAAAACATCAGACTTGTTTTTCATAAGAAATACAAACACTTTTCTTGAAAAATCATCAATCACAGATAGAAAATACCTATTCCCACCATGGGTAGGAACACTGGCAGGGCCCCAAATATCATCATGTAAGTATCCAAGAATATCAGTGCAGGAAGATTATTTTGGATAAGAGGAAGTAGGGAAGCTAACTCTTTGTTGTTTACCATAAACACATGAGTCACAGAAGGGCACACAAGTAAGTTTATCATTTCCAAAACAGCCTTCTTTATGCAACAATTCAAGTCCTTTAGAACTAATATGACCAAGCCTTTTATGCCAAAGTTCAATTTTATCATTCACAGAGTTCAAATTGGTCACAGAGTTCACATTACTCACAGAATTTTGCATGCAAAGAATAGACTCATCATAGCAAACATACAAATTCCTTTTCTTTTCAGCTTTAGCAATAATAAGGGAACCTTTCATGATTTTCATCAAACCCTTACCCCATCTTCCCTCATACTCATCATGCTCAAGCATACACATGAGATCAAGTTATTAGATAGGTCAGGCACATGCCTTACTTCATTTAAAGTCAAAACAAAACCAGAATCAAGTTTCAAGCACACAGTACTAACACCAATCACTTGACATTTTTTATCATTGGCCATGGAAACAGATCCATTTTGCACAGAAGCATATGAGGCAAACAAGTGTTTATAAGGTGTCATGTGAAATGTGCAAGCAAAGTCAATAAGCCAATCATTTTCACTGAAAGAATTTGAAGGCACGGCATTTACAGAATCATGCAACTCATGCACCATAAACACATCACCCATATGATCATTGCCAGTTGTCAAGTTCACAGAATCATTGGTTTGGTTCTTGTTATTCTGATTATTGTTTTGATTATTGTTCTGGTTATTCCTGGGTTTAGTACATTCTTTGATGTAATGGCCATGTTCACCACAGTTATAACACTTCCTATTGTTCTTAGGTCTAGAACTGGACCTCCCTCTGCTTTTACTTCTCTTTCTACCAGAATTTTTGTTGTTGTTATTCTCATTTTTCATGTTCTGAGTTCTACCCCTAACATGCATAACCTTCCCTGACCCTGTTCATTCCCTTAGATATTTTCAGATCTAGTTCCTTACTCTTAAGGCCATTAATCACAGTATCAAGGGTAATAGAGTCTCTACCATACTTAATGGCAGATTTCACATCAGCATAAGAATCAGGGATGGCATTCAGCAACACAATAGGAGTATAATCATCAATGTTTTTATCACCAGTAAGTTTGATATCTTGTATCAATTTTGTATAAAAACATCTAAGTTCTCATCCATATCCTTAGTCAAATCAAGTTTGAATCTAAAAAACTTTTCCAGTAGAAAGAGTTTTGAGGGGAGAGAAGTTTCAGTGTAAAGTTCTTGCAATTTATCCCAAAGAGCCTTGGCAGAAGTTAACTTGCCAACTTTTCTCAAAACAGCATCTAGAGAGATTAAGGATAATGGATGAGTAAGAAAATTCATCAAGTTCAGATTTTATTTCAACAATATATTTATCAGAATACTTTTGATCAATAGCTTTAAAACATTTCTGCTGAATTAAAATCCCCTTCATCTTTTGTTGCCAAATAGAAAAATCACTTTTCGCATTAAAGGGTTCCATATGATAACCAGATGCACCAGCCATATTCACAGATAAAGCCACAGAGGATATCACAAGAATACATCACAAAAGCAGGTATCACAATTTTCAAATAGAACAACAGAAGCAACAAGTAGGTGGACCACACAGAGTCCAATTTAAAGTGACAACAGAAAATAAGAGGCAAGTAAAGGACCACACAAAGTCCAGCATAAAGCAGAGTAAACAAGTCAGGCAACACATGACCACACAGAATCCAAGCAACCAAGAAATCAATAGAAATGAAATAGAAGCACTAGGGTGGATTCCCTTCGCACCTCAGGATTCCACTGCGTGTGTGGCACAGGGTCAAGAGGCTTAATGCTTAGGGTTTCCTTAAAACCACTACAGACTGAAATAAAAAAAATAGAGAGAGAGAGAGAGCAAGAAATCCTTACAACCAAGAGCCAGTCCTGGGTTCTCACCACAACCGAATATACCAGGGAGCCAATAAATCACCAAGAAGCTCAAGAACCAGAAGCACCAACCCACCAAGAGGCAGATAGGTGCTCTGATACCACTGTTGGGTATCTATCTGCCTCTAATAGATCGATACACGTAGTACCGAAAATAAATATTACAGACGCAAAGCCTATTATACAAATTATACTCTAAACTCGATTGCAGAAAAATTAAAATACAACTGAATCAAAAATTACAAGAAAGAAAACTTAACACAGAATATGAGGGATAAAACCCTAAAACCGAATATTGGATAAATTCGGCTCAGGACTTTTCCCAAAACCACAAAGTTGTCACCAGAGATCCAACCAGAGAACCAAGAAATGGCACCCAAACAGCCAAGCCAACAATAGCCCTCAAGATCCCAAGTGTATGAACCCTCGAAACCCAGAAAACCCTAGAAAAGACCTCCGAACCACCCAAACCCTAATCTCACTCAGAAAATAGGAAATCAGTCCACAAAGAAGGTGGACTAGTTAGATAACACTCAGATCTAACACAAACACCCCAGAATCACACAGAAATCCAACAAGGTGGTGAGATTTCTAGAGAGAGATCGAAGATATCAGAGAAGAATCGAGAGAAGAGAGAGAAAATCACTGAGATAATGAACCAGGGTTTCGGGGTTGGGGTCTTTTAAAGGGTAAATGAACGAACCAGATCAGAACTTGAAAACGGACGGTCAAGATAAGAAGTAAAGGATCCGCGGACTAAGAATCTGGATCCCGCAGTCCGAGTCCAAGACCCGAGTTCACAGACGGGTTCAATACATTGGGCTTGTTGCATATTGGGCTACTGATTGGGCCTAGGAATTATTGATTAATGGATCAACAAAATGGGCCAATTAATACAACAGTTAGAAATATCCAATACAACTTTAATTGTTAGGTCTTTAATTGGTTTTGTTTTCCATTTGTCCATTAAAATGTCGACTGATTTTTGGGTTGGATTTTTATATGTGGGTTAAATTTTAATTGAGAAATATCTTGATTTGTTTGAATAGTTTCTGCAAAGTGAGGTAGGAAATTGAAACAACCACTAGCTTGTAGCTCAAGTGGTATCGCTCACCCTTTATAAGGGTGTTAACCAGGGTTCGAACCCTGTATCTTTCAGTTTCTTTAAAATTTATTCCTTCCCCTCCAACCACTACTCCCAACTTATTAAAAAAAGGTAGGAAATTGAAACAAAAATTGTATTTAAAACAAAAAATGACGCCTAAGATAACTTTATGCATCGAATTTTGAAAAAACCGACCCACTTGATGAACATTATGCATATGTTTATGCTTAGACATCGATGCCTATTATTTACATTACGCGTTGGTAGAAACCGATGCTAGTAAATTTTATTATTTGCATCGCATCTATAAACATCGTCATTGGAACCGATACTTAATGTCGTTTACCACCGATGCAAATGATCAGTTTTGTATTAGTGTTGGTTTTTTTCCCTTCAAATGAAGTCTACAAATTGAATATTAACATTACATCTTATAAGGTAATGTGGAAACTCCAAAACCAGAGAAAAACTACGACCCACGGAGAAAGAAATTTCACTATGTGAAATATTTTTACAATTACACAAACATTCTCTCTCCCGGCCCTAGTACCACCAACCTTTACAAACTTTTGACTAACTCACACATCCATCCCGATTCTTCATACTAGAAAATACAAGAAACAATTTAATTAGATCCAAACCACAAATTTTAAAGTGTATTTGACTGGTACAATTGAAACAAAGCCACTAGAGCTCCTTAAAATATCTTTGTGACGACCCAACCCTTTTTAATTACTCGAACTTTTTAAATTAATATTCATGAATAATATTGCATCAAATATCTAGCTTATATGTTAAATGTGCGATTTACTCGCTTTATACATTTTATATATTTTGAGCATCCGAGAACTGATTGCACTCCTAACTACGGTAATGGATATGAATAGACATCACGATGACAAATTATGAATATTATTATGGAGTTTCGGACTTAAATCTTAGGATCGAGATTTTTGTACCGAATAAGTAATTTTCGGAGATTTTCACTAAAGTGATTATTTATACGTTGGGAATTCGAGATTAAGTTTCTACCTCACATTTTATTATTAGTGACCATCTAATTTATGAAAATCGAGTTTTAACTAACTCTCGGGATTTTTAAGAAATATAGGAGCTTACTTGAGTATTTAAAAATACTAACTCTTATTAATATTTTTTAAAATAGATATTTTCACCCTCAAGCCTCTTATTTTTTTTATAAAAACCCCCAACACTTACTCACTCCCTCACACTCTCATACTTAGAAAAATCATCATTGTTGAAAGAAAAAGCTTCAAAGGTAATTTCTTCATCTTTTCTTTAATTTTTGTCATTTCTTTAAATATTTTTAGGAAAATGATCCTATGCAATTGTTAACCATAGAAATCAACTTTTATTATGAAAATATGAAGATTGAACCCCTATTTATACCCCTTTATTTTCGGCCATTTTGAAGTTGATGGCTCAAAAGCTACCTTTAAAACCTTAGGCAAGTGCACCTATCGTTTTATAGTATAGATTATTGAGTACCGAGTGTCATTCCCACGAGGATTGTAAGTACTAATAATTTCCGTCTTTTTGTTATTTAATCTAACAATTTTCATTTTTGTTTGATTAATAAACTACAATATGTAAAAATGAAGGAAGATTTGTAAAATAAGAAATCAAGAGATAGAGATGTGTTTGAATGTAAATCCCTCTAGAATGTTTTTGTGATTTAACAATTTAAAAATACAACCATGAACCCTTAAGCAAAAACCATCCTCTTTTAATAAAATCTCATGTTATGTGGACCGTAGAAATTCCCGATTTAAGTTAAACCCTTTCTCAAGGTGAAAAACTCCTAATCTCAAGTTGATTAACTGAAATCTCTTTCTAGTTAAAACCCCCAAGACAACATTATAACGATTTGTGAATTCTCATATTAGGTTTGACCCTAATCCAGAAGATTTATGTCGTCCTATATCTAGGATTGCATGCAACTCTTTTCACTTATATAGGTTCTATTTCACCATGAATCTCTCGATTTCCCGGATGAAAAATAAACTTCAAATCAATATTGCGCATATATCAATTCGAATGAACGAAGCATAATATAAGTGAATCACACAAAACATGAAGATTTTATTAAAAACATTACATTCAAACACTAGGAGTTTAGCTACACATGTTTTGACCAAAGAATAAATTACACAAGAAGATTTAAGTATTGTACACATGGTGTACTTATCTTTCTCAAAATCTCAATTGACTTCTTTCTTGATTGATGATGTTGCTCCAAGCCTTCTTCTCAAATGTTGCTACAAGTTTACTCCTCCAAGACCTCTTGATCTCCAATGTCTAATGAATTTAATAAATGAATCTGTGAATCTAATGAATTCAATGTCCTTCCCAACTCAAACTCTTGGCTTTTATAGACATCATTTTTGTGAAAGAACACATCAATAATGCTATCTTTTGTTAAACAAATGCTCCACTTTCATTGTTGGGTTGCTGAATTATTGTTTTCATTTGATAATTGAGGGAATATAGGGACATGATGTAGCAAAGTTGGGTGTTAAAGGTGTACAAAAGTGGTCAAAAAGCTTGGTTGGTGAGTTTTCCATAATTTCCGCATGGAAAAGTTACAAAACGATGTCCCTGACATGGCCATATCGCAGAACACACCCTGGCCATGCTGTTTCTTCTTCTTCAGTCTGACATGGCCGTGTTGTGCAACACGGCCTGGCCGTGTCAGAGGCTGTCCAAGCCCAAAAATTGTGATTTTTCGCCCTGTTTTAACATGGTCGTGTTGCCCGACACCCCCTGGCCGTGTTGGACCAAAAAGGCCCTCAAATGACGCGTTTGGCTTGGGATTTTGAGCGTTTTCGCATCCTTAAACTCCCCGATATGTTTTGACATGAATCCATGGTCCGAAATTCACCAAAATTAGCCCCAAATGGTCAATCTACATCAATAAAAGTACCTTGGAGTAATATGAACTATGTATAACCAAAAATTTACAAAACTAACAATAAAATAACTCGAATTCTACTCAAATATACACATAAAACATGCATACAAAGACCCTTATCAAACCACCTCCAACTTTGAACTTTGTTTGTCCTCAAGCAAAACATTATATCAAAAAGAGGGATTCAATAAATCACAACACACAATGAATTTTTTTTTCAACACATTGAACACAAGCAGTCAAGTTCTTAGCCTTCTCAACCCGAATTAACCATTCAGTAAAAACATAGTTTTGCAAAGCGATCGATTGTCAAGAAAGACCGTAATATCAACAGGCATTATTCAGACTTGAAATCATCACTCCCAAATACTGATAATTATGAACAACTTCAATTCAATAATGCTATGAAAATACAAGAACTAAATAGATCTTTGTAGTTAGCCTACTAGACATATAACCAAGCTTCTTGAACTTTATGAGAAGTCAATGAGTACATTCTCTTTTTTTTTTTGTTGGTATGCATATAATTATAAAATCAGGATATTTTTGAGGCAAACTTTCACTAGGTTTAAATTTTGAATGTCTTTCCAAAAACTCCTAGGGTGATGTCCCATACTCATATTTGTGCCGCCGTTTTACGTAAAAGACAAACATGGGGCTCATGAATGCTCTTAGTTACTAAGCAACAACAAACAGATAAGTATAACCTCGATTTGTCCCTTTTTTATAACAATACACACATTTGTTTTTCGCTTTCTTTTTATTTTTTTTTTCAAGCTTAGTTTAACAACTAGTTAACCACTACTAAATCATGAGTTCTCGGATGTTCATAGCACTAAGTATCATCGTATATGCCTTAACACATCAAGTATTTATGGTGTTGGAAATCTCGTCAAAATTTAGCCCGCATCCACGTCAATCTATCCTAGACAATCAATTGCTTCACATTGAAAACACAAATTAACAAGTTAATATATGTATAATTGGGCCAAGTTATTGACTAGCAAACATTTAATTTGTTAAAAAAATCACATCTCTTGAAAACAAACACACAAGCATTCCGGAAATGTTATTGTACCCACCTCCAACTTTAAGATTCACATTGTCCTCAATGTGAAAGAAAGAAATGGACAAACACACTCAAAAAAGCAAAGAAATTAGAATGATATAAAAGAGGTGGAAGAAAAATACGACCTTACTACAATAGTGGAATCGGTGTTGAGCGACCATTGGGTTGTTTTGGTACGGGACCTTCAACGGCATCTTCATACCTAATCAAAGTTAAGCAACACACAACTCGAATACCGTGAAATCTCAAATATTCCCAATTAGGACAACCAAGAAGATGCTCAAGGGTTTTTTTTTATGATTTGAAAATGACTCTAAGGACTTGTGATTATTTTGAAAGAAAATAAAATAAAAAAAAAATAAAAAAATGAAAACAATTTCACACAAACATCGGGTTGCCTCCCGGGTAGCGCTTCTTTAACGTCGTATAGCTGGACTATGTCACCTAAATGTGAAGATTTAATCGGGCGGAGCCTTGAACTTATGAAAATCCTTAACATCGCCACCAAAGTCAAATTTCGAACAATTTACCTTGACGGTCCCATTTTTCTGCACAACATCTTTAAATATGAACTTTTCTGTGGGCACTTCTACATACTGAACATCACATGCTTTCAAGGGTTTATTAGATGGTGTATCAAGCAAAGGATCATTTTTCCCAATCAAGTTTATAGGAAAACAAGTATCATCTATGTGATTTTTCAAGGGAATTTTAAAGATAACTTGTTCACTCCCTACTCTCAAAATAAGTTTTCCATCATGCACATCAATGAGAGATTTTGCAGTAGCCAAAAAGGGATGCCCTAGAATTAAGGGAACTTCTATATTATCATGCATGTCAAGAATAACGAAATCGACTGGAAACACAAATTTATCAATCTTGACTAACACATCATGAATAATACCTCTAGGATGTTTAATCGATTTATCGGCTAATTGAATGTCCATCCTAATAGGTTTAAGTTCACTTAATCCCGCATGCTTGAATGTTTCATAAGACATCACGTTGATACTAGCTCCCAAGTCGGCTAGTGCCCTATCAACAGGTAAATCATCAATTGTGCAAGGGATAATAAAGCTTCCTGGATCATTAAATTTTTGTGGTAGTTCATTGGAAGGACATTTATCATTCAATTGCACATTTGATAATATGTTAAGCTTATTTTCACTAGGAATGATGTCATTAAGATCCCTAACATGCTTTGAAGGAGGGTCAACAAATGGAATATTGGCATGTAATTGTTTGAAAGAATCAAGGTACTTACCAAATTTGTACAATCCTCCGCAAGTTTCACAAGATAAAACATGTGGTGGTGGTGGTTTAGGAGCCGCTAGATCGTCGATCTTTTGGGTCAAAGCTTCGACTTGTGCAGCTAGTGTAACCACTGCATCTGCATTATAAACACCCACTGATCGGTAGGTTTACCTCAAACGGATTGCCATTGATAGCCATTCATGGCCATTCCTCTATCAGATCTTGGGCAGCTTCTGGTGTTTTATTGTTCAAAGTTCCCCAGCCGCCGCATCAATCATTTGCCTTGTTGACGAGAGTAACCCATTGTAAAATGTTTGGACTTGCATCCAAATAGGAAGACCATGATGTGGGCATTTCCGCAACAATTCTTTGAATCTCTCCCAAGTGTCGTACAAGGTCTCGTCGTCTTCTTGAGCAAATGAAGAGATTTCATTCCTCAATCGTGCAGTTTTGGTCGGTGGAAAATACTTCAAAAGGAACTTTTCGGCCATGATGCTCCATGTTGTGATTGTTCCCTTTGGCAAAGTATTTAGCCATTGTTTAGCCCATCCCCGAAGAGTAAATGGGAATAGGCGCAGACGGATGGCATCGTCAGAGACCCCATTGATTTTAAATGTATCGCAGATTTAGAGGGAAATTTGTGATATGATTATTCGGATCTTCGTCTGGTAGGCCGTCAAATTGAACAAACTGTTGCACCATCTGAATGACATTTGGTTTTATTTCAAAATTATTGGCTGCAACAACGGGCCTCACGATACTAGATGACGTGCCGTCCATGGATGGTTTGGCATAGTCGTACATAGTTTTTTGTTCATCCGCCATGTCGAAATCTTTGCTTTCGTTAATATCTTTTTCGTGGTCTGTATTAGTACTTTCCTCTGTGTTGCTACCGGTGGTGTCGCGCTTCCAAATTGGATGACGCGTAGGCATGCACTGCGGTAAATAGAGAGGATAAGTGTAATCCAAGACTTACAAAGATAGATAAAAAGAAAGATGATGGTAAAATAAAAATAATAAAAAAAATGATTAAATTAACAAAAATAAAGCATTCTTAATATTACAATCCCCGGCAACGGCGCCAAAAACATGATGGCTCAAAAGCTACCTTTAAAACCTTAGGCAAGTGCACCTATCGTTTTATAGTATAGATTATTGAGTACCGATTGTCATTCCCACGAGGATTGTAAGTACTAATAATTGCCGTCTTTTTGTTATTTAATCTAACAATTTTCAGAGTTTTTGTTTGATTAATAAACTACAATATGTAAAAGTGAAGGAAGATTTGTAAAATAAGAAATCAAGAGATAGAGATGTGTTTGAATGTAAATCCCTCTAGAATGTTTTTGTGATTTAACAAGTTAAAAATACAACCATGAACCCTTAAGCAAAAACCATCCTCTTTTAATAAAATCTCATGTTATGTGGATCGTAGAAATTCCCGATTTAAGTTAAACCCTTTCTCAAGGTGAAAAACTCCTAATCTCAAGTTGATTAACTGAAATCTCTTTCTAGTTAAAACCCCCAAGACAACATTATAACGATTTGTGAATTCCCATATTAGGTTTGACCCTAATCCAGAAGATTTATGTCGTCATATATCTAGGATTGCATGCAACTCTTTTCACTTATATAGGTTCTATTTCACCATGAATCTCTCGATTTCCCGGATGAAAAATAAACTTCAAATCAATATTGCGCATATATCAATTCGAATGAACGAAGCATAATATAAGTGAATCACACAAAACATGAAGATTTTATTAAAAACATACACACCTTAATCACAAATCTATTCTAGAGTTCATTACATTCAAATACTAGGAATTTAGCTACACATGATTTTGACCAAAGAATAAATTACACAAGAAGATTTACGTATTGTAGACATGGTGTACTTATCTTTCTCAAAATCTCAATTGACTTCTTTCTTGATTGATGATGTTGCTCCAAGCCTTCTTCTCAAATGTTGCTACAAGCTTACTCCTCCAAGACCTCTTGATCTCCAATGTCTAATGAATTTAATAAATGAATCTTTGAATCTAATGAATTCAATGTCCTTCCCAACTCAAACTCTTGGCTTTTATAGACATCATTTTTGTGAAAGAACACATCAATAATGCTATCTTTTGTTAAACAAATGCTCCACTTTCATTGTTGGGTTGTTGAATTATTGTTTTCATATGATAATTGAGGGAATATAGTGACATGATGTAGCAAAGTTGGGTGTTAAAGGTGTACAAAAGTGGTCAAAAAGCTTGGTTGGTGAGTTTTCCATAATTTTCGCATGGAAAAGTTGCAAAAATATGTCCTGACATGGCCATGTCGCAGAACACACCCTGGCCATGTTGTTTCTTCTTCAGTCTGACATGGCCGTGTTGCACAACACGGCCTGGCCGTGTCAGAGGCTGTCCAAGCCCAAAAATTGTGATTTTTCGCCCTGTTTTAACATGGTCGTGTTGCCCGACACCCCCTGGCCGTGTTGGACCAAAAAGGCCCCAAAATGACGCGTTTGGCTTGGGATTTCGAGCGTTTTCACATCCTTAAACTCCCGGTATGTTTTGACATGAATCCATGGTCCGAAATTCACCAAAATTAGCCCCAAATGGTCAATCTACATCAATAAAAGCACCTTGGAGTAATATGAACTATGTATAACCAAAAATTTACAAAACTAACAACAAAATAACTCGGATTCTACTCAAATATACACATAAAACATGCATACAAAGACCCTTATCAGAAGTTTTTGAACAAATGATTTTTGTTTCAATTTTTGTTTGTAGATTGTGTTATATCTAACTAGTAGGAGCGTGATTATGTGTTTTTAATCTTGTTTTGAAAATGAAAATTATCCCCTTAATTCCCTAGAAGTGGACAGCCAAAAGCTAATTTTTTTAGGGTGATGTTTTGTTAAATTTAAGCATGATTAATGATAGTTTAATGTGATGATTCTAGACTTTATTTTTGATTTTGAGTTGTATATGATTTTTATGATTTAATCTTGATATTAATGACTTAAGATGATTTTTAGAAGTTGTAAAAGTGATTGTTGGTGAAGAACTTAAGTTAGTAGATGAACTTGAACAATTTAGAATTTTTGGTCCCTTTAATTCACTATTTTTAAAAGTAGGCTTCAAGCCTTAAGGATAATTTTGATGAAAACTTTTAGTTTCTAAAAGTGATTTTGAGAATAAAAAGTTGATAAAATTTAGTGCTTAAGGTTAGAGAACCGGAAAAATCGAATAGAGCTCGAAAAATGGTGAAATACGCCCACCGGGTCCGACCACCGCCCACCGGAGGTGGCGGTGCCGCCACCGGCTGAGGGTGGCCGGAGGTGGTGGTGGTGGTGATGAATAGTGGCTGAATTTAATGTTGGGGTGGTAGGTTAGTAGGGTAGGGTGTAGGTGTAGGTGTAGGTGTGTAAGAAAAAGTGACCGATTTGACATAAAGCGTGATGTGATGTGATGTGATTGATGTTATGTGATGTGACGTGTACTATGGCACATAAACCAATGCTACTTTTTTCGGAAAATTTACGTTAAGTGTTAGGTCAGTAAGTTCGGATTACATGACTAAGATATTTTCGGGATTTTTTGAGATGACGTGTCCTTTTTAAATAAATCGAGAATTTTAGTCAAGATAAGATTTTATAAATTAAGGGTTCGATTAACCGGAAATTTTATCTAAAATGAGTCATTAGACGATTAATTGATTTAGAAGATTAATTAAGGATTAATTGAATTTATGTTGACTTTGACTTTATGTTGACTTCGACTTATTTTTGACTTTGACTTTATGTTTTCCATTGACTTTGACTTTTGACTTTGGCCAACTACCATTTTCAAAGCTCTTTAAAAGGGTAACGAACACCCGATTATAGGATAATTGACTCTAGGAACGTATTAGACTTTACTTAGCCCGAGAGACTAAGTTACTTAATGATTATTACATTATCCTATGTCATTTAAGTTTAAGAAATTAAATGTGTTAGGTGCGGCGCAATCGGATGCGGACTCATTCAAGCAAATACATCACTAGCTTTCTATAAACTTCAAATGTGGGTAAACTTATGATATTGTAAGCATGTTGTACTGTTATACTATGTTAGTCAACTTTCTATAACTGCTAAAATGTGCCTACGGGCTATCTACAAGCTGCCAACGGATGGGAATAACCATTCGGTGTCAGAAAAGGCCGAGAGCCATATGTAAGCTGCCAACGGGTGGGGGAGACCCCTCGGTGTCAAAAAAATAATTTTTAATGCATTATGACTATTTGACTTATATAGTGTAACTGCTTACGTTTCCCACTGAGTTTCATAGCTCACGCCTTCAAATGTTTTTATACATTTCAGATAATGATGACGAGCTGGGAGCTGAGGCGTATGGGTCTGTCTGTGTGGGCGTCGTTCGGTTATTTTCCATTAATTAAATAAAGTACATGTGTTTTGATTAAACAAACTATAAGGTTGATGTAATATGAATTTCAATAATGTGTAACTCTTATCAAACCTTTATCGCTTTCGATAACTTTCAAGTTTATTAAGAAATTTTTAAGCCCACATTTTAGTAATTAAAGTATTCTATTTATGCTTCTGCAACCATTTATAAATAGTTAGGTGTACCACAGAATGTTCCTAACTGAAATGGGTTCGGGGCATTACAAGTGGTATCAGAGCGGGTCTACGTTTCTGTAGACTAGAAATAATTTTTCTTTAAAAACTTTATCTTATTATAAGAACTTGATTATTGAAAAATGGGAAAAACGACCACGCTAGCAGAACCTACGCTCGCTCCAAGGTATGATTTAGTAAAATGCATTGATTATATTGCATATTACTTCAATGAAATTTTATGAAATGAATTTGTTCCTCAAACAAGAATGATTATGAACTATGAAGAACTTTAGAGGAACTTTACAAGAACTTTATGAGAACTTTATGAGAACTAGTACGACAAATCTTGAAAAACTAGTGATGCTTTCAAGAACTTCACGAATGAAAGAACTTTAAACTTAGATCATTTGATGCCTCATGAACTTTGACTTTTGAACTTAGTCCTCCAATTAAGACTGACAATTAGTTGGCTTTTAGATAGATTGACAAAACTTTTATATCTTTGGATGACACAATTAGGTTTAGTCGTTAGAGTTTTGTATTACGATAGACTCTCCAATGAGTCTACGCTAGTTAACAAGGACGTTATGATATTACAGTTAACAAAGAAAAATGGCACCACAACGAAGAGGACGTGTGGCAGGCCGAGGGTAGAGAGAGAGCCATCAATCGGCTCAACTGCAAGTGAACATGCAGCAGAACCAGAGCAAGCAGCCCCTGCAGCTGGAGCAACTGGGGCAAAATTCGCAAGAGACTTCCTGACTACCCTACAGGGTATTGTTTAGCAAGTGACTCCCCAAAATGCGCCGAATGCACCACGAGGAGCGCCACACACTAATGATGTCGTCGAGCAATTCTGATGATTCACACCACCGAGATTCTATGGAAATGAGGGTCCGACAGTTACGTAGGAGTGGATTATGGAATTGGAAAGGATTTTTGATCACCTAGAGTGTTCGGAAACATAGAAGGTTTCTTGTGGAAAATTTCAGCTACTAGAAAGTGCGGCCCACTGGTGGACGTCACACGAAAGGACACTGACTGAGGGACAGAAGAGAAAGATGACCTGGAACAAATTTAAAGGGTGGTTCTTAACCGCTATTTTCCGGAATCGGTAGGGATCAGAAAGAAACAGAATTTGTTATTCTAAAACATGGAGGGCTACCAGTGATGGAGTATGAAAGGCAATTCAATCAATTGTCTATATTCGCACCCCACATGGTGGACACGGATGGGAGGAAGGCAAGAAGGTTCGAGAGAGGGCTAAGGCCAGAGATTGGGAGCATCGTATCGGACTTGAGGTTGCCCATCTACAGAGAAGTGATCGGGAGGTCTCAGATCATATCATATAGTCTGAATCTCGATCAGACCCCCAAACCACTCGACACCGCAGGGAAGAAGAAATGGGTTCCTCCCCAAAAAGGGAAGTTCCTTCCCCCGATCAGAAGGTTCAAACCAACTGGGAACCTAGTCCCATCCCATGGAAATGCACCACAATGCCCTACTTGCCAGAAGTACCACTACGGCGAGTGCATAGCTGGGAAAGGGTTATGTTTTAGGTGCCACCAACCGGGACACAAGATTGAAAATTGCCCGAATCCAGGCATTCAGGCCCCATAAGGAAGAAGGATAGGAGGCCCCCAACAAGGCCATGTACGTCCCCAAGACAGAAAGGGGAAGACTCGTGTTTTCGCCTTGACCAATGAAGAAGCACCGGGGGAAAATGAGACCATGACATGTATGCTACATGTATCTCATATTCCTGTACTTGTATTATTTGATACTGGAGCTTCACATTCATTCATGTCCAAAAACTTTAGGAGAAAACTTGGTTTAAATTGTTGCAATAACAATGAAGAACTAAAAGTAAGTATCCCCTCAGGAGAAACTGTTAAGACTAAGAAAACGGTGAGAGGAGTGGAACTTACTATTAGTGGTCAACAAATGAAAGCCCATCTTTATGTGCTAGAAATGAGAAATTTTGATGTCATATTGGGTATAGATTGGTTGAGTAAGAATCGAGCCACCATTAAATCTTTCGATAGGGAAATTGAATTTGAAGGAAAAATGGGAATCGATTTGTCTTTTACGGATCAAAGACCAATACTAGAGTAAAGATAGTGTCAGCAATAAAAACTGTTTGAATGCTTTGAAAGAGAGAGTGCCAAGGATTTTTGGTGAATGTAATGGGGAAAGAGACAGTGGAAAGGATGGCATCCGATGAACCAGTGGTCAAAAAATTTTTGGACGTATTCCTAGATGATTTATCAGGAATTCTCCCAGATCGTCAAGTTTAATTCACCATATATTTAGTGCCAGGAGCGTCACCGATATCTAAGGCACCATACAGAATCGCGCCCAAGGAATTGCAAGAACTGAAGATCCAAATCCAAGAGTTGTTGGATAAGAAATTTATCCGACCAAGTGTTTCACCTTGGGGAGCGCTAGTACTATTTGTGAAAAAGAAAGATGGATCTCTTAGAATGTGCATTGACTATCGAGATTTGAACCAGCTGACTATCAAGAACAAATATCATTTGCCTATGATAGAAGATTTGTTCGATCAATTAAAGGGAGCCAATGTGTTCTCCAAAATTCACTTGAGATCAGGATAGCACCAATTGAAGATTAATGATTGTGATATCCCTAAAACAACGTTGAGGACAAGATACGGTCATTTCGAGTTTAGCGTTATGCCTTTCGGTTTGTCAAATGCGCCAGTAGTATTTATGGATTTGATGAACAAGATGTTTCATACTTATCTGGATAAGTTTGTTATTATCTTCATAGATAACATTTTGGTATTCTCGGAAGATAAGGAACAACATAAGGAACACCCCTCGTTGTGTTAGAAACACTGCGATAAGAGAAACTATATGCTAAATTCAACAAGTGTGAATTTTGGTTAGACAGGGTTGTGTTTTTAGGACACATTGTCACTGCCAAGGGAATTAAAGTAGACCCATCCAAAGTGGAGACAATATTGGATTGGAAAGTACCGACTAACGCAGGACAAGTGCGAAGTTTCCTAGGGTTAGCTAGATATTGCAGAAGATTTATCTAGGATTTCTCAAAAATCGCCAAGCCACTGACACACTTAACTAAGAAAAATGAGAAATTTCAGTGGACCAACCAATGTGAAAACAACTTTCAAGAGCTTAAGCATAGATTAGTGACAGCTCCTATTTTGACAATTCCAGAGGGAAACGAATGATTTGTAATTTACACAGATGCGTCAAAACTAGGATTGAGATGTGTGCTGATGAAAAATGGCAAGGTTATAGCTTATGCATCGAGAAAGTTAAAAATGCATGAACAAAACTATCCCACTCATGACTTGGAGTTAGCAGCATTAGTTCACGCCTTAAAGATTTGGCGTCACTACCTTTATGGTGGGAAGTGTGAGATCTTTACGGATCACAAAAGCTTGAAGTACTTCTTCACACAGAATGAATTGAATATGAGTCAGAGGAGGAGGTTAGAATTGGTGAATGATTATGATTGCACCATTCAATATCACCTAGGGAAGGTAAATGTTGTGGCGGATGCGCTCAGTAGAAAGAACAATGGACAAATTGCAACTTTGCTCACACAACAAGAATCACTTTTAAGAGACTTTCCAATCTAAGATTGGAAATTTTGAGACCGCCTAATCAGGCAATTGCCATGACTGCAGCCTTGACAGTACAACCTACTCTGAGGAAACAAATCAAGGATGCTTAGAAGACCAATATTTTCCTCAACAAGATGAAACAACGAGTACTCGCAGGAAACATCCAAGGATTTGCAATTGCACCAGATGAAACGCTAGTCTATGATGGAAGATTATGCGTACCTAAAGATGAGGACTTGAGAAAGGAGATTCTAGATGAAGCTCATAACACACCTTATACAGCCCATCCGGGAGGAACGAAGATGTATATGGATTTGAGAGAAATTTTCTGGTGGAGGAATATGAAGCGGACGATAGGCAAATTTTTGGAAAGATGTCTGATTTGTCAACAAGTGAAGGCCGAACACCAGAGGCCATTAAGATTATTTAAACCACTGGATATTCCTGAATGGAAATGGGAACACATTACTATGGATTTCGTGACAGGACTACCCAGATCCGTAAGGAAGAATGAGGCTATTTGGGTTATCGTGGATAGACTCACGAAGAGCGCACACTTTATACCGGTAAGGATGACTTTCAGTATGGATCGTTTCGCTCAGCTTTACATTGAGAAGATTGTTAGCCTTCATGGAGTGCCAGTATCCATTGTATCAGATCGTGATCCTCGTTTTACATCAAAACTTTGGGAAAGTCTGCATGCAGCTATGAAGATGAAGCTTAAGTTTAGCACCACATATCATCCACAAACGGATGGTCAGTCAGAAAGGACAATTAAGACGTTGGAAGACATGCTCAGAACAGTTGTGTTGGATCTTGATGGAAGTTGGGAAACTTATCTACCACTTGTGGAATTCGCTTACAATAACAGTTACCAAGCTACTATCCAAATGGCACCATACGAAGCGTTGTATGGAAGAAATTGTCAATCACCAGCTCATTGGGACGAAGTTGGCGAACGCAAAATTTTCGGACCAAAGATTATTGAGAAAACAGTGGGAGTGATTGCTAAGATTCAAGATAGAATTAAGGCAGCACAAGATCGACAGAAACGTTATGCCGACAGAAGAAGGAATGACCTGCAATTTGAGGTGAAGGACAAGGTATTTCTCAAGGTAGCACCTTTGAAAGGAGTTGTGCGTTTTGGAAAGAAAGGAAAGTTGAGACCACAGTATATTGGACCATTCGAAATTTTGGATAGAATTGGAGATGTCACATACCGTTTAGCACTACCTCCAGAACTTTAGTAGTACATAACGTGTTTCACATATCTATGCTTAGGAAATACATTTCCGACCCAAGCCACATCATTAACCATGAGGAATTGGACGTCAGAAATAACCTTGCCTATGAGGAGAGCCCTGTCGCTATTTTGGGAAAGAAAGTACATAAGTTGAGAAATCGAGAAGTGCCCCTAGTGCTAGTACAGTGGAGCCGACATGGTAGGGAAGAGGCTACTTGGGAGAGAGAGGAAGAGATCCTAGCTAAGTATCCAAACATTCCTAACTAAGTAAGTCGAATTTCGAGGACAAATTTTCTTAAGTAGGGGAGGTTGTGACGACCCAACCCTTTTTAATTACTCGAACTTTTTAAATTAATATTCATGAATAATGTTGCATCAAATATCTAGCTTATATTTTAAATGTGCGATTTACTCGCTTTATACATTTTATATATTTTGAGTATCTGAGAACCGATTGCGCCCCTAACTACGGTAATGGATATGAACAGACATCACGTTGACATATTATGAATATTATTATGGAGTTTCGGACTTAAATTTTAGGATCGATATTTTTGTACCGAATAAGTGATTTTCAGAGATTTTCACTAGAGTGCTTATTTATATGTTGAGAATTCGAGATTAAGTTTCTATCATATTTTATTATTAATGAACATCTAATTTATGAAAATTGAGTTTTAACTAATGATCGGGATTTATAAGAAATATAGGAGCTTACTTGAGTATTTTAAAAATACTAACTCTTATTAATAGTTTTTAAAATAGATATTTTCACCCCCAAGCCTCTTATTTTTTTATAAAAACCCCCAATACTTACTCATCTCCCTCACACTCTCATACTGAGAAAATTTACCATTGTTGAAAGAAAAAGCTTCAAAGGTAATTTCTTCATCTTTTTTTTTAATTTTTGTCATTTTTTAAATCTTTTAAGGAAAATGATCTTATACAATTGTTAACCATAGAAATCAACTTTGATTATGAAAATATGAAGATTTGAACTCCTATTTATACCCCTTTATTTTCGGCCATCTTCAAGTTTTTGAACAAATGATTTTTGTTTCAATTTTTGTTTGTTGATTGTGTTATATCTAACTAGTAGGAGCATGATTATGTGTTTTTTATCTTGTTTTGAAAATGAAAAATATCCCCTTAATTTCCTAGAAGTGGACGGCCAAAAGCTAATTTTTTTTGGGTGATGTTTTGTTAAATTTAAGCATGATTAATGATAGTATGATAGTTTAATGTGATGATTCTGGACTTAGTTTTTTATTTTGAGTTGTATATGATTTTTGATGATTTAATCTTGATATTAATGACTTAATATGATTTTTAGAAGTTGTAAAAGTGATTGTTGGTGAAGAACTTAAGTTAGTAGATGAACTTGAACAATTTAGGATTTTTGGTCCCATTAATTCACTATTTTTAAAAGTAGAAGCTTAAAGCCTTAAGGATAATTTTGATGAAAACTTTTAGTTTCTAAAAGTGATTTTGACGATAAAAAGTTGATAAAATTTAGTGTTTAAGGTTAGAGAATAGAAAAAATTGAATAGAGCTCGAAAAACGGTAAAATACGCCCCGCCGGGTCCGACCACCGCCCACTAGAGGTGTCGGTGCCGCCGCCAGCTGAGGATGGCCAGAGGTGGTGGTGGTGATGAATAGTGGCTGAATTTAATGCTCGGATGGTAGGTTAGTAGGGTAGGGTGTAGGTGTAGGTGTAGGTGTGTAGGTGTGTAAAAAAAAAGTGACCGATTTGACATAAAGAGTGATGTGATATGACTTGATGCGATGTGATGTGATTGATGTTATGTGATATGACGTGTACTATGGCACGCAAACCAATGCTACTTTTTTCGGAAAATTTACTTTAAGTGTTAGGTCAGTAAGTTCAGATTACGTGACTAAGATATTTTCGGGATTTTTCGAGATGACATATAATTTTTAAATAAATCAAGAATTTTAGTCGAGATAAGATTTTATAAATTAAGGGTTCGATTAACCGAAATTTTATCTAAAATGAGTCGTTAGATGATTAATTGATTTAGGAGATTAATTAAGGATTAATTGATTTTGTGTTGACTTTGACTTTATGTTGACTTTGACTTTAAGTTGACTTCGACTTATTGTTGACTTTGACTTTATGTTGACCGTTGACTTTGACTTTTGACTTTAGTCAACTATCGTTTTTAAAGCTCTTTAAAAGGGTACCAAACACCCGATTATAGGATAATTGACTCTAGGAACGTAATAGACTTTACTTAGCCCGATAAACTTACTTAATGATTGTTACATTGTCCTATGTCATTTAAGTTGAAGAAATTAACTGTGTTAAGTGCGGCGCAATCGGATACGGACTCATTCAAACAAATACATCACTAGCTCTCTGTAAACTTCAAATGTGGGTAAACTTCTGATTTTGTAAGTGTGTTGTACTGTTATACTGTGTTTGTCAACTTTCTATAATTGCTAAAATGTGCCTATGGGCTATCTACTAACATTCGCTAAGATATTTTGGGACGGATGGGGATAACCAAGAATTTTCGGATTTTTTTAGAAAAGAAATTTTATCCGAGATGATTAATTGATTTATAAGGATTAATTGATTTTGTGTTGACTTTGACTTTATGTTGACTTTGACTTTAACTTATTGTTGAGTGTTGGGAGACCCTCGGTTTAAAGCTCGAAAATATAGGATAATTGACTTAAAGCCATATGTATGCTTCCATTGTCTATGTCATTTAACGGGTGGGAAGACCCTTGGTGTCGAGAAAAATGATTTTTAATGCATTATTGTTTATCTGTGTTTGTCAACTTTCTATAATTGCTAAAATGTTTGACTTATATAGTATAACTTCGGTTTTAGAAAACGTTTCCCACGAGTGGGGAGACCCCTCGGTGTCGAAAAAATGTCGAAAGTTTCATATGTATGCTCACACCTTCAAATATTTTTATACATTTTGTTTGATAATAATGACGAGCCGGGGCTCACCTTCAAATATTTTTATACATTTGAATAATTAGGCATCGAGGAGGGATCTATCTGTGTGGGCGTCGTTCAGTTATTTCCCATTAAATAAATAAAGTACATATGTTTTGATTAAACAAACTATAAGGTTGATGTAATATGAATTTCAATAATGTGTAACTCTTATCAAACCTTTATCGCTTTTGATAACTTTCAAGTTTATTAGGAAATTTTTAAGCCCACGTTTTAGTAATTAAAGTATTCTATTTATGCTTCCGCAACTATTTATAAATACTCAAGTGTACCACATGTCACGCCCCAAACGGGACGCGACGACGATCCACAACTTAAATACAAATAACCAAACATAGTCTAGATGAATATCATCGAGAACCCAATGAGACCGAGTCAAAATAGCAGCGGAAATAAAATAACAAGCACAACTTACAGTCCACAATCCATAATCCAAATTACATCCTCGAAAATCAACCAATGATAACAACTTAAAAGTCAAAGGATCCTACGCCCTTCAGTTACAAACCGGAATGAAAAGAAAACAAAATAGTCCAACAGCAATCAAAAGAAATGAGTCCATCAATAACAACAAGAAGTAGTAAATCCAACAAGCGGAGTACAAGGGCTCAATCAAGGCGGTTCAAAGATCTTCAACGAAGTCCTCATCTAAAGGTTAGAAAACAAGTGGGGATGAGACAAAAATCTCAGTGGATGGGGTGATCGTGTGCAAGTGTGGCGATATACAGTTAATGCAAGAAAACAGTTATATGAAAACGCGTGAGTATGATGCATGAATTCACACACACTCCACAAGCGTCGTGATAAATATATTTAAGTAATATACTTATACCGTTCAAGAAAAAAGACGATTCATGGTCTCACAGCACTATGTGATTCGATCAAGACAGTAGGATTAAACGGAAATGTAACGCCATCCCATGCAAGGCGAGATAATGGTTGAAACGGATTTGTAGCACAAACCAATGCAAAACAAGTAAGCGGTTGTGTATGGATTTGTAGCACCAACCAAACGGGTCCGATAACTCCCGGAATCGTGGATCAGGCAATAATTCCTTCGTTCTTCCTTGTAACTCCCGAGCAAGATGGTTGTCACCTTATCGCTCTATAGGCAAAACAAAACAAAGCTAGCTAGCGGATTGTCATAATCATGATTATACCTCAAGTACTATGACCGCTTCCCTTGGACAAACTCCGTCCCTCGGATTTCCGATTAGGGCGATGGGGCGGAAGAGTGGAATAGCGGCAAGCTGCCGGTTCCATCCCCGGCGTATCATACCTTGTACACACCAAGTTAACAAGATGAAAGTAAATACAAGTTCAAGTAGTCAACCAGGCAATCGAGTATTATTGATTGAAGCAATTCAGAAAACAAAACGCGAGTGGCAATTATGGCGTTGGTGGAGTTTTGGATGAAGATGATTATCGGAAGGATAAGCAACCTTCGATATCTTGAAAGATTAGGTGGAACATAAGTGATTATAGATTCAACATCGCAAGGCGAGGAAAGTCGCTCATGATCGGGTATTAATCGGTCAAATCGGTCCGATAAGTCAAGGGTTTTTTTGGAAAATAAAATATTTTAATTAAATCTCCAAGTCAGAGGGTCCAGGGCTATTTTAGAAAAAGGGAAATAATTTGGGTTAGGTCCTTTATAAAAGAAAAATTACAATTTAGCCGTTTTGTAAAAACCAACACTTTTGGGGTTAAAAATTGAACAAATAAATATCCCGACCTTGAAAAATTATGAGGTCAGTTCCTAAATTCTCCAAATTGTCCAGGATTCAGGTTTTTAAAGTTTTGAGGTTGAGTTTTATAAAATTCTCATATTGGCCCCAAATTTGTAAAAACTGTCATTTCGGTACTTAAGTTTAAAATAATCGGAACTCACAAAAAGGGATTTTAATGTGATTCTAGTTGAAAACTATCACTAAGGTTAGTAGGATATTGGGACAAAAGCAGTTTTTAAAATAAATAAGTGTAGGTCCTTTAACTTTTGAAAATATCATTTTTGTCCCATTTTGAAATAATTGCCTTTAAGGCTTTTAGGGGTCCAATTGTTATGAAATTTGAACCTTGGGTCCAAAATATAATTAAGTTATAGTTAAGTTAGTATTTTCAGGTGCATGGGCTGCATAAGTCCTGGAAATTTCATTTGGGTCCTCAAGTTTAGTATTTTACACATTAGTCCCTCAATTTTAGAAAATTTACTTTCCAAGCCCTAAACACTTGGATTTTTGGAATACATTTAAAATATGTCATTTCCAGTACCTTAAGAATAAAATTTTCAAAATTTAAAGTTAAGGTCTGGTACAGTTTTAAAATTTGCAAAGTAGCCCTTAAACTTTCAAAATTTTACAATCTAGTCCTTGGGCTTTTAAAGGTTGATTTTATTTATCTTAAAACTCTTAAAACTTTATTAAAATGTCCAAAAGTCATTTTTGAACCTGAGTACAGTCCCAAAATTTGAAATTTGCAGAGGGGTCCTTTAACTTTCATTTTCTTGCAATTTAGTCCACCAATTATCCATTTTTGCATTTTTAAGTCCAAAATTGAAATTTAATCAATTATGCTCGACTTTTCCAGGTTATAAGTCATCCAAAACATGGATTTCAAAGATCATACACATGCATGTCCAATTCATACAAGAATTCATCAAATAGAACATTAAATTGTACATGCATGCACCTAAAATTCAATAAATAGCAATTTTGAGCAACTCTTGAGAATTTTCATGATTTGATACATAAAATTGGCATGCAATACATAGATTATATATCTCAAGGGCTCATGATCAAAATTCTACATGCATTTTAAATAAAACACCTAGAAGTTGGAAAGTATTTTTCCACCCACCTTAAATTGGAAAGTTGTGAAATAAAAAGGGAAAATTTCACAACTTTGGATGAGGTCACTTAGGTCAGCCCCTAAGTCAAGAAATATCAAAAATTTGGAGTTAGAAAAATGAGAGAAAAATTAAAGAGAAAAAGAAGGAGATAAGAAAATTGGAAAGACTACACTTTACCTTGTGTAGTAGGTGATTTGAAACTAGTTGAAGCTTCAAATTTGGAAATTTTGGTTCAACTCCAAAATCACCTAAGGTCAGCCCCTATTTCTCAAAAATGAAAAAGGGGTGTTAAAATTTGAAAAAAATAGAAAGAAGAGGAAATAAGGGTTCTAGTGTCCAATTCTTACCTTGTAGTCCAAATTTCTCTACTAGTTCTTCTTCAAGTCTTCAAGTTTCACCACCATGCATGCATGTCTCCAAGTGGTCTTCTAAGTACCTCAAAATCCAAAATATAAACTTAAGTTAAAATAAGAAGGTGATGAGTAGAAAGAATTTAAGTTGAATTGAGGAGTGAAATTTCTTACCTTGAGAAAATGGGGTGTTCGAATTTTTGAGTTTTAGTGGTAAGATTGTTTGTTTTGGTTTAGATGTTTGAAGAAAGAAAGTATGTTTGATGTTAGGAAGAAGATGTTCTTGGAGTTATGAAGATGGGTTTGAGGATGTGAAGGACTTGAGTTTGAATATTTGAAGATGTGAAGAAGGGGGTACTTGAAGATATGAAGAACTTATGTTGAAGATTTGAAGATGTGAAGAGTTGGTGTTTGAAGGTTTGAAGATATGAATGAATTTTGTTTGAAGATTTGAAGATGTTAATGAATTTTAGAGAGAGGTTAGAGAGAAGGAGGAGAAAAGGCTTAAGAGTTAGAATGTGTTGGATGAAATGAACAAAATTTGTTCATTTCTTGCCAAAATGGCCGTCCACCATGGTAGAGAGGGGGAGGAATTTTTGATTAAATTTGTGTCTTGCAAATTGTCTCTTGCATGGAGACAATTAGACTAGTCAAAGTATGGGCAAGGTATGGAAAGAGAAGGAATATTGGGAAGACTCCAACATGTTGGGAAAAATAGTATTAAAGAATTAATGTATGAGATGATGTGTATAATGTTTGAATTAATGGTATAATTATACACAAGATGACTAATATAAGGTGTAAGTGTACAAGAGTTGGATGATATTTTTACTCCAAAATCATCACCATGGTCGTCCATTATAAGGGCATTGTGGTAATTCCATATTTTTTTGTCCCAAATTTGATGATAATAGATGAAATATATCAATCTCCAAAATAATTAGTGATTTCCTTGATCACTTATAAGTCTCATGATCACTTAATCTAAATCAAAATCTTAATTCTATAAGGTAAAAGTCTCTAAAATAAATAGTCTCTTAAAATTCTAAGGTGACTAATAAATACAAAAATAGTAATAATGATCAATCAAGTGATCATAAATGAGAAATAGAATTAATAAAGATCATGATCACAAGTAATAAATGAAATGAAATAAAATACAAAATATATATTATTAATAATTACCCGTCAAAGTGACGTGGTAAAACAATCGATCAAATACATAGACGACAATAAGAGTCAATTATATGTTCGGAAAAATCGGGGCTTCACATCCTCCCCTCCTTAAAAGAATTTGGTCCCCAAATTCTCTTCAGAATAGTTCTGGATATTGATTCCTCATGTCTTCTTCCATCTCCCACGTTGCGTCTTCGTCTTGGTTGTGGTTCTGCCACACCACTTTAACCATCGGAATTTCTCTCTTACGCAACTGTCGTATCTGCTGATCAACGATCCGGATCGGCCTCTCGGTGTAGGATAGATTTTCCATTAGAGGCGGAGTATCTCGAGTGATGATATGTTCAGGATCTAGTTGATACTTCTTCAATCTCGATACGTGGAACACATCATGCATTCCCGCATATGGTGCTGGTAACTCGAGTCGGTAGGCTAACTTTCCGATCCTTTGTAAAATCTTGGAAGGTCCAACATATCTCGGACTCAACTTGTCTCCTTTCTTCGGATTGATTAATCCTTTCCATGGTGAGAGGTTAGAAATACTTCATCTCCGACTTCAAATTCCAGATCCTTTCTTCTCTTGTCCGCGTAACTCTTTTGGCGGCTCTAAGTTGTGCGAATCCGCTCCTTGATCAGCTTGACCTTCTCCATGGCCTCCTGAACTAATTTGACCCTTGGGATCGAGGGCGACTTTCGTTTCTCTTTCGGAGTCCATTGGTCATCAATCTCCCAGTGTAGTGGGGATCTACATTTTTGCCCATATAATGCCTCGTAGGGTGCCATCCCAATTGTGGCCTAATAACTGTTATTGTAGGCAAACTCGGCTAATGGTAAGTGTGAATCCCAACTTCCTTGAAAATCCAATGTGCAGGCTCGCAACATATCTTCAAGGGTTTGAATTGTTCGCTCAGACTGTCCATCGGTTTGTGGATGTGTTCTGTGCTGAAACTTAGCGAGGTACCCAATTCCTCGTGCAAGCACTTCCAAAATCTGGAGACAAACCTCGGGTCTCTATCGGATACTATGTCGACTGGCACTCCATGCAGTCGAATAATTTCTCGGATATAAGTTTGTGCAAGTTTCTGCAAGCTATCAGTTTTCTTGATGGGTAAAAAGTGTGCAGATTTCGTGAGTCGATTTACGACTACCCAAATAGCATCATGGCCTCCTCTAGTCCTTGGTAGATCCGTCACGAAGTCCATCGTTATGTGTTCCCATTTCCACTCGGGAATTCTCAACGGTTGTAGTAAACCAGACGGTCGTTGGTGTTCTGTTTTTACTCGTTGACAAGTCAAACATCTCGGAACGAATTCCGCTACCTGGTTCTTCATGTTTACCCACCAATAACTCCGTTTCAATTCCTTATACATCTTGTTTCCTCCAGGATGTATAGTGTATTTTGAACGGTGTGCCTCTGCTAGGATTCTATTCCTAATGTCGCTCGTCATTTAAGGTACACACACTCGATTAGGAATCGATAACTCCATCTTGGTACCGAGAATTCCGATCTTTCTCCTTTAAGTATCTTTTCCTTGATTTTTGAAGATGTGCATCTTTCTCTTGTGCTTCTTTGATCTCTTTGTGAACGGGTTTAACCGAAATGTTAGCACACGAAATCTGAGTGTTGGTTCTCATCAGATTCCAATTGCTCAGCTCTTCTAATGATTCCCACTCTCGAATCATAAACCTGGCTAAGCTCGCCTTTACGCTTAGAGCGTCGCTGACGTTGGCTTTCCGGGATGGTATTGAATATCAAAGTGATAGTCCTCAATCAACTCCATCCATCTCCGTTGCCTCAGTTGATTGAGGTCTTTTCGGGAGAATAGATACTTCAAGCTCTTATGATCCGTGAAAACCGTGAATGTTGCTCCGTAGAGATAGTGTCTCCATTTCTTTAACGCGAAAACTATCACGCCAATTCCAAGTCATGCGTTGGATAATTGGCTTCACACGGTTTGAGCTTTCGTGATGCGTGGCGATAACTTTTCCTTCGCATGAGCCTTTGCTCCTAGTCCTTCTTTTGATGCATCACTTTGTAGCGACAAAGTTTTCGGTCCCCTTTGGAAGGGCTAAGACGGAGTTGTAGTAAGTCGTTTCTTGACTCTTGAAACTCGCCTCGCATTTGTTATTCCACTCAAACTTGACTTGCTTTGCAGGTTAGTCGAGTGAGTGGTCCACTATCTTGGAAAAATCCTGGATAAATCTTCGATAATATCCTAGTCTAGAAACTCCTCGATTTCCATTCTGAGACTCGAGTTGTTTCCATTCAACCACCTATTTGTACCTTCGAGGATCTCCGCAATCCCGATGACGGATACTATGTGTCCCAAGAACGCGACTTCACTAAGCCAAAATTCGCACTTGCTGAATTTGGCATACAACTTATGCTCTCGTAGTGTCTCCAAAACGATTTTGAGATGACGTTCATGCTCTTCTCTAGACTTAGAGTATACGAGATGTCATCAATGAATATCACTATGAATTGATCCAAATAAGGTTGGAAGACTCGATGCATCAGGTCCATAAATGTTCTTTGGTGCATTAAATCAGACCGAAAGGCATCACTACATACTCGTAGTGTCCATATCGGGTTTGAAATGCGTTTTGGAAATGTCTTCTTCGCGGATCTTGATTGGTAATATCCTTGTTGTAAATCAAACTTCGAGTACACCGTCGCTCCTTGAAGTTGATCAAATAGTTCGTCTATCCTCGGGAGGGGATATTTGTTCTTGATGGTCACGCTATTAAGACCATGGTAATCTATATACAGCCTTAATGTGCCATCTTTCTTTTTGACAAACAAAGACAGTGCTCCCCACGAGACGTACTCGGTCGGATAAATCCCACATCCATCGGTTTTACGTAATTGCGTCTTCAACTCTTGTAACTCAAGAGAGCCATTCTATATGGGGTTCTAGCGATCGGGCGGTCCCGGTAACACTCGATGGTGAACTCGACTTCCCTATCCGGAGGGACAGTGGTGAGTTCTTGTGGAAATACATTTGTGTATACGATACTATAGGTACTTGGTTAATGTGTGTATCAACCGTGGGTTTGTTAATTACAAACGCCAAGTACCCTTGAGCCCCTCTAGTGATCGCCTTCCCGCTTTCATTCTTTGAAATGATTGGGGCAATCTTAACTCGTGCCCTTCCCAAAATTTCCACTTCGGGTTTTTGGGTTCACATAGCTTAATGGACTTGTTATGGCAGTCCATTTGTGCATGGTGTGTAGATAACAGATTCATCCCCAATATCACGTCGTATTTGGATATAGGTAATAGGATTAAATCGGCAGAAAGTTTATCTCAAAGCAATCTTAACTTCGCATGCATTATAGATAATATATGTTATCTGACTTGCACCCATAGGAGTTGACACTTCTAGACATATAGGCATATGTTCCATGCATGCATGCAGTTTCTGTACAAAATGCGGTGCAGCGAATGAATGCGTTGATCCAGGGTCGAACAATATTTTAGCGTAGTGGTTAGATACTAGAAGCGTACCTTCCACCACGTCTGTTGCCTCCGGAGCCTCTGTCCGCTAGTGCAAACGCTCGGCGGGCATCCTTGCCCGATTACCCTGGCCATTTCGCTTCTGCGCGGTGCGTCTGTTTGGTTCGGTCCTCGTACTTCGGGCAATCTTTCAGCTCATGTTGATTACTACCACATCGCAAACACCTTCCTTGTTTACGCCAATAGTCATTGGCGGTATGTCCCGGTTTCTGGCAATATGCACACAATTGACCCGGCTTTCCTTGTACTGATCCATTTCCTTTATCTGTCTTATTAACTGGTCCCTTTTGAAACTTAGCAGGCTGTTTAGATGGTTGTCCCATAGCTGTCCTCTTAAGACTATTCGATGGCCTACTCTGTTGAATCATCCCAATACGGTTCAGCCCCGACTCAATGCGGAGAGCTACCTTTACCGCGGCTAAGTAGGTTGTCGATTCAACGATCAGATTGTTTCGAAGTTCCGATTTCAATCCTCGAGTGAACTTGTAAAGCTTGTCCTCTTGATGATCGATTGTCCCAGAGCATACTTGGACAATCGATGAAATTGACTCGTCGAGCTACGAGACATGTTCCCCGCCTCAATTTGTGGAATTCATCTTGCGCGTGCCTCTTTCACAACCTCGTGGAATGTCTTGTTCATTGAACTCGGCCAAGAAATTTCCCCATGTTCAGCTACCGGTCTGTTCCCATCTTCTTTCAATCGCCCTCTACCAGTCTCTAGCGGCCGATTCAGGACAAAATACGGCGAGTGTGACTTTCTCGCTCATCCGAGTATTGGAGAGCATTGAAGATATTCTCCAGTTTTTCTATCCATTCTTCTGCCTTCAAATCATCCGGCTCTCCTAAGAAGGCTAGTGGGTCGAACCGTAGAAATTGCTCCAACATGCGATCGTTCGCCTCTCTGGCGGGTTCGGGAGCACGGGGTTGAGGCTCTGCCTGTTGCCTCATGAAAACCAGATTTGTTGTAGGGCTGTGCGGTCAAATTGTCTCCTGCAGCAGGTGGAGGAGGCGGTGGTAATTCAGGGGAGGGTACCCGGTCCCTGGGTACGTCATCATCCCCTCGTGGAATGCGGCGAGGTCTCCCACGTCCTCGATGTTCGGCCATTCTGTATTTTGAAGCGTTAGTTGCGATTCACGAGTAGATGAATACAATAATTATTCGCGTAAAGCAAGTTATATCGCAGTGAAAGTAACAACAAACACAAGACACTGAATAAATAGCAAAAGGCATATCCATTAATGTAAAACTTGAATACACCCATAATACAACAGTAGTAATACTAAGTCAGATACATCAGAACCAAAATACAACTGAATCTAATACAATAAAAGTAAGGTACAACACTGGAATAAGCATCTACAACAGCAAGAGTACAAACTGACAATTCAGCTAACTAATTAGTGAGATCGCCATCATCATCACTCGTATCTATGTCCATAATCGGGGCTGGGTCGGGCTGAGGTGGTGCCTCGACCTCAGGTCAATCAACGAAATCCAACCACTGCTCGAATCTTTGAGCTTCATCAAGTGGAGCAGCCTCAAGTGCCTCAGGCTCTCCAATGTCGACTGGATCCTCCTCAGGATCCTCCTCGGGATCCTCCTCGGCATCAGGCACGGGCTCCACCTCGGGTGGTGGCAATGGCTGGGCATTAGCTACCAAAGCAGCCTCCAGTGCGGCGTCTCTCTGAGCTAGGGCCTGTGTAAGGTCCTCTATCACTGTCATCTGCTTGATGAGGGTCTCCTCCAAGCGCTCAACGGTGTCGTGGGATAGGCGGGCGTCAATCTCCCATTTCTGGCGGCCATCACTTGCCCTCTTCATCTTCTCTCGCATGTTATCCAGGCGCTCCTGGATATTCTGTATCTGGTCCTCCCGCGCTCTTATGGTGTTGTCGTCCTTGATGGTAGTGGTCAACTCGCTCTTTTCATCTTGGCTCCTCGCCAAGCGCGTGTCAGTCCCTAACGCTGGCGCTCCGCAGATAGCTACGAGGTCGCTCGATCACTTTGTCCGGTGCGGTGAATCATCGGTGCCGTAGTACTCCGCTCAAAGCACGGGCATGGAAAACATCCCACAAAGGCGGCGCGGCTCCATCCTGATCAAACAAAACTAAGGCGGATCAGTCAAAGGTAGAGGAAAGATAAGGAGAGAGTAAGGAAAGAATGAATAAAGGAAATCAGTCAAGAATCAACTAAGTCAAGACAAGTATGACTATGGAATCTCAAAATATGCGTTCTAACTTAGTTCAAACATCAATAAGGCGGTTCTATGCCAATTTGAAATCGATTTCACACTTAATTGGTCAAGTCGCGGTACTACCCAAAACACAGACCAAGGGTCCTATCCTGGTTCAGTTCGGTGTAAGTTTCCATCTTACTAGCCGAGCTTTGATACCACTCTAACTGTCACGCCCCGAATGGGACGCGACGACGATCCACAACTTAAATACAAATAACCAAACAGTCTAGACGAATATCATCGAGAACCCAATGAGACAGAGTCAAAATAGCAGCGGAAATAAAATAACAAGCACAACTTACAGTCCACAATCCATAATCCAAATTACATCCTCGAAAATCAACCAACGATAACAACTTAAAAGTCAAAGGGTCCTACGCCCTTCAATTATAAACCGGAATGAAAAGAAAATAAAATAGTCCAACAGCAATCAAAAGAAATGAGTCCATCAATAACAACAAGAAGTAGTAAATCCAACAAGCGGAGTACAAGGGCTCAATCAAGGCCGGTTCAAAGATCTTCAACGAAGTCCTCATCTAAAGGTTAGAAAACAGCGGGGATGAGACAAAATCTCAGTGGATGGGGTGATCGTGTGCAAGTGTGGCGATATATAGTTAATGCAAGAAAACTTGATTATATGAAAACGCGTGAGTATGATGCATGAATTCACACACGATCCACAAGCGTCGTGATAAATATATTTAAGTAATATACTTATACGATTCAAGAAAATTGTTCATGGTCACACATGCACTATGTGATTGATCAAGACAGTAGGATTGCGTGCGGAAATGTAACGCCAATCCCATGCAAGGTAGATAATGGTTGCGTGCACGGATTTGTAGCGCCAACCAATGCAAAACAAGTAGCGGTTGCGCACGGATTTGTAGCGCCAACCAAACGGGTCCGATAACTCCGGAATCGTGTTGATCGAGCAAATGATTCCTTCGTTTCTTCCTTGTAACTCCCGAGCAAGATGGTCCAAGACCTATCACCTTATCGCTCCAGGCAAAGACAAATCCACAAAGAGAGCTAGCTAGGCCCGGATTGTCATAATCATGATTATACCTCAAGTACTACGACCGCTTTCCCTGGACAAACTCCGTCCCTCGTTGCGGGATTAGGACGATGGGGTAGGAAGAGTGGAATAGCGGCCGAGCTGCCGGTTCCATCCCCAACGTATCCATTCCGATTTGTGAGCTCGACACCAAGTTGACTCAAGCAGAAAGTAAATACAAGTTCGTAGTCAACCAGCAAATGATCGAGTATTATTGATTCAGTGAAGCGATTCGAGAAAATTTTGAAACGCGAGTGGCAATTATGGCGTTGGTGGTGTTTTTGGATGAAGATGATTATCGGAAGGATAAGCAACCTTCGATATCTTGAAAGATTAGGTGGAACATAAGTCCCGTTATAGATTCAACATCGCAAGGCGAAAAGTCGCTTCGTGATCGGGTATTAATCGGTCAAATCGGTCCGATAAGTCAAGAGTTTTTGGGAAAATAAAATATTTTAATTAAATCTCCAAGTTAGAGGGTCTAGGGCTATTTTAGAAAAAGGGAAAATAATTTGGGTTAGGTCCTTTATAAAAGAAAAATTACAATTTAGCCCCATTTTATAAAAACCAACACTTTTGGGGTTAAAAATTGAAAAAATAAATATCCCGACCTTGAAAAATTATGAGGTCAGTTCCTAAATTCTCCAAATTGTCCAGGATTCAGGTTTTTAAAGTTTTGAGGTCGAGTTTTTATAAAATTCTCACATTGGCCCCAAATTTGTAAAAATTGTCATTTCGGACCTTAAGTTTAAAATAATCGGAACTCACAAACCGGAAGGGCTTTTAATGTGATTCCAGTTGAAAAATGTCACTAAGGTTAGTAGGATATTGGGACAAAAGCAGTTTTTAAAAGAAATAAGTGTAGGTCCTTTAACTTTTGAAAATATCATTTTTATCCCATTTTGAAATAATTGCCTTTAAGGCTTTTAGGGGTCCAATTGTTATGAAATTTGAACCTTGGGTCCAAAATATAATTAAGTTATAGTTAAGTTAGTATTTCCAGGTGCATGGGCTGCATAAGTCCTGGAAATTTCATTTGGGTCCTCAAGTTTAGTATTTTATACATTAGTCCCTCAATTTTAGAAAATTTACTTTCCAAGCCCTAAACACTTGGATTTTTGGAATACATTTAAAATATGTCATTTCCAGTACCTTAAGAATAAAATTTTCAAAATTTAAAGTTAAGGTCTGGTACAGTTTTAAAATTTGCAAAGTAGCCCTTAAACTTTCAAAATTTTACAATCTAGTCCTTGGGCTTTTAAAGGTTGATTTTATTTATCTTAAAACTCTTAAAACTTTATTAAAATGTCCAAAAGTCATTTTTGAACCTGAGTACAGTCCCAAAATTCGAAATTTGCAGAGGGGTCCTTTAACTTTCATTTTCTTGCAATTTAGTCCACCAATTATCCATTTTTGCATTTTTAAGTCCAAAATTGAAATTTAATCAATTATGCTCGACTTTTCCAGGTTATAAGTCATCCAAAACATGGATTTCAAAGATCATACACATGCATGTCCAATTCATACAAGAATTCATCAAATAGAACATTAAATTGTACATGCATGCACCTAAAATTCAATAAATAGCAATTTTGAGCAACTCTTGAGAATTTTCATGATTTGATACATAAAATTGGCATGCAATACATAGATTATATATCTCAAGGGCTCATGATCAAAATTCTACATGCATTTTAAATAAAACACCTAGAAGTTGGAAAGTATTTTTCCACCCACCTTAAATTGGAAAGTTGTGAAATAAAAAGGGAAAATTTCACAACTTTGGATGAGGTCACTTAGGTCAGCCCCTAAGTCAAGAAATATCAAAAATTTGGAGTTAGAAAAATGAGAGAAAAATTAAAGAGAAAAAGAAGGAGATAAGAAAATTGGAAAGACTACACTTTAGTTTGTGTAGTAGGTGATTTGAAACTAGTTGAAGCTTCAAATTTGGAAATTTTGGTTCAACTCCAAAATCACCTAAGGTCAGCCCCTATTTCTCAAAAATGAAAAAGGGGTGTTAAAATTTGAAAAAAAATAGAAAGAAGAGGAAAGAAGGGTTCTAGTGTCCAATTCTTACCTTGTAGTCCAAATTTCTCTACTAGTTCTTCTTCAAGTCTTCAAGTTTCACCACCATGCATGCATGTCTCCAAGTGGTCTTCTAAGTACCTCAAAATCCAAAATATAAACTTAAGTTAAAAAAAGAAGGTGATGAGTAGAAAGAATTTAAGTTGAATTGAGGAGTGAAATTTCTTACCTTGAGAAAAGGGGGTGTTCGAATTTTTGAGTTTTAGTGGTAAGATTGTTTGTTTTGGTTTAGATGTTTGAAGAAAGAAAGTATGTTTGATGTTAGGAAGAAGATGTTCTTGGAGTTATGAAGATGGGTTTGAGGATGTGAAGGACTTGAGTTTGAATATTTGAAGATGTGAAGAAGGGGGTACTTGAAGATATGAAGAACTTATGTTGAAGATTTGAAGATGTGAAGAGTTGGTGTTTGAAGGTTTGAAGATATGAATGAATTTTGTTTGAAGATTTGAAGATGTGAATGAATTTTAGAGAGAGGTTAGAGAGAAGGAGGAGAAAAGGCTTGAGAGTTAGAATGTGTTGGATGAAATGAACAAAATTTGTTCATTTCTTGCCAAAATGGCCGTCCACCATGGTAGAGAGGGGAGGAATTTTTGATTAAATTTGTGTCTTGCAAATTGTCTCTTGCATGGAGACAATTAGACTAGTCAAAGTATGGGCAAGGTATGGAAAGAGAAGGAATGTTGGGAAGACTCCAACATGTTGGGAAAAATAGTATTAAAGAATTAATGTATGAGATGATGTGTATAATGTTTGAATTAATGGTATAATTATACACAAGATGACTAATATAAGGTGTAAGTGTACAAGAGTTGGATGATATTTTTACTCCAAAATCATCACCATGGTCGTCCATTATAAGGGCATTGTGGTAATTCCATATTTTTTTGTCCCAAATTTGATGATAATAGATGAAATATATCAATCTCCAAAATAATTAGTGATTTCTTTGATCACTTATAAGTCTCATGATCACTTAATCTAAATCAAAATTTTAATTCTATAAGGTAAAAGTCTCTAAAATAAATAGTCTCTTAAAATTCTAAGGTGACTAATAAATACAAAAATAGTAATAATGATCAATCAAGTGATCATAAATGAGAAATAGAATTAATAAAGATCATGATCACAAGTAATAAATGAAATGAAATAAAATACAAAATATATATTATTAATAATTACCCGTCAAAGTGACGTGGTAAAACAGTCGATCAAATACATAGACGACAATAAGAGTCAATTATATGTTCGGAAAAATCGGGGCTTCACACCATAGTAATGTTCCTAACCAAAATGGGTTCGGGGCGTTACACCCTTTGTTCTCCAAACAATGTGAGATAGAAACACACTTCTTCTATTTTGACACAAATCAACATTTATATACTAAAAAAACAAAACATACAAATAACGGCAGAGTTGATTCAAAATTATTTCACTAAGTGTTAGTCCAAGTGGCTACGAAAATCTTGAAGGGGTGAATATATTTTCCCAAATTTTCAGATTTTTCTCCCGTTTCAAATATGAAAGCACTTTAAAGGATATTAAAATCAATTAGAAAGATTAACATAATGATTTATAGTGGTTCGACTCACCTATAGCTTGATACACTACCATCCGGTATATCTGAATAGATTTTGAAAAGAAATTCATATTAATCAATATCAAATGATTACAACTCAAATTACAAGAGCACCAACTCTTCTTACAACAAACACCTTGAAGAGCACCAAACTCTTCAATACCTAATTTGATCAACCAGGTGTGTAACAAGTAATTCTTGTCTTGGATGTTTTCAAGTTTTTGTTTATGATGTCTAATACATTTCATGGGGTAAATATAGGTAGGTAAGGCTGGTGGTGGTCAGTGGAAATCTATGAGTGATGAGGTATAAATTTTCCAAGATTTTGATAATGCACTTTCTTTATTTATTTGATGGACTCATTCTTAGATTGATTTTTAAATTTACGATAACACAAAATAAATGTAAAATATTAGGAAAAGGCTCCATTTATTGCAAAGGCACAAAAGCGAAAGGAGGAATAGGAGCGCAAAATGGAAGCATACAACAAGAAATTATTGAAAAAAGGTAATTTGTAATTACATTATTTTGGAAATTGAGCAGACACACATATGCATGCATGTTGCCAAGGATCTTCTAGAATATGACTCACCAATTCACTAAGTTCATTGCATGGAGTAGCATGCATGCATGAAGCATGTATCAATCTGGAAGTTGGAAGGTGGCTGTCAATTAATCATTTAACCAATTTAATGTACCATATTTTTATCTAGCCTTGTGATACCTATAAATATATGTGTGTGTCAGTATAGTGTGGCATATGAGAGAAGTGAGGAAAAGAATAGCAAAGTCAGTGAGCATCTTTAAAAATAATTAAGTGATTCCAAAGGTTTTAGTGCATAAGCTTTGGAATAATTGTAATATTTGCAATTTAATAATAATATAGCCTCCGATTTATACATCTTCTTCTATTCTCTTTTTTATATACCCAACAGATTTGTGGTATCAGAGCCACCCCTTGGCCTGATATCCCTACCCATATTCTAAAATGGCTTCCACTAGCAACAATGAATTAGCCTTCATATATTCCCAACAAGGTGTCCTTATCTTTGTTGGCAGAGATTACGAGCAGTGGAGTATTTTAATGCAAACAATATTTATATCTCATGATATATGGGATACTGTTGAAGAGGGGTATACAACTCGTACTCCAGAGGAGGTGGCCGAATTCTCAGCGGCACTGAAAAAAGAGCATAAGGAGAACAAGACCAAGGATCCAAGGGCCTTGTCTTTTATGCACCAAGGGGTGAGTCGATCCATCCTTCTGCATATTACAAGTGCTAAAACATCAAAGGAGGCATGGCAAATTTTGAAGAATCAATTTGATGGCTACTAAAAGGTTATCTCAATAAAATTGCAAAATCTCTGGCGCGACTTTGATAATCTGTCTATGAAGGATAATAAAAATATATAAGAATTTTTTTCTAGAGTTTCCACCATAGTCAATCAAATCAGGAGCTACAGTGATACAATAGAAGAAAAAAAGATCATAGAAAAGGTGTTACGCTGTTTACCGACAAGATTCGAGCATATAGTTGCCGCTATCGAAGAATCGAAGGATTTATCAAAATTATCATTTGATGAACTTATGGGATCGTTGGAAGCACACGAGAAAAGAATGAGCAGATTTTCAAATCAAAACTTGGAGCAAGCGTTTCAAGGAAAAGTAAATATTTCATATTAGGAGATTAAGAAAGACGGGCATGACGAAAAGCAGTACATGCCAAATCAAAGATCAACAAGAGGAAGAGGTCGTGGTAGGTATCAGAATTTTCGAGGTCGAGGTAAAGGAAGAAGAGACAACACTAGCTCAAGATCTACTAGCCAAAATTCGGATTTGTATTGCCGAATTTGCAGAAGGAGTGGCCACGACACCCAGAGTTACTGGAATAAATGCAAGAAATGCAGAAACGCAAACCACTCTCAAAAAGATTGTTGGTATCAAAATGATGGCCAGAAGGAGGCTAATTTCACCGAAAAAGATGAGACCGATCAAGTATTTTATTCAAGTTTGAATTGTCAACAGATTGAGAATGTTTGGTATGTAGACAGTGGTTGCAGCAATCACATGTCCGAAAATAAAGAAATATTCGTGGAGCTTGATGAGTCATACTCATCTGAAGTAAAGCTTGGTGATGGCAAATCACACAAGATTACTGGAAAATGAGCTATTGCAGTCCGGACGAGAAGCGGAAAAACTCACACCATTAGAGATGTCTTTTTCGTACCAAATTTGACCCACAACTTGTTAAGTGTTGGCCAGCTGCTGTAGAAAAATTACAAGGTGGAATTAAACAATGATTATTGCGTCATAATTGATAAGCAGAAGGATCTCACAATGGCTAAAATTAAGATGAGCTCAAATAAAGTTTTTCCTCTTAATTTGCCATTGTCTGAGAAACTTCTACTACAAAGCACCATAGATGAAGATCACAAACTTTGGCATTTGCGATACAGACATTTGAGCTACAAAGGCATACGAGAGAAGTGAGGAAAAGAATAGAAAAGTCAGTGAGCATCTTTAAAAATAATTAAGTGATTCCAAAGGCTTTAGTGCATAAGCTTTGGAATAATTGTAATATTTGTAATTCAATAATAATATAGCCTCCAATTTATACATTTTCTTCTATTTTCTTTTTTATATACCCAACAGAAATTGGTAATTATTTTGTTATTAATATTCATACAGAATCTTCTTTCTGCTATAACCATCCCAATTTTTGTTTTTTATTTTGCAATATTAATTTCAACTTGCTAAAGTGGTATTTTTATCAATGGTAATAGGTTGGAAGTGAAGATGATGAGTCTGACAAGTCAAAGTTAGAGATTAACGACGATAAAGATGAGGAAATAAGTGCAGGTCAGTTTTTCATGTCGAGTTCAATTCTAGAATTCCGTTGAAATCATGTGCCAACCATTTTAACAAGTTTTTTTTTGTTTAATTTGATGTAGGAGGAAGAAGATGATGACTAAGTGATGTAGAAGTTGATGAGATTCTCTTAGAAAGATATGATTTTCTGATGTATATATTTCTTCACATTGACAATGTTGGTACACTTTGAATGGATTTATGATTATGGATAGGGTTGTACTTCACCTTCATCATTGTCTGTTTAGTTGCAATAAGTAGTACTTTACAATATGGATATATCGTTTCTAGTCTTTAGCTCTCTTTCTAAAACTTATTCACGGTTATGGTATTTTGAAATGAAAGCCTTTCAGTTTCAATTCGCTATGTTTGATAGTTTATATGATGTTTCAGTCCTTTTGTCTTATCATCTCTTATGTCTTCTTTGGTTTCCATTAATAGCATAATATTGTGTCACATCTGTTGACATCAATTGGTGTGTTTTAGCAGTTGTTTTTCCCTTAAATAATGAAAGTTGTATTAAACTGAACTCAGAGTACTTTACATCCGTGGCATACTTGCCGAATGCGCAGCCAAGGAAACACACCTTCCTAGCTGGGAACCCGATCCGACGTAGGGATCACAAATGGAATGACAAAAGAATGGCTATGGACATCACCAAAGGAACAAACACAGAGTAGAAAAAAGAACAGATAGAAGTCTACCCAATCATATACACCCATCAGCCAAAAGCCAAAACAAATTATAAGGGGAACACCTCCACTGAGTTGATAACAACCGCTAGAGGAAACACCTTATAACCTTAACAATTTAAATTATAAGTCTCGAACTCGTTCCATTCATTCCAAGCTGAGGTAACCACTTCGAGCTCGGGAACAAACTTGTCTTGAAACACCCATAAATTCCTGGTTTTCCATAACCACCAAAGAATGTAAGTGGTAAGTTGGATACGGTCGATAAACGTTCGATCCCAGGTCCTAGAGCAAACCTCCACCCACCAATGACGAAAGGAAGAATTCTGACTCTGAAACTTACTCCACTGCCCCTGAGACAATTTCCAAACCTTGACAGCCCACTCACAATGAAAGAAAACATGGGCCAAGCTCTCTTCAGCTTCCCCACAACATTTACACTTGGTATCCAGCACAGCACCTCTCTTAGCAATGAGGGCAGTCACAGGCACAACCTCATTCAAGCATCTCCACAAAAATAGCTTCACTTTCCCTTTGATTTTTAATTTCCAGAAATTCTTCCACAAACTCTGACTAACCATCTAGTGATTACTGGATTCAGCAGCCTCAATGGAGAGTTACTTGAAGTTGCAGATGGCCTTGTAAGCCGACTTCACAGAATATTGAAGGTCTGGGAGTAGATCCTCTCTCTTGAAAACTAGGTACAAATAGGCTAGCAACAATAGCTTCCACTTCATGGGGTTGAAACAACCGCGAAATCAAATCAAAATTCCAGCACTTCCCTTCATCCATTAAAAGCTCACTAACCCAAGTAACCTCGTTCACGGACTTCTGAAAGCCAATTGGGATAGGGGAAATACCATAATGGATCCAAGGATGTTCCCACACACGAATTGACTTTCCATCAACCACTATGTACCGAATGCCCAAAGACAAGACATATTTGGAATTGATCAGGCTTTTCCAAATGCAAGAGTCGGCTGCCTTTGAATTTGCATTAAGAAGACCTCCTTTTGAAAAATACTTAGCCTTCATCACTTTGCTAAGTAAGCAGTTAGGTTGGACCATCATTCTCCACAATTGTTTAGCAAGTAAAGCGTCATTAAAAGTTTCAATATTCTGAAAGCCCATGCCCCCATCTTCTTTAGGTTTAGCCAATTTTTCCCATCTCATCCAATGAATTTTCCTTTGCCCCTCCTCACTAGACCCCCACCAAAAACGCGCCAGAACACTGTTGAATTCAGTGCATGTACCCAAAAGGAAGTTTATAACATGACATTGTGTAAGTGGGCAAGGAACTGAGAACAAATTTGATGGTGTCTCCTTCCCAGTAAGGCTTAAGAAATTATTTTTCCAATTCCCAACTCTCCTTCTAGCCGCCTCCACAATACTCCTGAAAACTTCCTTCTTTGATCTGCTAATAAGCAAAGGAAGACCAAGATGTTTGATTTTCTGCTGCTCTTGAATCCCATTGAGAATATCACAAATATTTGCATTTTCATCCCCTGCAATGTTAGAGCTAAAGAAAATAGAAGACTTATCCATGTTCACTTTTTGCCCGAATGAATTACAATAAAGGTGCAACAAATTCTTGATATTAAGGGCCTGGGAAGAATTTGCCTCACAAAATAATAAAGCATCATCAGCAAAAAAGAGGTGAGTAAGAATATGGTCAGTTTTACAAATTTTAACCCCTCTAATAAGGGAAAGCCTAGAGGCCTGATGAAGCATATGGGACAAAACCTCAGAGATAATCAAAAAAAGGTAGGGGAAATGGGATCACCTTATCCAGTTCCTCTAGAAGGTATGATAAGCTCATGAGACTCACCATTAATCAAGAAGGAGAAAGAAGAAGAACTAGCACAAGTGAGAATCCAATTAACAAACTTAGGAGGGAAGCCCATTTCAGCATCACATAGTTCAAAAAATGCCATTCCACACGATCATAGGCCTTCGCCATGTCAAGTTTTATGGCCATACACTTGAGTTTACAATTCCTAAGTTTGTTATAGAAATGGAAGTGTTCGTGGGCCAAGATGATATTGTCAAAAATTTGCCTACCCGGAACAAAAGATGTCTGACATTCATTAATGCATTTATTCAGACAAGGTTTAATTCTAATGGCCATAATCTTAGAAATAATCTTATAAACAGTGTTACAAAGACTAATAGGCATGTAGTGAGAGATATGAGTGGGGTTTTTTATTTTAGGTATCAGAGTAATGAGGGTGTTATTTAAAGATTTGAGCATTTTGGAATGGTTAAAGAAATTCTTGACGGCATTACAAATATCAGATTCAATAACATTCCAAAAGTGTTGAAAGGAAAAGGGAGACATACCATCAGGGCCCGGGACTTTAAAGGGATGGAGACTGAAAAGAGCTTCCTTAATTTCCAGATCACAAACAGGTCGAGTAAGTAATTGCTGTTGATGGGGGGTTAATTGACTGCGGTAGCCCGTTCAATATGGAGTAATTTGATAGAAGATTAGAAGATGTGAATAGATTATTGTAAAAACCTTTGATTTCCTCCACCTTATCCTCTTTAGACTCACATATTGTCCCTTCCTCACTAATCAGCCTGTCAATCGCATTTCATTTTTCTCTATGGACTGTGCTCGCATGGAAGAACTTGGTATTCTTGTCTCCTTCTCGAAGCCACTGAACTCTAGATTTTTGCCTCCAATATGTTTCCTCATTCTCATAGGCCTTGTGGAGATCTTTTTTAAGACTCTGCCAAACTTCAAAATCTTTTTGGCTCCCTAAATGAGATAGAACTTCCAGTTTTTCAGTGTTTTCACGAATGATTTTTGCTAAATTTGTCATAACCTTTTAGCTCCAAGTTAAGAGACCCAACCTGCAAGCTCTAATTCTATTTTGAATTTGAAACATTGGTGTTCCCTCTTGGGAAAGGCCCCGAGCCTTTTGCACCACCTCCTCAACACCCTCCATATCCACCCAATGTTTATCAAAATAAAACCTTTTTTTTATTTCTGGCAGGCAGGTTCAGTATCAAGGATGAGCATATGATGATCTGAACTGATTCTCATGATGTGAGAAACAATAGCCTTAGGCCAATTAAGCCGCCAACCTGGGGAACCAAAAGATCTATCCAATCTCTCCTCAACACACTCCACTCTTGTTCTGAGATTTGACCATGTAAAGGTGTACCCTCAAAATGGTATCTCACTCATTCCCATAGCTCTGACAAAATCTTTAAATTCATCAAAGCTTTTTTCATTACGAACTCTACCACCTCTCTTATCTTCCATACTCAGAATGTCATTAAAGTCTCCCATCATAAACCACTTTGGGCCCCATCTTCCTTTTTCCCCGACAAGGTAGTCCCACTGTTCTTTTCTCATTAATGAGCAATTTTCGGCATAAATAAAAATACAGCCCATTCACTGTACATAGAGCCAGGACCCCTAAATTCGATTTCCATGCAGAAAAAATGTGAAACAATCTGAATGATGGTAATTCTATCACTCCAGCAAACCAATAAGCCACCTTTCATTCCATCAGGATCCACACAAAGCCAGTGGTTACCCACTTTAATATTCTTACAAACCGTAGCCACAAAATCTCTTTTTTTTGTCTCACTTAAAAAATAAAAATAACAAGTCCAGAAAGTGGAGTCTCATTATCTCCTTGATTTGGTAAACCATAGAGGGCCCTCCCAGACCTCTACAATTCCACACCGCAACCTTCATTGGTGGGGTTGGGGCTAATCATGGCTGGTTACCACCACCTTTGGATTATCTGAGGATAAAACTGGATCAACTTTTTATTTCTTATTTTCCTGATCATTTAGAAGACTCTCCTCATCACTGCAATTCTCATCTAATAAGCTCAGTCCTCTTTTGTTACTCGGATTCAGATACTCCTCCATCATGGGCACTGGTGAAGCCCATTTGCTTCCTATCCCCCTTGGAGTATTGGTGGATATTTCAGCTAAAGGGACTCCGACTCTACTTTGTACGGATGAGGACTTGGTAGGAAATTGTTCTCTTCCTCCATAGGGCAAAAGAAGTCTTTCTCGGGAACAATATTCTGCAACTGCTTATCATGGGGTTCCACTTCCTAGATACCAGAAGTAGCTGGGGATTTGGATGAACTTGGGAAATTTTCCTCCATCCTTTTTAGGGGATCAACGGGATGGGGTTCAAAGTTGTTAGTCTAATTGTTTCTACCCTCAGGAGACTTCACAGAATCAGGCAAGGACCTTCGGTTTCCACTGTAACCTTCTTTGCCTTAAGCCAATCTCTGAATTGTCCCTCATTAAGATTATCACTCTGCAAATCATCCTTCCTCATGGGGCACCCTCTTTCAATGTGACCAATGCAACCTCAATAAAAGCAGAGCCCGACTAAGTTTTCGTATTTAAAGTCGACCCACCGTTTTTCGCCTCCAAGTTTGATGTTAAAACAACGAAGGTTTTAGCAAATTCACTACCACCAAAAGTTTTATAATCCTTCCTTTCGCACTACCCGACTCTGGGATAAAGATATCAAGAGTCCAAGAGAAGAGTTTCCCGATTTTCAGCCCGGTATTTGTAGTAATCCAATGGTTCGGAGCATTTTGAACCTGCACCCATAAATCCACTGTATTGAAATCCTCCTTCTCGATAATCATACCTTTGTACCATTCCTTTAGGAAAATATATTAGTTATCGAACGTCCATAATTTGATGTTTAAAACCTTATCCTTGTCTTCCTTTTCCTTGAAGACAAATTGGTACAAATTAAAGCCTAATTTTTTGGGCCCTAAAAAATTTGCTTTTTTACTTCCATGAATCTTACCAAAAAGGCTTCTCCTACTCTCCTCCAAACTTAAGACGACATCCTTTTGTTCTAACTCAATCTCTATTTCCTCTTCAGCTTTTAACGAGAACTTTCTCAGACTAGATACCAGCTCATTCTCCATACTAAAACCGCACCTCTCAGCAAACCCCCCACAGCGGCAATAGCTCACAGACCTGCAAATGAAAAGAAAACAAAAGAAAATCAGTCAGAGACCCCACTCCTCAAAAACCACAGGCTCAGATAGAGCCACAAGGATAACAAAGAAAGGAAAAAAGGAGAAAAGAAAAAGGAGAAAGGAGAAGGAACCCTAGGGAGACACACAAGAAAGAAGAAAGGGATAGACGGTGGGAGGGAGATGATGGGGGAAAGGGGTGAGAGAAAACAGGGGGAAGAACAACGGAAACAGAGATGGAAAAGTGAGGGGCAATGGAGGTGAAAGCCGCTGAAACAGTCAAGGGTGCCGGAATGAAGGATTTTCAAAATCCCCTACGGCAACTGTGCACGCTCTCCAAGAGAGAGAAAATCCCCAAGAAGGAACTAACGCGTGAACCCAGCTACCCAACGGAATAATTTTAGCAGTTGTTTTTAGTTGCAAGGTTTGTGCTTCAGTAATTGCTATTGTTGGATAGCATTTGAATTAAGAGAATAAGAAATATATTATGTTTGGCCAAGTAATTTCTAATGTACCACGGTACCAGTAGCAAAACTTGTGTTCAAAAAGTGCACTTGATTTATTTGTCATCCACAAATTGATTGCCTACATGTATGTATTCACTTAGTAAAGGGTTTGTGCATGTGGCGACATACATTTCAATAGCAAAATAAGTTGTAAGAATCGATTAAAATTAACCAAGTACACCTCGATAACTACACAAAATAACTCAATGAATTAGGGCGCACATTTTTTTTAAAATGTGTTCTAAAAAGTGGGAGCCTAGCGTCTAGGCAGGAATTTATCGTGGAGGTCCTGATTCGAGTGTGGGGGAAAGCATGAAACCAACTTCTAGGGGTGAGAAGTCTTTGAGTGCGACGCAGATGGAAAGCCCAAGGAAAAAGCCCATTGGAAAAGCCTAAGGGATAACTCTCGGTCAGTACAAGAAATGTGACTTATCTGACGGGTTTCCTTATAGGTGTGTTCATTCGGTCAAATTTGAGAATTGAATTATAGTTGAGTTTTGATTGCCAAAATATATGAAAAACAGGCACTGTGCAATTAGTATGCGACCACTTATGACTACTTTTGCCTCAACAAAATAAAATACACCTATAAACTATTACATCACAATCAGACTCGATGGTGCCTTCGAGGTACAATAAAGTTTGAATGAAAACTCATATGTTTATTAATAATTGAATGCAAATTACAATATTAAATCAACGGGTGCCTTTTTGATTATGTGTAAAAATGGCTGGTAGTCGAACTCGTTCGACTACTTATGCCTTAGCAAAATAAAACACATCCACAAACAACAGTTATGCCACAATCTTAGTTGATGGTGCTTACGAGGAACAACAAAGTTTGAGCGAAAAGCCGAAAACTCATATTTTAATAAATAACTGAATACAGATTACATTATTGCATCACGAGGCACATTTTTGGTTATGTGGAAAGAGGGGCATTGTGGCTGTAGTTGACCATGTACGACTATTTCCGCCTCAACACAATAAAACACACTGACAAATGATTGTTACGTCACAATTACACCTATGGTGCTTTTGAAGTACAAGAAAGCTTGAACGAAAGCTCATATATATATATATATATATATATATATATATATATATATATATATATATATATATATGGAGGGGATCCTGTGAGATCACCCTTCTAGGTTAGTCCATAGGACCAAATCTACACCATCCAAATAGTAAATCAATGACCAAAATTATATACAACATTTCATAAGTAAGTATACAACAAAAGGGATAAAATTGAAATACAGGAAATTAAATATAGTAACTGCTTCCTAAAAATTAGGGACGTGATTTTGTATTGATCACGTCCCCATAATCAAGTGAATCACCCTTCCTTTCTCTCTCTTCCTATTCAAACCTGCAAATTATTCAAATATGGCAACAAAATCGTGCAACAATTAATGAAAAGTATACAATTACACTAAACTAACTATACATTAAAATATTACTAAGTATATAAACAATTAACTAAGTATAAATTACTTGTACATTAAAACTTTACTAAGTATACGAAATATTTAATAAGTATACAATTACATTAAACTAACTATACATTAAAATAATACTAAGTATACAGAAACATTTAACTAAGTATACAATTACATTGAATTACTTATATAACTAAGTATACAATTCCATTGAACTAAGAATACAAATCCACAGAACTAAGTATACAAATTCACTAAACTACTTACTAAACTACTTATATAACTAAGAATACGATTTGAACCAAATATACAAATCCATTTGAACTAAATACACAATAAAACATGACTAAGCATACAAGTCCCTTTGAACTAAGTATACAATAAAATGATTGTTCACAAATATGGCGGAAAGAATTATCAATTTTGAAAAAAACGCTTGAAGTTGATGATTTTCCTCCCTAGAAATCGGGTAACTGAAAAGGTAGGATTATGTTTCCTTAAATATAGCTAATAACCGTTCAATTAACATAACTAATTAAATATAAAAGTACAATTATACCCTTATATGCCTAAATTAACTAAAATGATCTACACCATCCAAAATTTTAAATCAAGAGTCCATAAGTGTTCTTATGGACTAACCTAAAGGGATTGGTCTCATTTGAACCAATATATATATATATATATATATATATATATTATAAAGAAAAGTCTCTCAAAATAATACCTTGAATTTTCCATCCATTTCCAATTACTAAGAAAAATATTAAAAATCTGTGTAAAAATAAGAAGTAATAAATGTTTGAGATTTCATTGTTTTTTGTAGTCAACTTTTTTAAATAAATTATTTTTAAAATTATATAAAATAGAATTATGTAAAATTAGTTTTCCAAATTTGTGTGTATAGTGTATTGCATTAATTATTGTATTTCTTTTTTCAAAAAAAAATAATATAACTTTTTCAGTTTAGACCCGATTTTGATGTTAATATATCTAATTAATTATTTTTTTGTGATCTTCAGTTTGACACACATATTGCATATATACATTATAATATAAATGTAATAAATAAAAATATAATAAATATTTTATCATTATTTTGCAGTGGACTTTAAAAATTATGTATTCGGGCTATTAGACATCAATTTGAATATTGATGTATAGTTATTATTTGGGCTTAGCCCATTTCTTAATAATTATATAGAGTTGTATTTAAATTGACTCAATTTAAAAAAAATACTTATTTTAATTAAAAAAATATCTCAAAATATATATCTAAATATTTTATATTACATATATCCATACATATGATCTTTATTTTTATGTAAGAAGAAAATTAAGATTTATTTAATTTGAATTTATATTCATAATAGTATTTTGCAAAAAGAAAAATATTTTATATGTATTAACATATTTTTCATGTTAATAGAAGTTATTTTTATAATTATCAATGTATTTTGATATTCGAGTTTCAAAATTGTACATTTGGAATTTTGTGTGTTTGATTTTTATTTTTTTGATATATGTGTATATATAAACATAAAATAGTTTTGCTTTTTGAAATGTTAATTTTTACTAAAGTTACATTGCTAAATATAAAACAAGATTTTTATTTAAATCCTTTCATAATTTGACAATAGTTCAGCTTTTTAAATCCTTAAAAGTATTGAAATTTGAAATGACTTTTCTTATTGATTGTATTTTAAATATAATATACTAAATACTTAGCATCGGGCGATTAAACTTTTTCAAACTTTTACTTTCTTATAAATAAACATGTTACATAAATAAATATAATTCACATTCACACAACCAAATATTTTAAATTTAAATAAGTTTTTTTATAGATTATAATAGTTGTTTTATTATTTAATCGTATGGTTTATAATCCCATTAATTATTTTTATATTTTAATTATTTATTAAAATTTTAAACCTTTTGTAATAATACAGTTCGTGCATAGCACAATTTAAAAAAATACAAAATATGTGAATCGAATATAACATAATAATTAAAAGATTTAAATAATACAATACAAATCCTCACATCAAAATTTCAAAAAAATAAAGTTTGACTTGACGACGTGAATAAATAAAATAATTCGTAAAAAGTAAAAATATTTTGAAAAAAATAAACCTAATAAATCAACAATGTTGCAAAACTATGTTTGTTGTCTTATATTTCCTTAACTATTGTATTTAGTTATCATATATACATGTGTTAATTTTTCATTTATTGTAAGATCAAATTTTTTCAAAAATCTACGTTTTTAATTTACACATACAAATAACTTTGGGAAAAATATTTGCATCCGAATTTACTACAACCTTGAAAAAATATCACACTAATTTTCACACTTATTAAGATTAAAGCATGACTAAAATGAAATGGGTGATGAAGTTGCATCTTATGCGGCTATATGAAAAATCAGTTTTCGAGGATCAAACACAAGTATATAGTCTTAAATATATTTTTTTAATGATTTTGAGGTATGGAATTTTATTTTTTTTTTTACTTCAACAATAAAAAAACATTAAATAGTGATTCCCGTCTATCTTCTATGCTATTTAAAAACTATTACAACGGACGAGATAAAATTCATAGAACTATTAGAAATATGTACAAGTCATAGTACAAAAGGGGGCCTTACAGATATACACCTCATGCATCGCTTGGGAAAAAAAGTACTCCCTTCGTCTTAAATATATAGTTCATTTTGGCTTTTTACACAGATCAAAAAAGTATTGGAAATTATAAATATGCAAAAAAATTACTTGTTTTGCCCTTAATTAATGAATAGTGTAAATTATAGGGCAAAATACAATAACACTTCCTGAAAGCTGAACTTAGCCCTATGTCTCATTTACCCCCCTGAACTTGTCAATGTAATACTTAACCCGCTCAATTAAAGTGTAATTTAATGTTTGGACAAAATTACCCTTAATAATAATTATTTTTAGCTAGTTTTAATAATTGCGTCTCTATTTTGATTTTACGTTATTTATTTAAATTATTTTTTTGAAGAAAAGGCAATTTGTAACTTAACAAATTCAAAAATTAAAAATATTGTATTAATAGATGAGTATAACAAATATAAAAATATTGATTGTGGAATTATTTTAATTATTTGAGTTCAATGTAAAAATAACATTCAAGTTTTAAACTCTTTCAAATAATACGAATAAATATATTTTTATATATTGAATATACATACATATTCTTTTTAGATCATTGATAATTTATATTTTTAATATAATGATATATATATATATAATGGTTGAGTAAGAGATTAATACATATTTATTTTGGTAATATTTAAATATTGTGAACAATCTTTGCTCAAATAATAAGATTTGGTGTATAAAATATATTGATAGAGCTAATTGGACCTGCTTTTAATAATATCGATCATTCATTAAAGATGGCAATTTATTAATGATATGTTTTAGACTACGAATTGTATTAAATAAATGAAGAGGTGTAAAATTTATAACTAAATTAGGTTTAAGAAAATATATTTATTCATATTTTTTATAATATTGAAAGTTTAGTTAAATTAAATAGTTAATGTTTTATTTTTTATTAATTATTATATTTATTTTTTTGTATTTATTGTACATTGATTTAGTTTTTAAAGTCTAAATTACTTAATGCACATTTAAAAAATACCACCTTTTGAATTTAATAAGAATTTAAATCAAATAGGTACAAAATATTCAAATATTAATAAAAACTATGTATATTATTTTTATTAAGGGTAGTTTTGTCCATACATTATATATAATTTAATTGAGGGGGTACGCGTTGCATTTGCAAGTTAGGGGGTAAATAAGACACATGGCCAAGTTCAAGGGGTGTTATTGTATTTTACCGTAAATTATAAAATGCATATTAAATAAGGTTATAACATTAAAAGAATGGAAAAAATACTATGGGTGATCGTGGTGCGGTTTTGCGGTTTTTTGAGGTAATTTCAAACGAATTGCTATAAGCGGTTCGGTCAAATAATATTTTCGATCGCGGTTTTATAGAGTAAAAGTGAAGGTGCGGTTTTAAGCGGTGACATGCGATTTTAATAAACAAGAATATTATATAACTGATAACTTAATATAATTTCGTTATCGATATTTAGAAAAATAAGCCAAAGAAAAATTTCATAATTGAAAAGTATTATGTTTCTAAATAATATGTATTTTTGCAAATAAAATGCACATTGCAATATTTTTTATTTCACTTACATTCAATATGTAATGCAATGTAATGTTGTTCTATTTTGATGCAAAACATAATGTATTTTAACAACATTGAAAGAATGTAAAATGCATTATTTTAGTATGCAAAATGTGAATCTGATTATATCATTCATAAAATTAGTTCTTAATATATTTATTGTCCAACTATTTAACTAAAGACTAAAGAACAATATTTTATTTACCCTAAATTATAGATGTGTGATGCGGTGCAGTGCGGTTTTGACGATTTTTAAAATTTAAAATCATAACTGCACCGACAAAACGGTGTGGTTTCTATCTAATATTTTAAATAGTGGGTTTGGTCATAAATTATTATGAACGGTGCAGTTTGGGCGGTTCAGACGAATTTTTAAAATTTATGATCACCCTAAAAAATACTATTAAATATAGAAAGTGTACTATATATTTGTGACATCTAAAAAAAGAATAAAGACTATATATTTGGGATGGAGAGAGTAGTTTTCGTTAATTACCGAATGCCTCATGCAAAATTTCATAGAAAAAAATAATGAGAATAACTAATGTTTTATATTTTTTTCTATTTAATCGTATTTTTCATTAGTTAAACGGTAATTTCGGAAAAAAATTCCTATACATTAAATACATTGTCCATATTTTAAAATCTGTATTGTATCGGACCAACCGATCATAATGTGCTCAACCAATTGTGCACAATATGTGTCAAAAACATTAATGCACGATAATTTTTTATTTTTTTTAGAATCAATTAAAATAGGTCAAACTGATTTTATAGTATAACAATATAATAAATTTAATTTAGATCGATTCATTTAATTATCGATCCAATCTAAAACAAAAACAAATATCATCTCCTGAAAAAGATAACTCTATAACTCAAAAAGAAAAGATAACTCTATAACGAATCCATAATCCGATAGCCAATTTTCGGCTAATTTAATAAACTAAAGTCATTTAAAATTCATTTTAACAATTTATTGTGGAAAAAAGTAAATTTAAGAAACTATGTGAAAACAGAGGCGGCAACTCTGTATTCTGAATTTTAAATTTTTTTTTCGCAAGTTGAGAAAACAGAGTTGACACATATATATATATATATATATATATATATATGGAGGAGATCCTGTGAGACCACCCTCCTTGGTTAGTCCATAGGACTAAATCTATATCATCCAAATAGTAAATCAATGGCCAAAATTATATACAACATTTCATAAGTAAGTATACAACAGAAGGGATAAAATAGGAATCCAGGAAATTAAATATAGTAACCGCTTCCTAAAAATTAGGGATGTGATTTTGTATTGATCACGTCCCCATAATCAAGCGATTCACCTTTCCTTTCTCTCTCTTCCCATTCGAACTTGCAAATTATTCAAATATGGCAACAAAATTGTGCAACAATTAATGAAAAGTATACAATTACACTAAACTAGCTATACATTAAAACATTACTAAGTATACATAAACAATTAACTAAGTATACAATTACACTAAACTACCTGTACATTAAAACTTTACTAAGTATACATAAACATTTAACTAACTATACATTAAAATAATACTAAGTATACAGAAACATTTAACTAAGTATACAATTACACTGAATTACTTATATAACTAAGTATACAATTCCATTGAACTAAGTATACAAATTCACTAAACTACTTACTAAACTACTTATATAACTAAGAATACGATTCCACTGAACCAAGTATACAAATCCACTGAACTAAATATACAATAAAACATGACTAAGTATACAAGTCCACTGAACTAAGTATACAATAAAACGAATGTTCACAAATATGGCGGAAAGAAATATCAATTTTGAAAAAAACGCTTGAAGTTGATGATTTTTCCTCCCTACAAATCGGGTAACTGAAAATGTAAGATTATGTTTCCTTAAAAATAGCTAATAACCGTCCAATTACCATAACTAATTAAATATAAAAGTACTATTATACCCTTATATGCCTAAATTAACTAAAATGATCTACACCATCCAAAATTTTAAATCAAGAGTCCATAAGTGTTCTTATGGACTAACCTAAAGGGATTGGTCTCATTTGAACCAATCCCTATATATATATATATATATATATATATATATATTGATAATATATTTTTATAGATAATGGGAAAAAGAAAGAAAAAATAGAGGTATTAATTTCGGACCCGACACAAATTAATAGGTATGGTCAAGGTTTCATGGGTTCGGGTCGAACCCGAATAACACACCAATATAAACAAGTCGAGTTCAAATCAACCTGCTATAACCCGTCTAACCCGTTTGTAAATTTAAAACAAAATTAAGTAAATAATTAATTGTAAGAAAAGATAGAAACAAGACATGTCTTTAAGACTTAAGTGCTAAAATTTCCTTACTTATATATGTTGTTATTATTTTACATTCTTTTTTGTATGTTGTCCTCAAAATATGATTAATATGTTATGTTTATACAATTATGTTATTTTTTTGTATGTTGTCAATTGTGATTTTTTTTATTGATTGATTAGAGTGCTATTTTGGTTGATTTTAAAAAATTTAAATTTATTCAGTTCAAACTATTTAATGTACATAAAAATAATTTTATTAAATGAGTTAAGCAGGTCGGATTCAGGTTACCTATGAAATAAATAAGTCGGTTCGGATTCAAGATTTTGACACAAATAGTTAAATGGGATGGGTCCGAATTGACTTATTTTGACCCGCGAATCCAAGAACCCGGATACGTGAACCCCGACCCAACCCAAATTGACACCCCTAAGAAAAAGGCCGCCTCTTTCTTGAGCAGAGACATTTATTGTCATGCCCCCGAAATGGAAGCCGTGGCACGAGCAATCTGTAATACCCGGTATTAGAATTTGAATCTCAAAATTTAGGGTAAATTTTTCGCAATTTTAAGGTATTAGATTAGTAATTTATTGAGATTTATAGCTAATTAAGAGTATTATTTAAATTATATAATTCGAGTAGAAAAATTATAATTTCAATTTTGGGGCTTCCTATTTATTTTCAATTCACAAATCGATTTATTTCAAGCTCAACAAAATATAAATAAATCATTAAGATATATTATTTTCATCCCAATTTTTTGGCCCAATTGTCAAGCCTATCACAAATACCCCAAAACCCATTTATATCCTTTTATACACCTTTCCATTTTCAGTAATTATCCAAAAAGAGAAACTTTTCTTCATGGGTAAGCAAACTCTTCCTTCTTCCTGATTACTTCCGGCAGCCGGCCACCACCACCGTAACCCGTCGGCTATCGGCCACTGGCGGTGGAAATTAGCAAACCATAGCCTATTCAAACTATTTTGTCTCCCTCGTTCCAAATCTGAAGACGGATTTTTGATTTGAATCTTCGTTCGCCGGCAAATCACCGATAAAGTTAAAAATTCGGAATATTTAACTCTAGATCTACGAAGATCCGACCGTTGGATTTTCACAAATCTTATACCGTTAGAAATCCTATTCAATAAGGTTTCCAACTCCACCTCTCACGACAAAATCCGATTTCTAGATCTCCGGCAAATTGTCGGCGAAGTTTCTGAAAATCTGCCAATTCTCGCCAACGCCGTCAACTTTTGGCGGCCGATTTCCGGTGATCCACGGGTCCAAAATCAATGAGCCTTATACCATTTTGCTCGTCTCTTCAAGGGCTTCAAAGCCCACCAATCAATTTCATGGTTGGTGTGAAGCCCCGATTTTTCCGAGCTATTAATTGATCTTTATTGTCGTTTATACTTTTGATCGACTATTTTACCGTGTCATTTTGACGGGTAATTTTTAATAATACATATATTTTGTACTTTATTTCATTTTATTTAATTACTTGTGATCATGATTATCATTAATTCTATTTTGAAATTTATGATCACTTGATTGATCATTATTACTATTTTTGTATTTATTAGTCACCTTAGAATTTTAAGAGACTATTTATTTTAGAGACTTTTACCTTATAGAATTAAGATTTTGATTTAGATTAAGTGATCATGAGACTTATAAGTGATCAAGGAAATCACTAATTATTTTGGAGATTGACATATTTCATCTATTATCATCAAATTTGGGACAAAAAAAAAATATATGGAATTACCATAATGCCCTCATAGTGGACGGCCATGGTGATGATTTTGGAGTAAAAATATCATCCAACTCTTTTACACCTACACCTTATATTAGTCATCTTGTGTATAATTATACCATTAATTCAAATATTATACACATCATCTCTTACATTATATCTTTAATATTATTTTTGCCAACATGTTGGAAGTCTTCCAACATTCCATTCAAACATTATCTTGCCCATACCTAATCAAACATTCAAAATGCAAGACACAATTAAACAAAATTTTCTCCCCCCCTCTCTACCAATGTGGACGGCCACATGAAGGAAATTGAACAAAATTTGTTCATTTCATCCAACACATTTTAATCCTCTAACTAATTCTCCTACTTCTCTCTAACCTCTCTCTAAAATTCATTAACATCTTCAAACCTTCAAACAAAAATTCATTCATATCTTCAAACCTTCAAACACCAACTCTTCACATCTTCAAATCTTCAACATAAATTCTTCATATCTTCAAGTACCCCTTCTTCACATCTTCAAATATTCAAACACAAGCCCTTTACATCTTCAAACCCATCTTCATAACTCCAAGAACATATTCTTCCTAACATCAAACATACTTCCTTTCTTCAAACATCTAAACCAAAACAAACAATCTTACCACTTAAAACTCAAAAAATTCGAACACCCCTTTCTCAAGGTAAGAAATTTCACTCCTCAATTCAACTTAAATTCTTTCTACTCATCACCTTCTTCTTTTAACTTAAGTTTATATTTTGGATTTTGAGGTACTTAGAAGACCACTTGGAGACATGCATGCATGGTGGTGAAACTTGAAGACTTGAAGAAGAACTAGTAAAGGAATTTGGACTACAAGGTAAGAATTGGACACTAGAACTCTCCTTTCCTCTTCTTTCTATTTTTTTCAAATTTTAACACCCCTTTTTCATTTTTGAGAAATAGGGGCTGACCTTAGGTGATTTTGGAGTTGAACCAAAATTTCCAATTTTAAAGCTTCAACTAGTCTCCAAACACCTACTACACAAGGTAAAGTGTAGTCTTTCTCATTTTCTTATCTCCTTCTTTTTCTCCTTAATTTTTCTCTCATTTTTCTAACTTCAAATTTTTGATATTTCTTGACTTAGGGGCTGACCTAAGAGGCCTCATCCAAAGATTGTAAAATTATCCTTTTATTTCACAATTTCCAATTTTAAGGTGGGTGGAAAAATACTTTCCAACTATTAGGTGTTTTTATTAAAATGCATGTAGAAATTTTGATCATGAGCCTCGAGATGTATAATCTATGTATTGCATGTCAATTTTATATATCAAATCATGAAAATTCTCAAGAGTTGCTCAAATTTGCTATTTATTGAATTTTAGGTGATGCATGTGCAATTAATTTTAATTAATGAATTCTTGTATGTATTGGACATGCATGTGTATGATATTTAAAATCTATGTTTTGGATGCCTTATAACCTGGAAAATTCGAGCATAATTGATGAAATTTCAATTTTGGACTTAAAAATGTAAAAATGGAAAGTTGGTGGACTAAATTGCAAGAAAATGAAAGTTAAAGGACTCCTCTGCAAATTTCGAAATTTAGGACTGTACTCAGGTTCAAAAATGACTTTTGGACATTTTAATAAAGTTTTAAGAGTTTTAAGATAAATAAAATCAACATTTAAAAGCCCAAGGACTAGATTGTAAAATTTTGTAAGTTTAAGGGCTACTTTGTAATTTTTAAAACTGTACCAGACCTAAACTTTAAAATTCAAAATTTTTACTCTTAAGGTACTGGGAATGACATATTTTAAAGGTGTTCCAAAATCCCAAGTGGTTAGGGCTTGGAAAACAATTTTTCTAAAATTGAGGGACTAATGTGTAAAATACTAAACTTGAGGACCCAAATGAAATTTCCAGGACTTATGCAGCCCATGCACCTGTAAATACTAACTTAACTATAACTTAATTATAATTTGGACCCAAGGTTCAAATTTCATAACAATTGGACCCCTAAAAGCCTTAAAGGCAATTATTTCAAAATGGGACAAAAATGATATTTTCAAAAGTTAAAGGACCTACACATATTTCTTTTAAAAAATGCTTTTGTACCAATATCCTACTAACATTAGTGATATTTTTCAACTGGAGTCACATTAAAAGCCCTTCCGGTTTGTGAGTTCCGAATTTTTAAAACTTAAGGTCCGAATTGGCAATTTTTTTTCAAATTTGGGGCCAATGTGAGAATTTTACAAAATCTCGACCTCAAAATTTTAAAAACCTGAATCTATGGACAATTTGGAAAATTTAGGAACTGACCTCTTAATTTTTCAAGGTCGGGATATTTATTTATTCAATTTTTAACCCCAAAAGTGTTAGTTTTTACAAAACGAGGCTAAATTACAATTTTTCTTTTATAAAGGACCTAACTCAATTTATTTTCTCTTTTACTAAAATAGCCCTGGACCCTCTGACTTGGAGATTTAATTAAAGTATTTTACTTTCCCAAAAACCCTTGTCTTATCGGATCAATTTGACCGATTAATACCCGATCGCGGAGCGACTTCCTCACCTTGCGAATTTGAATCTATAACGGGACTTATGTTCTACCTAATCTTTCAAGATATCGAAGATTGCTTATCCTTCCGATGATCATCTTCATTCAAATACTCCACCAACGCCATAATTGCCACTCGCGTTTTTAAAAAAATTTCCTAAATCGCTTTCCACTGAATCAATAATACTCATTGCGCTTGTTGTGCACACTTGTATTTACTTTCATGCTCGAGTCAACTTGGTGTGTCGAGCTCACGATCGGAATGGATACGTCGTGGATGGAACCGGCTCGGCTGCTATTCCACTCTTCCCCCATCATCCTAATCCCGCAACTAAGGGACGGAGTTTATCGAGGAAGCGGGTCGTAGTACGATGTATAATCATGATTATGACGGATCCAAGCCTTGCAAGCTCCTTTGTGGATTTTGTCTTTGCCTACGGAGTGATAAGGTGTCGGTCTTGGACCATCGACCGGGAGTTACAAGGAAGAACGAAGGAATCATTTATCGATCCACACGATTTAGGAGTTATCGGACCCGTTTTGGTTGGCGTTATATTTCCGTATGCAATCCTGCTACATTTTGCATTGGTTGGCGCTACAAATCCAGACGCAACCATTATTTGCCTTGCATTGGGATTGGCGTTACACTTCCGCACGCAATCTACATGTCTTGAATGAATCACATAGTGCTGTGTGACCATGAACTATTTTTCCGAATCTGTATAAGTATATTATTTAAATATTTTTATCACGATGCTTGCGAATCGTGTGTGTGAATTCATGCATCATACTCGCGCGTTTTCATATAATGTCTTCTCACATTAACTATATTGTGCCACACTTGCACACGATCACCCCATCCACCGAGATTTATGTCTCATCCCCGCTTTATTTTCTAACCTTAGATGAGGATTTCGTTGAGGATGCGGGGCAAGCTCGGGATTGAGACCTTGTACTACGCTTGTTGGATTCGTTACTTCTTCTTGTTGTTGATTGGACTCTCATCTTATGTTGTTGTTGGACTATTGTATTTCTTTTATTCGGGTTTGTAACTAAAGGGCGTAGGACCCTTTGACTTTAAGTTACTATTTTGTTGATTTTTGGGTTGTAATTTGGATGATGGATTGTAGACTTTAAGTTGTACTTGTACTTGTTATTTATTCCGCTGCTATTTAGACTCTGTCTCATTGGGTTCTTGTTGATATTTGTCTGGACTGTTTGGTTATTGTATTTAAGTTGTGGATCGTTCATCGTATCCCGTTTGGGGCGTGACAGTTGGAGTTTGTTTCCACCGTGAATCTAAGTCGAAAACTTGCGAAAATTTCTTTAATTTTCTTACTCTCTCTCTCTCTCTCGTCTTTCTCTCTTTCTCAGCCCCTCTCCACCGGAAGCTACCGCGTCGTATGGAACGGGCGTCTAGGGTGGATTGGTGGTGAGCGGCGGCGACAAGATGGAATCTCGCCGCCTATGTGTGTGTGTGCGTGCGTGTCTGTGTATGTGTGTGTGTGTGTGTTAATTTCTGGCCAACAATGGCCGGAAATACGTCGGGTCGGTGAGGGTAGGTCACCGGTGGCAAGGGCTACTGGCCGGAGATAATTTCGAGGGTTGTTGAGGTGGCAAACGGTGGTGGGGATCAGTTGGGGTGGAAATTGAAAGTTGAGGGGATGCCAAACAGAACTTGAAATAGTTTTGGACTTGCTTGCAATTTTCGAAAACTTCAGTTTGATCCCCTCCAAGTTTCACTTTAGACCTCCCAAATCAGCTTATCTGAAAATTCCAGATTGACCCCCAATATTTTGAACTAATTTTCGAAACTCACTAAACTACCCTAAACCTTTTTAATTAAAATTTTTTAAGTCCTAACTTTCTCGTTTTTGACCCGGAAGGGGTTAAACGAACTCCGATTGACCTCAAATTTGAACCATAGTCTCGTTATACCCTCAACATAAGCAAGGTATATTCAAAATCACAATATTACCCTTCAATCTTCCAACTTCAAAAAAATGAAACCCGAACATCTTTTTTTATTCCGTTTCGCTTCTAATTTCATCTCACATCCAAATGCCCCCAAATTTTAAGGATATATTTCTCTAGTGTATTTAAATTATTATATATTACTATATTTCCATTCTAGGCTTCTAAGATATATTATTCTATTTTGTGTAGGAAACGAGATTGAGCCCGGGAACTAGGACTTGCATCCTGCACAATCATTTTGCACATCAAAAAGGTGGGGTTACCTTTACACTTAACCGTATAATATTGCTATTCAATACAAGTTGACTGTTTAATAATCATGATTAGTATGTTTTGCATGAATCCAATGTTGCGGTTGTACCGTACATGTTACATATTTTATGTGTTGTGGTGACGATCACTTCACATTATGAGCTTGTACATATTACAAAGTTACGGTCCGTCCGTACAAATGCCATGTATGATGCATCTCTGCTAGTTGTAATTAATTACGCAGTCACTTAAGTGTACCCCATTGAGTGTATTTTCATAGCACTCACCCCACATTATATTTTCAGATTGAGGCGAGGCACGACACGAAGACTTGGGCATGATGAAACATTTTTGGAGTCCCAAAGTTCCTATTTCCCTCTTTCTTAAACTTTGAACTGATAAACTGAAGTCTGTAAATAAACTTTCTTTCGTTTGTTGTTGAGATGAGATGTGACTTATCTACTTATATAATGTTTCCGCTGTATTTTGTGAATTGGGCTAACCCGCCTATGAGCGTGTTATTTGATGTTGATTTGAAATGCTCTGTCCATGTTGAAAGTTATTTAAAGTTAGGTACACACTAATGTAGCGTTTCTTAAGCCCAAAACTACATTGTTCAAAATTGGGGCGCTACAGAGTTGGTATCAGAGCAAGATTTTCGGACTATACTCTGTAAAATGATTTTATAGGTGTCCTTGATTCTTGAATTGAAGGTTAATCTTAGGGACAATTGTTTTTGAAAACTTCATGCCCCAAGTTGAAGTGAAATGCTAAGCCTAAAGATATACGCATGATTTCTCCATAACGGTTTACATGATTCATGAATACATGACATGTTACATGATCAATGCTATATTGGAGCCGTGCCTCCCATATTACACATGATATGAATGCTATGTCATATGAACAGTTTCAACATGATTACAATTTTTCGCAAATTACTGTTCAAAATATGATTTATGCCAAGTGCATATTATATGAAAGCTTATTTCATGAAATGAATTTTCATATTGTCATGTGCTTCATGATTTTGACAAAGTCATTACACTTCATACATGATACTAGAGAACTAGCTCATAGGCTTTGATCACTTGAACTTTGAGTTGGATTGGACTTTTTAGGCATACTGTTATTGTGTACATATACTTATGTACCTTAAATAATTCGATGTAAGTTCATGATTATTAGGAACAATGAATAGTATTATTTTAGTCTATAACCATTGATTCAAGATATATTTAGTTGTTGGAATTTTAGAATGGCCCGATGTGGTCGTCGTAATCAAGAGCAACTGCCAGCTAAGGCTCCACCTGCCTCACATGCTCCAGAGATGGCTAATCCTGGCGAAGATTTGATTACTGTGTTGCGTGGATTGACACACCATTTCACCACTACTCAAAATCAACAACCACAACCCCTAAATCCATGATACTTTGACTCAAGTGGTAGAGTAATTTCATCGATTCAATCCACCCATTTTTAATGGAAGAGAAGAACCTGCAGTTGTCGAGGAGTGGCTCCATGCTTTAGAGCATATATTCACTCACATTGCCTGCACTGATGCTCATAAGGTGTCTTGTGCAATCTTTCAAATGATTGAAGACGCCGACCATTGGTGGGAATCATATTGTAGGACTCGCACTCAACAACAGATTGGGGCTCTGACTTGGCAAGAATTCAAGGATGTGGTTATGCAAAACTATTTGCCATTGTCTTACCGTGAAAAGAAAAGATGGGAATTCATACACATGAAACAAGGGTCAATGACAGTCACTGAGTATGAGAGAAAGTTTAACCAGTTATCTAGGTACGCTACTAGTTTGGTGAGCACGGAATATGATAAGGCTAGATGCTTTGAATAAGGGTTACCCACTGAGATCAACAGTATCTTGACAACAACGAAGACTACCACGTATGCAGACACTGTTGAAATGGCCTTGGAGATTACAACCCAACTGAATTTAGATTTTGGAAATAGAAAGGCTCAAGTCGTAATTGAGAAAAGAAAATGGGATAATACAAATCGTGGAAAAGCAAATATCGGGCCACAGAACAAGCAAGCAAGAACTGGTGAATATACTGGAACAAGTACCCAAGGGGATAAACCTTAGTGCCCAGAATGTGGGAAGAATCATAGGGGTGAATGTCTGTATGGAAAAGAAATTTGTTATCGATGTAAGAAACCAGGCCACACTATCCAAAATTATCCAGAAGCAAAGAATCCAAGCAAATGTAACAAAGGGAAACAGAAGGTTGGAAAAGCATGAGTCTTTGCTATGACTCAAGAGGAAGCAGCCAAGGACCCATGCACTATGACAGGTATGTTGACTATATCTAAGTTACCTGCTCTCATTTTATTTGACACTGGGGCTACGCATTCCTTTATTTCTACTAAGTTATTTAGAAAGTTGGGATGTGATTGTGTCAAAATAGATGATGTATTGGAAGTTAGGATACCATCCGGACAGACGATCAATACTGACCAAGTGTGTTGGGGACTGGAAATAGGAATTGAAGATAGAAATCTATTTGTCGATTTACATGTGATAAATATGATGGATTTTGATGTGATTTTGGGAATGGATTGGCTTAGAGCGAATCGTGCAATAATTAGGTGTTACGAGCAGGAAGTGGAATTCCCGAGTTGTGATGGAAAAGAATTCGTATTTCATGGGACAAAAGTTAGATCTATACCCCAAGTAATATCAGCTATGAAAGCCATGAAAGCATTGACAAAGAATAACCGTGAGGCTTACTTGGTAAATGTAATGATCACTGAATTGAAAGAGGTGACAATTGATGAAGTGCCAATTGTACGAGAATACAAAGATGTTTTTTCTGAAGATTTACCTGGCATTCCACCAGATAGACAAGTGGAATTTACGATAGACCTAGTGCCTGGAGCGGGACCAATATCTAAAGCACCATATAGAATGGCACCTAAAGAATTGCAAGAACTAAAAGTGCAGTTATAAGCGTTGTTGGATAAGAAATTTATTCGACCTAATGTATCTCCATGGGGTGCACCAGTGTTATTTGTAAAGAAAAACGATGGGTCATTCAGGATGTGTATATACTACCGAGAACTAAACAAGCTCATAATCAAGAATAAGTATCCATTGCCGAGGATTGAGGATTTGTTTGACCAGTTGAAGGGTGCAAGTGTGTTTTCAAAGATTAACTTGAGGTTCGGATATCATCAAGTGAAGGTTAAGGAAAGTGACATACCCAAAACTACTTTCAGAACCCGGTATGGTCATTATGAGTTTGTGGTAATGCCTTTTGGACTTAGCAACGCGCCTGCAGTGTTTATGGATTTAATGAACAGAGTATTCCATCCTTACTTGGACAATTTCGTAATCGTGTTCATAGATGATATCTTGATATATTCACGAACCAAGAAGCAACATGAGGAGCATTTGAGGATTGTGTTGGAGACATTACGTAAAGAACGACTATATGCTAAATTCAAGAAGTGTGAATTCTGGATGGAACAAGTGGTGTTTCTTGGACACATCGTCTCAGCTCGAGGGATCGAGGTTGACCCAGTCAAGGTAGAAGCTGTAAGAAGTTAGAAGACGCCAACTAATGTGAATGAAGTACGAAGTTTTCTGGGTTTGGCGGGTTATTATAGGAGATTTATCGACGGATTCTCGAAGATCGCATTACCTTTGACACAACTAACTCGTAAAGGTGTGAAGTTTCAATGGTCCGGAAAATGTAAGAAAAGCTTCCAAGAACTAAAGGAGAGGTTAATCACTGCTTCTATTTTGATAATACCGGACGGATCAGAAGGGTTCGTCATCTACAGTGATGCGTCCAAGCAAGGATTAGGATGTGTTCTAATGCAACACAACAAAGTGGTTGCCTATGCCTCCAGACAACTGAAGTCTCATGAGCAAAATTATCCGACTCATGACTTAGAGTTAGCAGCGGTAGTACACGCCTTGAAGATTTGGCGACATTATCTATATGGAGCAAAATGCGAAATATATACCAATCATAAGAGCTTGAAGTACTTCTTTGAGCAGAAGGAATTGAACATGAGGCAAATAAGATGGTTGGAGTTGGTCAAGGATTATGGTTGTACAATTTTATATCACCCTGGAAAAGCAAACATAGTGGTCGATGCCTTGAGCAGGAAGAATCATGAAGGTTTGAATTGCATGTTGACGTGCCAAGAACAACTTATCAAAGATTTTGCTAAGCTAAGAATCGACGTCATTGTCCCACCAAATACCACAAAGGCAATAATAGCAACAATTATAGTCCAACCTACTTTCAGGAGTAGAGTAGTGAATGCTCAAAAGAATGACAAGTTTCTGATGAAGTTGAGAAATCGAGCGAAAAATGGGAAAGAAAAAGGATTTGAAGTGGCCGATGATGGAGCACTAATGTTTGGGAACCATTTATGTGTGTCGAAGGATGAACAATTAAGAAGAGAAATCATGGAAGAGGCACATTGCACGCCATATACCGCACATCCTGGAGGTACTAAAATGCAATGTTGTAAAAATCGGCCTAGGCGGCCGCCTAGGCGCTAGGCATCCCTAGGCCAATCCTATTTTCCCAAAATCGGCAAAAAAAATTGGTCCGGGCAAAAATCGGCCTAGGCGCCCGCCTAGGCGGCCAAAAAATCGGCAAAAAATCGTCCTAGGCGGTCTAGTCGGAATAAATCGGCTAAAAATCGGCCAAAATACAAAAAAATGAAAAAAAAGAAAAACTTGGTGTTTCTAGGTGCCCGGCGGCCGCCCGACTAGCGCCTAGCGATTTCTGCAACCTTGCTAAAATGTATCAAGATCTAAGAAAGACATTTTGGTGGAGAAACATGAAGAGAAGTATATGGTCTTTTGTTTAGAGATGCATGACGTGTCAACAAGTAAAAGCTAAACATCAACGACCATCAGGGTTACTGAGACCTCTCGAAATACCTGAATGGAAATGGGAGCATATAACGATGAATTTTGTTACAGGATTGCCTAGAACTGCACGAGGAAACGAAGCTATTTGGGTCATAGTGGATCGCATGACGAAGTCAGCTCATTTCTTGCCAGTTAAGATGACGTATAAGTTAGATAAATTAGCCCAGATATATCTAGCAGAGATTGTAAAGCTGCATGGAGTCCCATTTACAATTGTATCAGACAGAGACATGAGATTCACCTCTAAGTTTTGGCAGAGCTTGCAGAGTGCCATGGGAACTAATCTCAGCTTTAGTACCGCATTCCATCCACAAACAGATGGACAGTCAGAAAGAACAATACAAACTCTGGAGGACATGTTGAGAGTTGTAGTATTGGATCTAGGAGGAAGTTGGGAAGAACATTTACCGTTAGTAGAATTTGCTTATAACAACAGTTATCAAGCGACGATCAAAATGGCACCGATGAAGCACTGTATGGACGTAGGTGCAGATTCCCTTTATAGTAGGACGAGGTTGGAGAGAAAAGAATAATTGGACCAGATATTGTTGAGAAACCAGTGGAAAAGATTGATCTCATCAAAAGAGAATTAAGATTGCTCAGGAACGACAAAAGTCGTATGTCGATAAACGAAGAAAGGATTTGGTGTTTCAGATTGGAGACAAAGTATTTCTAAAATTAGCACCAACTAAAGGAGTAGTACGTTTTCGAAAGAAAGGAAAGTTAAAACCGAGATACATTGGTCCTTATGAAATTCTTGAAAGAATTGGAGAAGTAGCCTATAAGTTAGCACTACCGCCAGAGTTGTCCGGAGTGCATGGTGTGTTTCACGTGTCGATGTTAAGAAGATATCTGTTTGATCCAAGTCATGTCATTAATCAAGAAACTATTCAAGTTAAAGAAGATTTGACTTATGAGGAGTTTCCAGTGGTGATCCTTGATAGAAAAATACACTCCTTAAGAAATAGAGATATCATTTTAGTTAAAGTGCAATGGAGTAGGCATGGAAAAGAGGAGGCGACATGGGAAAGAGAAGATGTGATTCAGGACAATTATCCAAATCTTTCGACAATTAGTGGGGGGGGGGTGTAATACCCAGTATTAGAATTTGAATCTCAAAATTTAGGGTACATTTTTCGCAATTTTAAGGTATTAGATTAGTAATTTATTGGGATTTATAGCTAACTAAGAGTATTATTTAAATTATATAATTCGGGTAGAAAAATTATAATTTCAATTTTGGGGCTTCCTATTTATTTTCAATTCACAAATCGATTTATATCAAGCCCAATTGTCAAGCATATCACAAATACCCCAAAACCCATTTATATCCTTTTATACACCTTTCCATTTTCATTAATTATCCAAAAGGAGAAACTTTCCTTCTTGGGTAAACAAGCTCTTCCTTCTTCTTGATTACTTCCGGTAGTCGGCCACCACCACAGCCGCCCATCGGCTGCCGGCGACTGGTGGTGGAAATTAGCAAACCATAACCTTTTTGAACTATTTTGTCTCCCTCGTTCCAAATCTGAAGTCGGATTTTCGATTTGAATTTCCGGTCGCCGGCAAATAGCCAATAAAGTTGAAATTCGAAATATTTAACTATAGATCTATGGAGATCCGACCGTTGGATTTTTACAAACCTTATACCGTTAGAAAGCTCATTCAATACGGTTTCCAACGCCACATCTCACGACAAAATCCAGATCTAGATCTATGGTAAATCGCGGGTGAAGTTTCTGAAAATCTGCCGATTCGCACTGATGCCGTCAACTTTTGGCGGCCAATTTCTAGCGATCCACCGGTCCAAAATCGATGATCCTTATACCATTTTGCTCGTCTCTTCAAGGGCTTCAAAGCCCATTGATCCATTCATGGTCGGAGTTCGTTTATGCCATGAATCAAAGTCGAGAACTTACAAAAATTTCATTAATTTTCTTACTCTCTCTCTCTCTCTCGTCTTTCTCTCTTTCTCAGCCCCTCTCCGCCGAAATCCACCGCGTCATATGGAATGGGCGTCTGGGGTGGGTTGGTGTTGAGTGGAGGCGACGAGGTGGAACCTCGCCACCTATGTTCGTGTGTGCGTGCGTGTCTGTGTATGTGTGTGTGTTTGTTAATTTTTAGCCAACAATGGCCGGAAATACATCGGGTCGGTGAGGGTAGGTCGCCGGCCGTAAGGGCTGCTGGCTGGAGATAATTTCGAGGGTTGTCAAGGTGGCAAACGGTGGTGGGGATGAGTTGGGGTGGAAATCGAAAGTTGAGGGGATGCCAAACAGAATTTAAAATAGTTTTGGACTTGCTTGCAATTTTCGAAAACTTCAGTTTGACCCCCTCCAAGTTTCACTTTAGTCCTCCCAAATCAGCTTATCTGAAAATTCCAGATTGACCCCCAATATTTTGAACTAATTTTCAAAATTCACTGAACTACCCCAAACCTTTTTAATTAAAATTCCTTAAGTCCTGACTTTCTCGTTTTCGACTCGAAAGGGGTCAAACGAACTCCAATTGACCTCAAATTTGAACCATAGTCTGATTATACCCTCGGTCATACGCAAGGTCTATTCAAAATTACAATATTACCCTTCAATCTTCCAACTTCAAGAAAATGAAACCCGAACATTCTTATTATTCCGTTTCGCTTCTAATTTCTTCATCTCACATCCAAATGCCCCCAAATTTTAAGGATAGATTTCTCTAGTATATTTAAATTATTATATATTATTATATTTCCATTACAGGCTTCTAAGACATATTATGCTATTTTGTGTAGGAAATGAGATTGAGCCCGGGAACTAAGACTTGCATTCTGCACAATCATTTGCACATCAAAAAGGTGGGGTTACCTTTACACTTAACCGTGTAATATTGATATTCAATGCAAGTTGATTGTTTAATAATCATGATTAGTATGTTTTGCATGAATCCCATGTTGCGGTTGTACCGTACATGTTACATATTTTATGTGTTGTGGTGACGATCACTTCACATTATGAGCTCGTACATATTACAAAGTTACGGTCCGTCCGTACAAATGCCACGTATGATGCATCTCTGCTAGTTGTAATTAATCACGCAGTCGCTTAAGTGTACCCCCACTGAGTGTATTTTCATAGCACTCACCCCACATTATATTTTCAGATTGAGGCGAGGCACGACATGAAGACTTGGGCATGATGAAATATTTTTGGAGTCCCAAAGTTTCTATTTCCCTCTTTCTTAAACTTTGAACTGATAAACTGAGTCTGTAAATAAACTTTCTTTTGTTTGCTATTGAGATGAGCTCTGACTTATCTACTTATATAATGCTTCCGCTATATTTTGTGAATTGGGCTAACCCGCCTATGAGCGTGTTATTTGATGTTGATTTGAAACGCTCTGTCCATGTTGAAAGTTATTTAAAGTTAGGTACACACTAATGTAGCGTTCCTTAAGCCCAAAATTACGTACATTGTTCAAAATTGGGGCGCTACACAGTCAAACTTATGCCGGTTTACCAAGCTGGCTGGCCCAACAACCTTGGGGGGTGGACCAATCGACATATAGGGCGACTGGTCGCCCCTAGGGTCCAACCGGTCTCCCCTCAAACAGAGACATTTGACAGAAAAAAATGTCATCCCAGACACCGGTCGCCTTCCCCTGCGTAATCCCACTGATTGTTCTCTGTTTTTTGAAACTTTCAGGTACGGTTGCCCTATAGGGCGACCTAAGTACAGAGAAGTTGTCTGATTTTTGTCAAAAATAAAGTTCAAGAAGTATTTCAAAAACTTAGTAAAAATCTGAAATTTTTTTGAAGTATTTGGATAACATTTGGGAATATTATTTTGGTATAAAACTCATTTAATAAAATCATCAAAATCACGATAAAAATAATTATCTAACAGCTGGTACCATGTTATTTTATTTTGTCCCAAAATTGATGATGATTGGTGTATAATGTCAAATCTGAAAATTGCTATTGTATTCCACATTCACTTGTGAGTCCCATAATCACTTATTCTAAAATCAAGCTCTTAATTCTATAGGGTACATGACACTTAGTAAAATAAGTCTCCTAAATTTCTATGGTGTCCAATATTTACCCAAGTAATAAAAATAACCAATCAAGTAATTAATACTTGAGAAGGAATGTGATAGGTAAACTCAAAAATAAAGAAGAAGTAGTCGATTATGAAGGAAATAAATAAGATTAGTACTACATTTCATTAATATAAGTATTGTAACACATAGCCAAATAATACATTACTCGTCAATGTTACAAAAATTCGTATTATAGGCTAAATAAAAATCGGGGCCTCACATTTATGCATAGTAACATTTATGCATGCACTGTGTTGTGTATTATAATATGATTGCAAAATCTTAAAATGAATAAGGTGTGTTGGTTTCTGTAAATTTCTGTTTTTACACTCCATATCCCATTTTTGAGTAATGCTAATTGATTAAAATTACTATTTTTATATTGATTTAAACAAAATTTTATTTAATTTATATTAAAATTATTATTTTTAATTCTATTACTCAATTGAATTAACAACAAATAATCAAATTATTAATACTTCTATTTAAAATAATAGTTAAGTCGACTGATTAGTAACACGAACAAACCTTTTGAAAAAGGAAGTTCAGAGTTTTTTTATTTTATTTATACAGAAACAATTAGTTTGAGATAAATTGGATTTTCATTTTTTAGATTCATTATATACACATAGTTCTTGAAATTATAAACTAAACTAGAAAAAAAACTCATCCTTAAAATTTAAAGAAATATACCTATTTAACATATGAGGCTAAGCATACAAAACTGTAGGAAAATTTGGAGTAACATTTTAGATTTGTAACTTGAATTAAATAAATACAAATGCATCTACCACTAACAATTTTCATTTAAAAATAAAAACCACCAATCAAGATCAACACGAATACATAATAAGGTTTTTAATTAATTGACAAAAAAATGGAGAATGGAGAAAACATAGTTTAAAAACCTCGAACCTGCAAAAAAATTCAAAAAACAGAGTGGGAACCTCTGTTTTAACCTAGTTCTTTAAATTTATTTTTTTCACAATAAATCGTTAAAATGAATTTTAAATGGCTTTAATTTATTAATTAGCTCCAATTTCCGATAAAAAATTATATATTTAATATTATACAAGGGGTTTTTTAACAGTTAATTGCAATTGGGGGAAATTATTACACCAATATGGTGGAATTTGAGGGTATTAAAAATTTAGAGATGGTTGTTGATTCAATTAACGACTAAAGTTTAGTCGTTGATTGAATCAACGACCAAACATAAACTTAAAAAAAAAAACATCCCAGTCGTTACTAGCAGTAACGACTGGGGAATACATTTTTTTCCCAATTGAATTGGTTTAATGCTGACATGGTCGCACATTATTTTTTTAAAAAAAATAGCCCATCCCAGTCGTTACTTGCAATAATGATGGGGCATTTTTTTTATTATTTAATATGCATTGGTACAATGGGGACTTGATTTCTCTCATCAAATTATCTTTGTGCATGCCATGGGTCAGGCCCATTCTTTGTTTTTCTAATATTGTAAATAAGATTTTATTTCCTAATTAGAAACTATTTTTCCATAAATGATAAATCCCATTTCTTTGGCATAATCGGAATCTGATATGAAGTAGACAAATGTAAGAGATAACAACAAACATGAAGTACGGCCCGTGGCTAAAGGCATCCCCTCTAAGACGAGCCTCAACACAAAAAGAACCACTCCCAGTAACCCGAAACCCCACGAGCAGAAACCTATTTGGCCGAACCGCACAGGCTGAATCATCATCCTCCTCACAACACCCAAACCCTCATACCCGTATAACACAAATACCACCTGCCATACCTCACCTACTAACCTAGACGACTGCACTGATCCCATACTACCCACTGATTACCTTATAGATGACACTCTCAAATACCTTACCATCCAACCCAAAAGCCAACAGGAACCGGCACCACCCCAACTCCAACATTCTCGCCCAAAAATGCCAGCCAACTACAACATCCACTCTAAAAGTACCACCACCAACCCAACATATAGAAATAACCACTGGAAAAATGCCAACCCCGAAGCCACCCACCCAAACCTCACAAAACTCTCAACAACAAATACCAAACACTCCCACATCGTCCAATAACCAAACTCCCCAAACCTCTTCCCAGAAAACAAAAAACGTTTGGACCCGCCTTAAACAGCGAGCCCCAAGCAAAAAACCTACTCCCCAGCATATATCTCAAAAAAGAAAACCAGCCACGGTACCCCTCTTGGAGTCAGAAACTGGAATGGAAAAAACAAAAAAAGTCCGAGAATTTGGCCTTTTTGATGTCCCGAGTACTTTTAATCTAACGGCGGAGACTGCTGGAGAGCAGTCCCGCCGGGCACAATGAGTTGCTTGAGTTGGAACTGTCGGGGGCTTGGGAACCAACTGACAGTTCGTGTGCTTAAACGCTATATCTTGGAAAAAGATCCCAAATTCGTTTTCCTTATGGAAACGAAGCTCAATAATCATGAAATGGAAGAAATCACACGTTCGTTTGGCTATGAAGGCATGCATGCAGTGAAGTGCGACATGTCAAATGGTGGTAGAAGGGGAGGCCTATGTCTACTTTGGAAGGGTAATTTTAAATTTGAGGTGACCTCTGATTCTTTACATCACATTGATGGTATCGTATTAGAGGAAAACAGACAATGGAGGCTGACTGGTTTATATGGGTGGCCTGAAGAAGGATCTAAATGGTGCACATGGAATCTAATGAGGGATCTGTCAACCTCGACGACGGACCCGTGGCTCTGCGTAGGGGATTTCAATGAGATTCTTTACAATTTTGAAAAAAGTGGGGGGAGACTAAAAGAAGGAGCTAAGTTGGAAGAATTTCACAAAACACTCCGGGACACGCAACTGGAAGACTTAGGGTACGAAGGTTTCTCGTTCACTTGGACTAATGGGCAACAGGGCGATATGAATATTCAGGAGCGGCTCGATAGATGTTTGGGCAATCAGAATTGGATCACAATGTTCCGGGCTATAACGTCGCACATCTCCCACGTGTAGCATCAGATCATTGCCCAATCCTCATCAAATGGAATAGAGACGACGGACAGTCTGCCCATGGTCGGAGAAAACGTCGAAAACTTTTTAGGTTTGAGTCAATGTGGTTAATGGATGAAACATGCCAACTCGTAATAAAGAATGCATGGGATGACGGCAATAGGGGATCGGACAGCGGACTATTCATGCACAAACTTACTGAATGTGGACGGCAACTTAGTATGTGGGAGAAAACACATTTTGGAAATGTGGAGCATCAGATTAAAGAGTGTGAAGAAAGACTCCAGGAGAAAAGCACCACATACATTGGGAGATTGGATATTTTGGAAAGACAACATTTGGAAGCCAAGCTTCGGGAACTCCATGTAAAGCAAGAAAAAATGTGGCATCAAAGGGCCCGAGCAAACTGGATTAAGGATGGTGATCAGAACACGGCCTTTTTTCACAAGCTAGCGAATGGGAGACATGCTCGTAATAGGGTGGAGCGGATTAAATCGCCTATTGGGGTTTGGCTTGAAGAGGAAAAAGGATATAGAAGGGGCTTTCAATAACTATTTCCAGGATCTGTTCACGACGGGCAATGAGCTCGATATGGTCGATGTGCTGGGGGTAGTAGAGCATAGGTTACCGAACACGGACAGTGAAAACCTCACGAGACCTTTTGTAGTGGAAGAAGTTACGGAAGCTCTAGCACAAATGCACCCCACAAAAGCTCCCGGGCCGGATGGTATGCCTGCACTTTTCTTTCAAAAATTCTGGTCTATTATTAAATCTGATGTTGTTTCTACTGTTCTTTTGATCCTTAATAATCACAAAAACCCCCATCAACTCAAAAATACTTTTATTGTTCTTATCCCGAAGAAAAAAAACCCTGAACTGGTTACAGATTTTAGACCTATTAGTTTATGTAATGTTATTTATAAAATAATTTCAAAAACCATAGCTAATAGGCTTAAATCTGTTCTTCCAGTTTTGATCCACCATACCCAGTCTGCGTTCGCCTAATTATTGATAATGCGTTGCTAGCCTTTGAGATTTTTCATTTTATGAAAAATAATCTTGCCAAGAAGCGCGGATCTTTCGCTTTTAAGCTAGATATGTCAAAGGCTTATGATAGGGTGGAATGGGATTTTCTAGAACAGGTCATGCTCAAATTAGGGTTGCCGTCGGTTTTTGTGGGTCTTATTATGAAATGTGTGAATTCAGTTTCTTTTTCGATCCTTCTAAATGGGCAACCGGGTCGCATGTTTTCCCCCTCCCGAGGTCTCCGTCAAGGAGATCCTCTATCCCCTTATTTATTTCTTTTCTGTGCAGAGGCATTTTCGTCACTGATTCAAAAGGCTGTTTATGGTGGAAGCTTACATGGTATTCGAGTGACTAAAAGGGCCCCGACGATATCGCATATGTTCTTTGCGGATGATTCCATAATTTTTGGGTGGGCAAATGAATGCGAAATTGAACAGACGAAGAACATCATAAAGGCGTACGAGAGAGCATCAGGCCAACGTATTAATTTGGAGAAATCCAAAATTTCTTTTAGCAAGGGGGTGGGGATGGAGGTTCGCAACATGCTTGCTAGCAGGCTTGGAGTTAACTTAGTTGCAAAACATGCAATCTATTTGGGCGTTCCGATAGTAGTGGGGAGATCAAAGAAGGAAGTTTTTGCTTGTGTGGTGGACAGAATCAGGAAAAAGCTAAAGGATTGGATGGGTAGATACCTATCTGGAGCGGGTCAAATGATTCTTATAAGTGCGGTAGCTCAAGCAATTCCATCTTATTTGATGAGTTGTTTTAAGTTACCGGATAACATATGCCATCAAATTAATTCTCTAATCAGTGTTTTTTGGTGGGGTCAACGCAAGGACGAAAGACGGATTCATTGGAAGGCTTGGGATAATCTATGTCGATCCAAGACGGAAGGAGGGCTGGGGTTCCGTGATATAATGTGCTTTAATGAGGCGATGCTTGCAAAATAGGGGTGGCGCCTTATTAATAATGAGAGCTATCTTCTATCCAAAGTCCTAAAGGCCAGATACTACCATCGAAGCATCTTTCTAAATGCTACAATAGGCCATAATCCATCCTATATATGGAGAAGCATTGTAGCAGGCAAAAAGATTCTTCAGGGAGGTATTTGATGGCGTATAGGGGACGGAAAAAATGTTCGAATATGGGAGGATCCTTGGCTCCATGATCAACCTTTGTTTCGAATGCAGGGAGTGCCGAACACTGATAATGCGGATCTGTTAGTGGAGGACTTATTGCTGGAAAATAGAAAGGGATGGGATGTTGATTTGCTGAACCAATGGTTCATTCCATCGGTTGTGAAGTCTATCACTTCCATTCCTATATGTACTTTTGCAAGGGCTGATAGATTGGTGTGGAATCATACAAAAGACGGTAAGTACCAAGTAAAGTCGGGGCACAAGATCGCTAAGGGCATCAAGGAGCAGCAAACTAATTTCCCCTCATCATCTGGAACACGGGGAGATGTGTGGAAGTGGGTATGGGGATTGAATATCCCTAACAAGGTAAAAATTTTCCTATGGAAATGTTTGCATGGTATCATCCCCACCAAATACGCTCTATCGAAACGTGGTGTGGCGGTAAATACGATTTGTGACAGATGTGGTACGGCAACAGAAACGTTGGAACATGCGCTAAGGGATTGTGACTGGGTTAATTTTTTCTGGAAGGTGAGTCCGCTGCGATTTTCATTTCCAGCCATAGAGCAGAGAGGGTCTATCGGGGACTGGATTGAGTTATTACGGCGAACCAGGGATAGAGATAGTCACGATATGTTTGCCATGTTAGCATGGGGTGTATGGGGTGCTCGAAATGATGTCTCCTTTGACAAGCGTGTATCAGATCAGAAGCAAATTATAGACCGGACAGTTTCAAGATATCACGATCACATCCAAGCTAAACAACCCAATGGACAGGCCAACAATCAATCCTGGAATGAAAAATGGTCCCCTCCGGAGGAAGATACTTTCAAGATAAACTCGGATGCCTCGGTGCGTGAAGGAGAAGGAACTGGAATAGGGGTGGTGATACGGGATAACAAAGGGATAGTGATAAATACCTTAACCCAATTTTTGCCGACGGAGTTCACGATCGAGAATGCGGAAGCGTTAGCATGCCGGGAAGGGCTTAATCTGGCGAAGCGTATGGGGCTGAAGAGGGTAAAGTTGGAGACTGATAATATGTCGTTGTTCCACCGTCTGAATAGTCGCATGGATGATTTGTCCTATTTTGGTAGTTTAGTTGCTGATATAGTTTCTTTGTTTCCTAGTTTCGAGTCGGTCAATTCGTGTTTTGTGCGTAGGTCGGGTAACATTGTTGCTCATCATCTTTCTCGTTTTTCATTTTCTGCTGCTGGACATGAACAGATGGTCGATGACATTCCGAATCATTTGTTGGATTTGGTTGTGTTGGAGTATCCTCCTAATCAATGAAACGGTTTTTCATTCTAAAAAAAAAAATAAAAAAATCAAGGATTATATCTTTTAAATTTGTTATTTTTTAAATTATTATTATATTATACATATCAAATAAATATAGAAAAAACAAGCAAAAACAAAATAAAAATCGAAAAGTTGTGAGACTAAAATTTATCCCTCGAGTTATTCTATGGCGGCAAGAAAAAACTTGATTCGTGAATTGATTTGAGACGTGAGAGTCCTTACACAAAGTTTTAAAGGTTTTTTTTTTTTTTTGATTTTATTTTTCTTAGGGTTTATATTTATTTTTTAGGTTTATTTTGTTTTTGGGTTTATTTTTAATTGATTTGGGTTTTTAGGATTTTTAGTTTTTTTATAGGGTTTATTTTTTAATTTTTGGGTTTATTTTTATTTTTCGGGTTTATTCTTCATGGTTCATGTTTTTAGGGTTTATTTTTATTTCTTAATGGTTCATTATTATTTTTAAATTTATTTTCATGGTTCATGTTCTCAAGACGGAACCATTAGGAGGTCCGTCTCACGGATTTAAATCCGTGATAACGTCTCACAAGAGACTTGTTCATTCTATTATATGTAACATATATAAACCTTGAAGTCAAATCCTTAAAAGAGTCAAATTCTTAATCACACTCAAATGAAATTCAAAAACCAACATCACAAGTAGCATTGTTTCAACCCAATAATTTATGCGTCCATGTGAACATTAAACCAATTGAATTGAAAATAAAAGATGTACTCCCCAGTTGTTACTGTTCTAGGATGGATTTTTTTTTTTTTAAAAAAAAGTTTTTGTTTGGTCGTTGTTTCAATCAACGACTAAAGCTTTAGTCGTTGATTGAAACAACGACCATCTCTAAATTTTTAATACTCCCAAATTCCACTATATTTGTGTAATAATTTTCCTCAATTACAATTAACTGTTAAAAAACCCTTATACAAGGCATAATATCATATTAAAATAAAAATTACAAACTAGAACTATCAAAATGATTTCCAGAAAACATGGAAAAGAATATACTCATACGGATCGATGAGGCGGCAAAATCTTATAAATCCCGCCTAAAACCCCCAATTTTCCCAATTCCCAACCCCCGCGCGTATATTTCATTCAATTCCACATTTTTTCAAATTTTCAACTCCCTTCTTTATAATAATCACTCACTGTTTTGTCTCTCTGTCTCTCTATCTCTCCCTCTTGTTCTATTTCAATTTCGCGATAGTTTAGCAGTCCAAAAGGAAACCTTAACCACAAACCCTACCTTCTTATTTGAGGTGAGTTTCAGCGGATTCGCCGTTGTTTTCTGCTTGTCTTTTGCTTTTTTTTTTTGGTTGTACTTTCCTTTTTTTAGATCTGTGTGTTTTGTTTTTCAGATGACAGGAGGAAAATCGAAGGCTGGTTCGAGGAAAGCCGACAGCAAGTGAGCGATGTTTTCGTCGTGTTTTATTTATTTTTTCATTTTTTTTGAGTATTTTTGTTGGAATAGTTCGTATGACAATAAGCTTAAGATAATTATGATTTATGTGTTACAGTTAATTTTTGTGTTTCTTACCTTGTTTTATTTGACGTTTTGTTGTGTTAGTTTCCAATGTTTAGTGAAGTAATTGTAGTGAATTTCCAATTAATTCAGTGTGGAAATAATCTGATCGACTCAGGCTAAGATACGTGTGGTTAGTTTAATGTATATCCGTGTTTTTCTACTTTTCTTTGAAATGTTCTCCAGCGATCTGTTTGATAAATATAATTGAAATGTAAAATAGTCTTAACATTTAAATGATTATTTACATTCATGTTTTGTTTTTCCTGTGCTTTTTTCCTGGTGAAACTTTCTGAGTAGAATGAGTTGCAGAAAGTGAATCACTTATATTCTTCTCCTTTACCTAAACTGTTATTAGATTTATTGAGACTAGTACTCCAGTTTTATCTATTTTGTTTTATGATAACTATAATCTGTTAGTTTGTATTTATTATCTCCATGTCATTTGCCTGTGCTGCAACTTTTTTAGGTTTTGTTTGCTATAGTTTATTAATACCAACAATTTGTGATGTAAATATTAGGCTTGCTGTGAAGAAGCAGACTAAGAAGGAAAAGAAAGCTGCAAAGGACCCAAACAAGCCAAAGAGGCCTTCAAGTGCCTTCTTTGTTTTCATGTATGCCAATTTTTTTTTTTTCCTGTTGTCTCCTGATGTCTATTTGTTTATATTACTTAGTTGTTATCCTGTGTTGTTTTCATAATTGAGGTTTCTAACTGATGATGTTCACAACTGCAGGGAAGACTTCAGGAAACAATACAAGGAAATGCACCCCAAAAACAAATCTGTTGCTGCTGTAAGGGCTCTATCTTTCATGTTTCACTCTAGATTATTGTTTCTATTTTTATGACGTCTGATACAATTAGTGGGATTAAATATAGGTTGGTAAAGCTGGTGGTGATCAGTGGAAGTCTTTGAGTGAAGAGGTAATATATTTCCAGATTCCAGATATCTAAAGCTTCTATTTTGACAATATTTTTTATTTCCCGTTTTCTTGGATTCATTCTTATTGATGTGTAATTTCTTATGGACTGTTATGTTGTAAATATTAGGAAAAAGCTCCCTTTGTTGCAAAAGCAGAGAAGCGTAAGGAGGAATACGAGCGAAAAATGGAAGCCTACAACAGGAAATTGGTAATTTGTTTGTTTTTATTTATGTCGTGCCAACTTTTTCTATCATAACTGTTGGATATATGTTTCATCATTGTTATTTTCAAATTGCTGATATAGCTTTTGAATTTTATAGGCCGGTGGTGGTGATGATGAGTCAGACAAGTCAAAATCAGAGGTTAACGATGATGAAGACGAGGAAGGCAGTGGGGAGGTTAGTAGTTTATATGGAGTATATGATTCTACTATTTTTAGTGTTTGCAACCATGTCAATGAGAAACTTCTGCAATTTGAATGCAGGAGGAAGAAGATGATGATTAAGTTTTGCCAAAGGTGACGAGTTTCCATCAGAAGGATGTTTTGAATACTCGACTACAGTATATGTTAATTTCTTTTGACATTGTTGGTACATCTATAAGGTTCTGGTTATGGATTGCCTGTACTTACCATCCCATTATTTCTAGTGACATGGGGTAGTTTATAATATGGGATTTAGCTTTGTTTCTTAGACCAACTTTTTAGAGTTACTGACTGATGCAATGCCATGGCAGTTCTAAATGAAAAACTTAATTCTTCCCACTGTATGCACATTTGCGTATGTTATGTCATGTTCCTTCTATTATTCGGGATGAAATTTCCTATTCCACTTTCCTTATTCCATTGCATTAGATGAAATACACGTGTACAAGATGGTGTCGCAATTGTACACGTGTTTTCCATCCAACATATAGAATAGGGAGTGGAATAGGGAAATTGGAATAGGAGACTTCATCCCCTATTATCCCAGTGTCTAGTATTTGCTTTTTAGTCCTTTTGGTGTTCTTTAGTTTATTTTCTACATGCTGTTCAATGAGCAATATGTTTTTAATCAATTATTAATCATTGATGTTTTGGGTGTTGATTTTGTAATCTGTAACTTGTGTGGGCATGTGATATGTTAGTGATTAAATGTGGATATGGGTACATGTCACTGTCTGATGATGTTAGTTTGATAATTGTCTGAATCTTGTTGTTTATTTTCACTTGCCCTGCATCAGTTGTCATCGTTTTGGTGTTGATTAAATCTTGGAACACATTTCTCAAGTTTAACTTGCTGTTTCATTTTGTTTGTTGTACCATTTTTCTTTTTTGATATTCTGAGATTATTTTGATGATTGGTATTCTTCAAGTTCTATGGGGTTTGAGTATGCATATCATGGATATTTTTTATAGTTCTCATTTGACTATTTGAGATATCTGGGTGCTCCAATTTGCATTACTTTTTGCCTATCCATATTCCTAAATTATGTTGTACTTTTCACAGTCAAGGCAGCATTCTAGTACTATACTTTTCCCTGTCCATTAGAAAATGATGATTAATAGCCACAAGCCAAGTTAAGAAGAAAAGGGCAAAAAATAGCTTATCATTTCATAATAGGTAGTTTTACCTGTGGCCTGTTGGGGTGTCTAGTAGAACAAAATTGGTGCTGAGCAGCTGAATTCCTTAAATTATATTTGAAGTGTCAAGAAAGCAGATATGTGACAGCCCTCCAAAACAAATAAGACCGTTTCTTTAAAAAAGGTACTCAGGAGCAAGAAAATTCAGTATCGTACGCTAGGCTTGCTTCTAGCTTCTATCTAAGTTTGATAGTTGTATAACTTTTGTCACGCCCTAGATAAGACACATAATGCGGCTGTAAAGTGGAGAAACAACAAAGGGAAATGTATGAAGGGGATAAGAGGCACCTGAAGCACATGAAGGAGTGGTGGCAGCTGTGATGGAAGGCAATTGTGTAGTGGAGGAAAAAGTGACAAAATCATTCAACCAAGCTGGTTTATGCACATTTCTAGTGCTTCTCCTTAGAGGCTGAGGAAGAGAGGAAGGAATCTGAATGGAGCACATAAAGTCTACCAATTGCCTTGCCCACAGCTACCACAGCTTCAGTTTGAAGGTCCTGGATGACACAATAGGTAGGGAAGAAAACACATTTACAAGAAGAAGTTTGTGTTAGTTGTGCAATGGAAAGAAGATTATATTTAAAAGAAGGAACAGAGAGAACATCTTTCAGGATTAAATCATGGTTAATATGAACATCTCTGTGTGTGTGTGACAAGTTTGGATGAACCATCGGTAGGTACACAATGATATGATCTGTGTGATGTGTGAGATTGGTGAGGTGTGAAGGGGAAGTGCACATGTGTCTACTAGCACCTATGTATCAGGATCCAAGTTCCAATTCCTGACAAAGATCAAAAGTGCTTAAAGCATAATCGATCCATCAACATTACCATTACCCGCATAATCGCAAAATGTGCCAAGTTCACAAAGCATTCTCATGTGCACTTCCTCCCGATCCATCCGAGAAGCCAAATATTTAGCCACCTCTTTTCGTATGATCTTTGGATATGCCTTTTAAGTTGGTATCTAACTTGCAATCTCCTTCTGCGCAGTTTAGTTGGCACAATAGCTTCAATAAAATTAGCCATAGATCTTCTATAACCACCTCTACCTTGTTCCTTCAATTGTTTGTACCAACGGTACCGTGCAAGTGACTTGAAGCATTCCCGCACCTCATGTCCCGGAGCCTTACAATGTTCACAAATCGTTTGGCCTTATCTTCCTTACTCCTCCTCGAGTAAAACCTCTTCCTCTACCACTTTGCGGTTGGTATTAAAACCTCTTCCAGTTCCACCTCTTCCATAAGGTGGTACATTCACCACCATTGCCGCTCCTTCCACCATCTCGGGATATGCCAAATGAACACCGGGTTCTCAACTCGTAAAGCCGTAGAATAAGCCTTATTCACATTAGGTAGAGGATCCATCGGAGAATCGATTGCGTACATGATCATAAGTATCATTTAATCCCATCAAAAAATCGTATAAGTTTGGTATTAGTGTCTATATCTGCATCGCCTTACTCGCACTACGATTTACAAAGTTGGTAAAGGAACCAAACTACTATATTCGTCCCATAACTTCTTCAATTTAGTAAAATAAACAACTATAGAAGCATTTCCTTGACTCATGTTTGCAATTTCTTCGCAAGTGAAACAAAGTGAGGTCCATTACACTCTCCAAACCTCGAGCCAAATCATCCCACAGCTCTTCGCGGAATCCGCGTATATAAAAGCATCCACAATTTCGCGCGACATCGAGTTAAGGATCCAACTAATAACCATACAATCAACCTTTTTCCACATATCAAACTTAGGAGAAGAAGCCTCGGGAACATCAAATTTTCCATTAATAAAGCCTAATTTTGTCTTAGCACCTAATGCTATCAACATTGAACGACGCCAGACAAATAGTTGTTACCTGTGAGTAAGTTCGATACAAAGACCATCCCTGGGTGCTCCGATCCATGAAGAAGAAATGGATCATCCTCCTTCGCAACCACCTGCGAAGCTAGAACTCTATTTTCCATATAATCGGGATTCTCATCATCGTCATCACCCAAAGACATTCAAGGCGTCGAGTCCGCAGCAACGCCATTGGAGAGGTGAGCTAAAACCTCGCTCTGGATACCATGTATAATATAGCAGTAGATAGAAGAAAAATAGAGAGCATGATATTTGTGTTACTGTTGCATTTCTCAGCTGAATGAAGAAAAGGAGCATATATACTCCATAGTGCAGTACACGTGTTGTAACAAACTAAAAACGTGAAATAGGAAATAGCAACAAATGGTAAAGTGCTGAATATTAACTAACTAGTCTAACAGACGCGACGACGATCAACTACTTAAACATAAATAAACCCAACATTTTAGACAAATGATACAACAATCCCAAGTGAAACAGAGTCTAAAGCAGCGGAAATAAAATAAACATAAGTACGAATTACAACTTAAAGTCTAACAAGATCCAAATACATCCGACATAATAACCTGAATAAGTTTACATGCCAAAAACTAAAACGTAAAGTACACAATATCCAAATCTTAAATGTCAAAGGGTCCTACGCCCTTAAGTACAGTCCAACATGAAAACGGAATAAAAGAGGCCAACAACAACAAAAGTAAAAGAAAGCAAGTCCAACAGGCGGAGCAAGGGTAATCAGTCTGTGGCCGGATCGACATCTTCAACATAGTCCTCATCTAAAGGTTAGTAAACATGCGGGGATGAGACATAAATCTCAGTGGATGGGGTGATCGTGTGCAAGTGTGGCGATATATATAGTTAATGCGAGAAAACAGTTGCATGAAAACGCGTGAGATATGATGCATGATTCCACACACAGTCCACAAGCGTCGTGATAAATATATTTAAGTAATATACTTATACAGTTTAAGAAACAGTTCGTGGTCACACATGCACTATGTGATTCAGGCAAGACGGGTAGGATTGCATACGGATTTGTAGCGCCAACCAATGCAATACAAGTAGCGGTTGAGTACGGATTTGTAGCGCCAACCAAATGGGTCCGATTAACTCCAGAATCGTGTGGATCTAGACAGCGATTCCTTCGTTCTTCCTTGTAACTCCCGAACAAGATGGTCCAAGACTTGTCACCTTATCGCTCCATAGGCAAAGACAAATCCACAGTAGAGTTAGCTAGGCCCGGATTGTCATAATCATGATTATACCTCAAGTACTACGACCCGCTTCCCTTGGACAAACTCCGTCCCTCAGTTGCGGGATTAGGACGATGGGACCGGAGAGTGGACATCCCCGACGTATCCATTTCGACTGTGAGCTCGACACACCAAGTTGACTTAGGCAGGAAAGTAAATACAAGTTCAGGTAGTCAACCAGCAGTCGAGTATTATTGATTCAGGGAAGCAGTTCAGGAAAATTTTTCGAAATTGCGAGTGGCAATTATGGCGTTGGTGGAGTTATTTGGATGAAGATGATTATCGGGAGGATAAGCAATCTTCGATATCTTGAAAAATTAGGTGGAACATAAGTCCCGTTATAGATTCGAAATCGCAAGACGAGGAAGTCGCCCCGCGGTCAAGACGATCTGATAAGTCAAGGGATTTTTGAGAAAATAAAATATTTTAATTAATTATTAACGTCAGAGGGTCCAGGGCTGTTTCTTTAAAACAAAAATAATTTGAGTTAGGTCCTTGTTAAAAGAAAATTTACAATTAGCTCCGTTTTGTAAAAACCAATACTTTTGGGGTTAAAAATTAAATAAATAAATGTCCCGACCTTGAAAAATTATGAGGTCAGTTCCTAAATTTTCTAAATTGTTCAGAGATTCAGGTTTTTAAAGTTTTGAGGTCGAGTTTTTATAAAATTCTCATATTGGCCCCAAATTTGTTAAAATTGTCATTTCGGGCCCTAAGTTTAAAATAATTGGAACTCACAAACAGGAGGGACTTTTAATGTGATTCCAGTTGGAAAATGTCACTAAGGTCAGTGGGATATTGGGACAAAAACAATTTTAAAAAGAAATAAGTATATGTCCCTTAACTTTTGAAAACCTCATTTTTGTCCCATTTTGAAATAATTGCCTTTAAGGCTTTTAGGGGTCCAATTGTTATGAAATTTGAACCTTGGGTCCAAAATATAATTATGTTATAGTTAAATTAGTATTTCCAGGTACATGGGCTGTATAAGTCCTGGAAATTTCATTTGGGTCCTCAAGTCTAATCTTTTACAATTTGATCCCTCAATTTTTATAAAATTATTTTCCAAGCTCTAAACACTTGTATTTTTGGAATACACTTAAAATATGTTATTTCCAGTCCCTTAAGAGTTAAAATTTCAAATTTTAAAATTAGGGTCTGGTACAGTTTCAAAAATTGCAATGTAGCCCTTAAACTTCTAAAATTTCAAAAATTGCAATGTAGCCTTTAAACTTCTAAAATTTTACAATCTAGTCTTTGGGCTTTTAAAGGTTGATTTTATTTATCTTAAAACTCTTAAAACTTTATTAAAATGTCCAAACATCATTTTTGAACCTGAGTACAGTCCCAAAACTTGAAAATTACAGAGGGGTCTCTTAAGTTTTATTTTATTGCAATTAAGTCCACCAACTTTCCATTTTTGTATTTTAAGTCCAAAAATTAAAATTTAATCAATTATGCTCGACTTGTCCAGGTTATAAGTCATACAAAACATGGATTTCAAGGATCATACACATGCATGTCCATCTCATACAAGAATTCATCAAATACAACAATAAAGTGTACATGCATGCACCTAAATTTCAATAAATAGCATTTTTGAGCAACACTTGAGAAATTTCACAACTTGATACATAAAATTGACATGCAATACATAAAATATATATCTCAAGTGCTCAAGATCAAAAGTCTACATGCATTTAACAAAACACCTAGAAGTTGGAAAGGTTTTTCCACCCACCTTAAATTGGATAGTTGTGAAATAAAAGGATAAATTTCACAACTTGATATGAAGTCACTTAGGTCAGCCCCTAAGTCAAGAAATATCAAAAATTAAGAGTTATAAAAATGAGTGAAAAATTAAGGAGAGAAAAAAGAAGGTGAGAAAATTGGAAATACTACACTTTACCTTGTGTAGTAGATGAAATGGAACTAGTTGAAGCTTCAAAGTTGGAATTTTTGGCTCACCCTCAAAACCACTTAAGGTCAGCCCTTATTTCTCAAAAATGAAAAAAGGGGTGTTAAAATTTTAAGAAAATAGGAAAAAGAAGAGAAAAGGGCACTAGTGTCCAAATCTTATCTTGTAGTCCAAATTCTCCAAATATTTCTCTTCAAGTCTTCCAACGTGACCACCATGCATGCATGTCCTTATGTATGCTCCTATGTGTACCTCCAAAAGTCAAAATTAAACTTAAGTTAAGAAAGAGAAGGTGATGAGTTATAGGATATCAAGTTGAATTGAAGAATAAAATTTCTTACCTTTGAGAGGGGTGGTTCGAATTCTATGAGTTAAGTAGGAAGAATGTTTGTTTTTGTTTAAGTGTTTGAAGAAAGAGGAAGTGTTTGATGATATGAAGAAGGTGTTCTTGAAGATGTGAAGAATATTTGAAGATATGAAGAGTGTGTTTTTGAAGATATGAAGGAATGTTTGAAGATGTGAAGAAATTGTTCTTGAAGGTTTGAAGATATGAAGGAATTGTTCTTGAAGATTTGAAGATGTGAAGGAATTGTTCTTGAAGATTTGAAGATATGAAGGAGTTGTTCTTGAAGATTTGAAGATATATGTTTGAAGATATGAAGAAAATGATGAATATATGCTTAGAGAGATGTTGGGGATTTTAGAGAGAATGGAGAGGATTTTTTGCAAGAGTTAAAGTATGATGTTGGTAAAATGAAATGAAATGTTTGAGTATTATTTGGCCTAATGGCCGAAATTAGTGAAAGAGAGGGAGAGAATGATCAATTTTTGTGTCTTGCAATTTGTCTCTTGCATGGAGACAAAAGGGAAGTCAAAGGTATGGGCAAAGGATGGGTAAGGAAGGAATGTTGGGTGAGTGGGAATAAGTTGAGGAAAATAATATTAAAGAATTGATGTATAAGATAATGTGTACAATATTTGAATTAATGGTGTAATTATACACAAGATGACTAATATAAGGTGTATATGTACAAGAGTTGGAAGATATTTCTACACCAAATTGATCATCGTTGCCGTCCACTTAAGGGCAATTGTGGTATTTTTATATTTTTTTATCCCAAATTTGATGATAATAGATGAATAATATCAATCTTCAAAATATTTAGTGATTTCCTTGATCACTTATAAGTCTCATGATCACTTATTCTAAATCAAATTCTTAATTCTATAAGGTAAAAGTCTCTAAAATAAATAGTCTCTTAAAATTCTAAGGTGACTAATAAATACACAAATAGTAATAATGATCAATCAAGTGATCATTAATGTGAAATGGAATTAATAATGATTATGATTACAAGTAATAAATAAAATAAAATTAAATGCAAAATATATTTATTATTAATATTTACCCGTCAAAGTGACGCGGTAAAATAGTCGATAAAATACATAGACGATAAAAGGATAAATTACACGCTCGGAAAATCGGGGGCTTCACATCTTTGATCAATGAGAGTTGAGGTTTTCACTTGAATTAAGGGAGTGTTTCCAAACACTTCTTTTTGGAGGAAGCGACAAATAGTTGAGAAGTCGTGTTTGCAAATAGAAAATGAAAACTGATTAAGTTAAGATAGAGTGTTTATTGGATAAGTTGTAAAAGTGTTTTGTTTGTGAATAATGTCAAACCAGAAGTAGAATCAGAAATTAGAAGTACTACTTCCCTTGCTTTTATATTTTAATTAAATGAAATAGAATCAGAAGCTTACATCTGAAAAATTTAAATAATATTTTTTTTAAAAGTTGAGAATCACCCTTTTTAAGTGTTTGCAAACAATCCCCCCAAAGGATATGAATTCCTTAACGTAACCCCTTAATTAACTTCTTGATTAGGCCTGTTTGGAGACATAAACCATGGGAGGAGTTGCAATATCAACCACTATTAGTTAAAAAAACCATTGTACTCATTTGCTCCCAACTCATCTGTAAATGCCTCTAGAGTCTAGACTCTTTCGGCTCTGCTATCCATCAAACAGATACAACAAACTCCCATGAAAATGATGCACGAATAAAATTTAACCCATTTCGTTAAACTAAAGAAACAAAAAATAAATAATTAAATAAACTAGTAGTTGTATGTATACTTCTAAGAAATGAAGTGGGAGGTCTCCTCATGCTTTTTGCCTCAGGTCACATTTGTTAGAAAAGCCACTCTACATTGTTTTCCATTTGGCTAGCCACCGTTCCATTAGTAACTTCATCTTGTCCGCTCAAGTCCAAATATATTGCGGTTAATTGCCGGTTCCACGAGTTGGGTAAAACTAGGAACCATCCTTCACAATCAAATTCAAAATATGAGCACAACATTGTATATGCAACAACGACCCTTCTAACAACACTGAATGTACATTCACTTTGTTCAAAATTGAATTAATCACTACATCATTAGTTGTACAATTATCTACTGTTAATGTAGATAATTTCTGATCAAGATTCCAATCCATCAAACTGTTAATGTAGATAATTTCTGATCAAGATTCCAATCCATCAAACAATCAACAAAGCACTTCACTAATGACTTCAGATGTATGTGGCCATGGCACATAGATAAACCTAAAATTAAATACTTATCACAAGTTAAAATGCAATCCAAATGTCTAAAGATAACTAGATTATATATATATATATATAATCTGACAATTCGACTTTGGAGCTTCCACAAATCATCAATAAAATGAGCTGTAGTGGCCATAAATCATTTCTTTTGATTGTTTTGCCGTCCACATGTCTGTTGTGATGGCAATTCTACTTGTATTTCTATCAAGCAACTACATTGTCTTTGTCCTTTCATATTTCTAGATTTTCAGTATGTCACTTTTTATTGTATTTCGGGAACCACTTTGAATAGTGGTTGAAGAGAACTCATAAACCTTCGAAATCCAAAATGTTCTACCATATTCAATGGGTACTCGTGTAAGATAATCATTGTCGCAATTTCTTTTCTTGCAACTTCTCCATCAAAAGTGTAAGTCCCAACAGAAACTTTCCCCTTAGAATCTATCTTGGTCTTCAAAAATGTTTGTTTCATTACTGTTTGTTTGTCTCAATGGACAAAATGGTCATGCAAATGGAATGGCCCGTTTTTTGTTTCTCCTCCAAGTTTTTTATTGCAATAGTTGCATATCGCCTTCCATTTATCATCTATCTTTTGTTTCTTGAAATGGTTCACACAACAGATTTCAAACCCTTTTTTTTGCCTAATGTCAAAACTTCATCGCTTTCATCCGAGCAATATATTCGATTTGAGTCAGTTGGTGTTGGAGTATCATCTCTAGACATGATTGGTTCACTTGATAACTGAGAACTGTTTGTCACTAGTTGAGGACTGTCAATAAATTGTTGAGAACTTCTTGTTGAAATATGACATATAGAGTCTTGCGTAGGAGCTTCAGAGGATGCCATTTTTCACATGTTATTAGCAAGTAACAATAATTAATTCAACAAATTCAATTAAAGCCCAAAAAAGATTCATTCAAATAGGAGCTCCCGAGGATGTCTTTTTGAGTTGTGTATAAATAATATCCTCTTCTTTAGAACAAGAAAAATCAGTTTGAAACAATTTATAAATACAACTAATTTAGTAAACATGGCTATGATAATGTTTAAAAACAATAGTAGAACATCATTGTAACTTTTTTCAGCATAAAAAATAAGAAATCGAACAAAATAAATCAGATTTGCAACATAAATCAGAGGAACTAATTAAATCAGAGGAACAATTAAAAAAGCATAACAATAATAGATAGTAACATAGTGTTCAAACCAGATTGACAAAATAAATCAAAGAACTAATTAAGCATAAAAAAAGTATAACTGTTAATTGAATACATTAATTGAATGTAAAATTACTACTCAACCACGTGAATAGCAACATCAATTACTTAAACTATTCTAAAAGTAAAAAGCATAGAACACAAATCTCTATGGTATATTTTAGAACCAAATACAATTAAGAAGACTAACCTCGGAGTTGAAGTTGAAGTCTTTAACATTTGTTGTTATCTTTTTTGCTGCACTTGGGAATGAGAGGCTGAGGACTGATCGTGACTGCGTGAGACTGTGAGAGGAAATGATAAAGTCTAGGATTTTAGTATTTTACATTTAGTATATATGATATATCTATTATATATTAAGGGTATTATTGTAATTGCATATCGTGGTCTCCGCGGGGAATTGGGTGGGGAATGCAATCCCCGTCCCCGCTAATGGGGAGAAAAATACCCCGTCCTTCTGGGAACCCCCGCCCCGTTCGGGCGGATCCCCCTTGGGGAATGGGGATTCCCTGCCCCACTGCCATCCCTAGGTAAAACTAGGGCTGAATACCAAAATAAACTATTCAATATTCGACTCGAGATTGATCTTTAAAAACTCATTTCAGTTCAGTTCGTTAACATAACGAACCAATCCTGAAAAAATGTAAAACGCGGGTTGAACTCGACTGAATTACTAAAACATAATGAAATATGTTTAAAAAATATCAAGCTACCCAGAGTTCAATTCGTGTTCTGCTAGATTCAAACACGTTCAAACTCGACTCAATTTAATAATCAACCCTAATTCAAAAACAAGTTCCGAAGTTCAATAAAAAAAATCAAACAAGTTTGAACAACTTTATGATTGAATTTACTCGATTCATTTACATAAAACCCAATCACTGACCAAACCTTGACCCAAATTAACAGTGAATTTGGTCATCATGTAAGTTCTATACGGTCCGGATCCAGTGCGATCTGGACTGTTACTCAGGTTTACGCCCATTATTTCACAGTGTACCCACCATCCACTGGCCCAATAGTTGACGCGGATATTTCGATGTAAAAAACATGCAACTAAAAAACAGAACAAAAAAGCACAACAAGTTAGTTGAACTTTAACTAAAGTGAATATTTTCTGGTTTGGAACTTGCTTGTTGTGGAATTGAGAGTGGCTTGTCACATTATTAATATATCATGGTATTGTTTGTAACTACACTATCTAGCAGCAAGTGGTTTCAATAAAGAAAGAAATTGGACTTCCATGATTAAAATAAACCTAATTCAATTAATTCATCTTGTGAGGCTATGCCATATTATTTTGCTTTTTCCTGCAACCATTGTGAACATCAATGTATGGCTTATTTTTCGAAATAGAAGTGTATGTTAAAGTTTTTACAATTTATCCTTGAAATATCTCCTTAGTTACAATCTGGTCCATCTCTTACTAAACATGCATATCATCTAACAATACAACACCCATATGAGCAGTGTGCTCATGACACACTTTAGATGGAAATCCCTTAGTAAGAGGATCCACAATCGTCGAGTTTGTTAGAATATGTTCTATATACACTATACCACTCTAAATCTTTCTTTAACAACAAAGAATTTGATGTCTATATGCTTCGACTTCACGAACTTCTGTTGTTATTAGAATACATCATTTCTCGATGACATCCACAACACGCAACCTAGTGACAAAGTTTCTCAACCATATCCATGATTAGATGCCTCATAAAAAGCTATACATTCAACTGCCATAGTGGAAGAATCTATAAGTCTCTGCTTGACACTTTTCCAAGAAATAGCTCCCTTGCTAGCAAATAAATGTAGCCCGAAGTGGATCTTTTACTGTCTAGGCATCCAACAAAATCGGAGTTAACATGTGATCTCCAAAAGTCCTGATCTCCGATTAGTGGGCATGTAGTCTTTTGTTCTTTGTAAATAACGCATAACCCTCTTGGCTGCTTTCCAATGATCCATTCTTGGGTTACTTAAATACCTGCCCAACATCCCAACTATGACGCTGAATCCGGATGTGTACATACTTGAGCACACATAAGACCCCCTATAGTAGAAACATAAGGAATCTTTTGATTTTCTTTAGATTCAAACTCATTCTTGGGGCACCGACTAAGACTGAACTTGTCTCCTTTAGCAATATGCGTATTTCCTGGTATATAATCTTTCATGCCGAATCTGTTGAGAATCCTTTCAATATAGCTCTTTTGTGATAATCCAAGGATATTGGAAGAGCGATCTCGATGTATCTGTACCTAATACAAAAGAGACATCCCCAAGATATTTCATCTCAATATTCTTAGTCAGAAATCACTTGGTTTCGTGTAGTAAGCCTATATCCCTACTAGCCAGCAGTATGTCATCGACATATAACACAAGAAAGATGAATTTACTCTCACTGAGCTTATGGTATACGAAATCATCAACCTTATTTACCTCAAAAACAAATGGGATAATGACTTGATGAAATTTGTAATATCATTGACGGGAAGCTTGCTTTCGAGCGTAGATAGATTTCTTTAATTTATAAACCATATTCTTTGGATATCAAGATACAAAGTTTTCAGGCTGCACCATGTAGATTGTTTCATCAATGTCACTATTTAGAAACACATCCATTACATCCATCTAATGTAGCTTTAAATCAAAATGAGCTACTAATGCCATTATGACCCTAAAAGAGTCTTTGTATGAAACCAGAGAGAAAGTCTCTCTATAGTCAATACCTTCCTTTTGAGTAAAACCGTTAGCAACGAGACATGCTTTATATCTCTTGATATTTCCTTTTGAATCCCTTTTGGTCTTAAATATCCATTTGCAAGGTTTCACTCATTTAGGCAATTCTACGAGATCCCAAACATGATTGTCTTTCATGGATTTCATCTCACCCCTTATGGAATCAATCCACTTTATAGAATTGGAACTTTGTTTAAATTATGAAAGTTGATAGGATCATCTTCCACCACTCCCATGTCAAACTCGTGTTCCTGAAGAAATACGATGTAGTCATCCACTCATCCTTTCTCTAGTGGATCTTCTTAATGTCATTTCCCCTTGAGGTTGTTGAGTTTGTTCTTCATGAATTATTTGATTTGGGATAGGAAGTTCCTCAACATTGTCTTGATGACCTTGATTTGCATTTTGAATAATGTCAAGAATAAGATCATGATCATTATCAATAGCAACTATAAGAAGATAAATAAATTTCTCTTCAAAGACAATGTCCCATACTTTGTCTCCCTCCCCAACCTCAAAATCTTCAAGGAATCTTGTTTTCCGTCTCAAAAAATGACCTAGTCGAGGGATCATAAAACTTATAACCCCTGTAGCTTTCGACGTACCCAACAACTAACAGCTTAAGGTCCTTGCGTCTAGTTTCTTTTCACTTGGCCTATACGGCCTTGCCTCAGCTGGACAACCCCAAATGTTTAGATGCTTAATACTATACTTTCTGCCAGTCCATAGCTCATAAGAGGTTTTACGTCGCTTACAGGGGACCCTATTGAGGATGTATGCTACAATATTTAGTGCCTCTACCCAGAGGGACTCTGATAAAGAAGAATGACTAATCATACTTCTTAGTATATCCTTAAGCGTCATGTTTTGTCTCTCAGCAACTCCATTCATGTTGGGTTTCCCCGACATTATGTAATGTGGGACGATACTGCATTTCTCTAGGAACTTGGCGAAGGGTCCTGGTGGTTGTTCACCTGATCCATCATATTTGCCATAATACTCGCCACCACGTCAGATTTAACGGCTTTAATCCTTTTGCCTAGTTGGTTCTCAACTTCAGCTTTAAAGGCCTTATATACGTCCAGGGATTGAGACTTCTCATGAATCAAATATAGGTACCCATAACACGAATAATCATCTATGAACATAATAAAATAATGTTGGTCATTCCAAGAAGCCGTAAGGAATGGTCCACGAATATCAACATGAATTAATTCTAAGATATCATTGCTTCTGTTGGCACCTAATTTCTTAATGTATGTCTGTTTCCCCTTGATGCACTCAAAACATACCGACGAATCAAGAGGATCTTTCAATTCTCTGTATTGAGATATAACCCTAACGCTTATGCCATAACATAGTGGAGTTCTCATAGGTTAATTTGCATTTTGTACCCTATGAGTCAACATGTAAGGTTTCATTATATGAAGCAATAAAATTTAACAAGTAAATGTTATCATTCAGAGATAAAGAACCATTACCAATAAGACTTGAATCTTGAAAAGACTAAATTTACTATCTCCAAAAGAACAAGAAAAATCAAAATTGTCCAAAGCAGAAATAGAAATTAAATTACGTCTAAATGACGAAACACTAAACATCTCTTTCAAATCCAAAAAACAATCAGTCTTTAACTATAACCTAAACATCTCTATTGCTTCAACTGCAACTATTTTTCCATCACCTACATAAATGTATATTTCAGCATCATTTGATTTTTGGCTTCAGAAACAACCCTGCATAGACACACTTTTGTGAGTAGTAGCACCCGAATTTGACCACCAAATGTGTCTAAGTATGAAACTTAAATTTACACAAGAACAAACCAAACTGTGAAGTGTACCTTTCTTGATACAGGTGTAAAAGGTATTTCAGACAATCCTTTTTCATGTGCCCATGCTTTCTGCAAATATAACAAGAAAAAGCCGAATCGTGTTTCTTTTGCACTTATGGTGGTTGCGATGTCCCAATTGTAGCTTCCTTTTTCCTTTTCTTATGTTGAGGGGCATCTTCCAAGTGAGCACTCTTAGTCCTCTCCCGCTTAATCCTTTCTTCTTCTGGCACACAGTGAGTAATGAGTTCATTAAAAGTCCATTTATCCTTTTGGGTGTTGTAACTCACTTTAAACTGACTGTACTGTGCATGAAGAGAAATCAAAACTAAAATGCACGAATAAATCCTCAAATAGCTCTAACTTTAGTGCCTTTATCTTTGTAACGAGATTAGACATCTCCATAATGTACTCCCTTATGCTCCCTTTTGCTTTATACCCCATTGAAACGAGACTGACCAGAAGCGTGCTTGTCTCAGCCTTTTCGTTTTTCCCAAAATGCTTTTCAATGTCTTCAAGGAACTGATTGGCACTATCCTACTCACACATAGCGCCCCTGAAGGTTTTCAGAATGTTTCATGATCATAAGATTCATGCGGTTGAACGATCCATTTCTCTAAGTCCATTTTAGCCTCAGGGGAACTTTCATTAGTGAGAGCATGATGTTGTTCTGTCTAAGCGCAAGGTCAAGATCCATACAACCAAGAACAATTTTGACATTCTCTTTCCAGTTCTTAAAGTTTGTGCCCCTCAGTACATGAATTGAGTTAATGTTGGCAGATATTATAGTAGCAGAAACAAAAACTAAACAAAGAACAAAACAAAATAACATGCTCAAAATCAGTACCTATGTCATAACATAATAAGAAAATCATAAATATGCATGGCAAAAATAAATGATGGACTCTATATAAGATACCTAGCTAAACATTGATATTCAGTCTTTGGACAAGAATATCAACTGTAAGTGGCACTCTCATGTAGTAATCAAATATTGACAATAAGTCCTGTCAAACAATAAAAATTTCTTTGTATCGACTTATTGTTCATATGGAATACCAAATAATTATCAAATATTTATTACCACATGTACATTTGTTATTTGACTAAATAATAACCTTCCTTTGAGCCGATTATTATTTGGATAAACAACAAATATACACATCTTAATATTTCAAAATGAATTAATTTTAGACAATAAAAGGTTACTTTGGCAACTTATTGTTTCAATTAATTTATTTGAAATACCAGACAAATAAAATAAAAATAATTTTATTTTATTTAATGTGAGTCCAAACCATGTTATTTATTTCCTTATTTTGATTTAGGCCTTAAAAGCAAAACAAATTTTAAATAGGTCCAAAAATTGTATAGGTAACTAAAATTATTAAAGTCCCAAAACCTCGAATCTAATCTCAAGAGGCCTATTATAATTTTAAGCCTAAACAAAAAATGAGCCCATTAAATACTAGATGGCAGACAATAAATTATCCCTAAACCCCTCAACCAAACTAAAGCCCCATGACCCTATCTCCCCAATCTGTAAATATAACCACTGTCCCTGACCAAAAACTCAAGCAATCAACGATCAATATCAAAGAAACAAAACCATTTGCTCCAACTTCCCAAAATCGCCAATCGAAAATGGTAGTGTGAGTCACCCAAGCAGTGGGACATCATAGAAACCTTATGGGCTGCCTGTCGCCACCTTTGTGGTTCCGATTTGTGATATGGAAAATTGAGTGGCGCAGTGGAAAAAACAGATCTTAGATTTTTTTTAATGAAATTTGTTGGGTCTATTGATTTGGGGCTTTTTGGAGATGAGGTAGTCGTATTATTGGGGATGTTTGGTGATGAGAAACAATACCAAGAAGAGGGAAAAATAAATAAAGAATCATATTTCCCACACCATTAATAGTCTTGATTTACTCAAAGAAATAATCAAAATCCAAATCGACAAAATAATTCAAATTCTACATAACAGTAACATCAGATAATAATCAACAGACTCTGAAATCCAAATTCGACAGAACAATTACACCATAATATTCAACAAAGTATATTGGGCATGAATATGCAACATGAGAATTCTAGATTCCAGAAAATAAATAATTCCAGTTTTCTACGAAATCAAAACAGATCAGAGCATGATAAAAGAAGAAATCCATTATTAAATTGACTAGCTCTGGTCTTCCACTATCAAATTACCGATTACTCAATGGGTTCTCTCTCAGATGGGAAAATAAGAGAAGAGTAAAATAACATGTGATTGACTTTGGGACCACAACGTATGTATACATCGTTTATGTACTAGGTCAAATTAAAAGCCCATACTCAATACCCAATAGATATTTCTAGAGCCCATTAATTAAATCGCTTAATTGACCCTAATAAATGAAATAGCCTCATAATATAAATTATTAGATGTACGTAAGTCCACATAATTAATTAGGATAAAAATCCCAACAATGCATTCATGGATTTAGGCAAACTCAATTTTTGGATGAAATCTTCAGTCCAATATAAAGTTTCATCTTATATTCTACATCATGAAGAATTGACACGTGTATACATATTGCTATATTAATTTTGAAGAACAAATCAAGCATGAATCGTGAGTTTTTATTATAGTAGTTTTATACACGTGTTAATAATCTGTCTTTGTGGAATATAAGATGAAACAAGAAATAAAGATCCCATCCACTATATTTCATACTTATATAGTGTGTTTTTATATAAAATGATCTAATGATGGTAAATAGTGGTATGCACAATATCATACTATGTGATATGATTCTCATTATTTTCTTTAGATATCCAAATATACATATCCACTGACACTTATAATGCGGCTATATCGGAATGATTAGATTTGTCAATAATATTTTATATCGTCTTTGTGGATTTCAAACTGTGCCTTATAATTCAAAAGAAAAAAGTAAACAAATGTGTCTGAATGAATGTTAGAAAGTTTAGCTGGACTTATAAATTTGTTATTCCATCACTTCCAGTCGTGGGTCCAAACTGGCCTTTTATTCCTTAGTCAAAACTTGGATCAAGTTCTTGAATTATTAATAAGTCATTTGACATCATTTTTGAATGAGAACAATAAATAAAATATTTACAAATTTAAGAATTATGTGTTAAGTATTTTTTTAGGAAGAATTTGATAATCAAATTATCATTAAGATTGTAGATAATCAAGCTTGAATACTTTTAATATATAAAACAAACTAGCTCCACAACTTCTACTTTAGCATCAAATATCCTATGAAATCAAGCTACTTATTAAGTTATTGTGGAAAATAGAAGGAATTTTGCTTTTAGATTCTTATTTACTTATGTTGACTTATAAAGTACGATTCTTTAGGGTTGAGTTCAAAAATGTATATTTCAATTTGTGCATTAAAAAATCTCCAAAAGATATATTCTTTCAAAATCACTTTTTCCAGTACACAAGTTAAACTCACTCTTAATCTACTAATAATATATCATTATCTTAATTGTAGCATTATCCAACCTGTTTTATGATACTTTTGACATCCATGAAGAACAATAGTCTTATTACCACAACATTAGGGTTTGGGATAATTAGCTAGCTAGAAAGAAATCAACCGTGAAGTCTTTTTCTTTCCAAGTTATAACAAAAAAATTAATATGCTTCTCTTTTCTACATGTCTTTTGTTATGACATATAAAAGTAATTACCGCAAGATTTTATGGAAGAATTTATATACTAAAAAAACAAAACAAACAAATAATGGCAGAGGTGATTCAAAATTATTTCGCTAAGATCTCATGTAATAAAAATGATAACACATAAATATATATTCACAAAACTACGTACCGATATATAAAAACTCAATTTTAAATACAAGTAATACATAGAATGACCCTAATACAAGAGTTCTTATCATAAAAGAGCCATTTGTTGATCCTGAATCACAAGTATTCATTTAAGTAGCACGAGTTGCACCGCCATCACCAATAGCAGGATAGGCAACTGAAGGAAAGTTTCAATTTTGAAATTGTGTTTTTATCTTGATTACTAAATCTATATTTCGACTTCGATTACCAAAATACTAATTTCATATGTATAATTTAGAGTAAAATATATTATAAAATTAAAATTGGTACCTGATTTCATTGGATTTTGTGCAGAATACCCCATGAATTTGGGTCCACATGACTCAATTGTGTGCCTTGGATGGGATGGGCTGTTCGAAAACCTAATATCACTTACTCATTAACTCAATTAGGTGGGACAGGCAGGCCAAGAACCTTATAAATATATTCTAGTGTCAGCTCAGATGCACGTGTCCCGCTCCCCTATACATATTCTTATGCACGTCCACCCATGATGCATGCAGAAGTGTAAATAAAGATACAACTCACCAGTACATTGATTCCACACAAATACTATAAGAGAAACAAGAATATAGATAATACCTTTGATTTGTAATTCAATAATTAATCACCCTAAACATAATAACAAAGTAAATATTAATAGGATCAAACGCTTACCACAATAAAACTCCCAACCATTGAAAAATCTTAAAAGATAATAAAATTATTAGAATAAAGTTATTTTTTATTTTGATGATTTCACATACTTGATTTATAAACCAAAACAACATTTTCAAAAGTAGTCAAAATACTTCAAGGATTCTAGTATATTTAATCTTAAGTTTGTGAAATATTACTTCAACTCTATTTCTGTCAAAATCAAGATAATTCTCTGTATTGAGGGCGACCGACCGCCATACAGGATGACCAGTACTTGAAAGATTTTCAATGCATTCAAAAAATAGAGAAGTCCCTGCATTGAAGGTGACCAATCGCTATAGAGGGTGACCGTTATCAGTATATTTTTCAAATTTTTTGAAAAACAGAGTTTTTCTCTGAACCCATAGCGACCGGTTGCTATACTAGAGCGACTGGTACTTGAATGTTTGTAAAAATTGTATTTTCTCATCTGTTTCAATTGCAACTGGTCTCTATCCATGGCAACTGGTCGCCATGATACAACGAGTGGTCGCTATATATAGAGATCGATCCCCTTGACAATAACCTTTGTCAAATCTTGATCCAACGGTTTAAACTTTCGAATTTTCAACATAGCGATCGGTCGCTATAAGCTATTTGACAACAAATTCTATCCGTTGCAGCGACACTTATCAACAACGTTAACTTTAATATTTCTTAACCATTTTTATAGATCTTTTGATCCTTCTTTTGCAGACAAAATTCAAGTTGAAGGAGCCTATGTTGGAGATCAAATCTTGAATCTCCTCTATAAATAGTTTATGATTTTGAAGGATCAAATACAACACACAATTCTACAAGAGAACAAAAAATTCAAAGCAAACTTCTCAAGTTTTTATTTTCATACTCTTGTAATAATAGCCTAAACACTTGCACTTTCACATTTTGCTTATTAGGCTTTCTTGTAATGCACTTGTACTTTTAAAGTTGTATAAATTCATTTGAGGTGTAATCTTGATTGATCAAAATCATCCAAAACAAGAGTTACTTGTTAACTAATCTTTTAGTATGAACACATTTGGTTGATCAGACTATGTGTTGAAGAATTTGGTGCTCTTCAAAGTTGTTGGTGTAAGAAGAGTTTGGTGCTCTTCTAGTTGAGTTGTAATCGTTTGGTATCGATTAATAAAAAGTTTCAAAATCCATTTGGATATACCGGGTGGTAGTGGATTAAGCTCTTGGTGAGTGGAACCACTATAAATCATTGTGTCCATTTTTCTTACTATCTCTTACATTTCTTAAAAGTTCTCACACATTCGAAAAAGAGAAGAAAAATCTGAAAAATCAATTCACCCCTTCTAGATTTTCGTAGCCACTTAGACTAACAAGTGTTATCAAAGCCAAACTCTTCGGCAAACACGTTTTATCTTTACGAGTAAAGAGGAAAGATCCATGGCTACGAACAATAGCTATCTTCCAACCGATGCTTTATCCAACAAGCCACATCTGTTTGACTCCAACAAATAAGCCTTTTGGAAAGATAGAATGAAGTACTTCTTACAAGGTTGCGGTTTGATATTTGGAACGTGGTTATTGAAGGAGTTGCTAAACTAGGGATGTCAATAGGGAAGGGCAGGGGTGGGGGAGCAATCCCCAACCCCGTTCCCACGATCGCGGGAAATTCCCGTCCCCATCCCCTTGAGACAAACGGGGAAATATTGCTCCCCATCCCCATCCTCGCAGGGATCCCCGCTCCCTGGTTTGATTTTTTTTTCTTTTAGAAAAATTAATATTTGTTAATATTTGCAACTTGCAACCATTATAAATATTTTTAAAAAATGCAAATTACAAAAAAAAAAAAAGAGTAACAAAACACTATTTAGACAAAAGAGTTTGTAAAGACAAAACCAACGTACAATTAAAATGAAACAATAATTTGTCAAGCTAACATCAACATACAAATATAGAAAAAAGTTTGCAAATCAAATAATATCAACAACAACAACAATTTGCAAAGCTAACATCATTACATCACCATTCAAATAAAATAAAGAAAAAGTTTGCCCATACATCATAATATAACCAAGAGAGTCAAATACAACCAATATAGCCAACATGTAGAGTGTCCACATTCATTCCTCAACTACTAACTTAGATGAATTTCCATGCCATCTCTTTTCAACACTTTATAGCAATCTAGAAAAGCAAAAACCAATTATTATATTTCGCAATACAAAGAAGATAAGTAGTATTACAATGATTTTTCAAACAATTAAAGTATAGTATTTGTTTAATAAACAATTATTACCTCTTCATCATTATCATCATCAATATCCTCATAAAATATACAACATCTAGAATGAGCCACCGCACCACTATCTGAAAAGACAAAGTAGTCATTGACGTAATTGAAAATTGAAGGAAACCGCATAATGTGAGTGTGTGTATATTATTTACATACCCTTTATTTCAGCCCATAGCCAATCTTGTGCACACATCAGAGCTTCTAGTGTGTCATGATGAACTCTGTTGTGATGTGGGCTTACAAATCTCCCACCTGTGCTAAATGCCAACTCTGAAGCTATAGTAGAAACATGAATTGCTAGAACATCTCTAGCAATTAACTGCAAAGTAGGACACTTAAGTGCGTTTTCCCACCAACTTAATATATCAAAATCAGCCTTTCTTGGTATCACACGCTCCTCCAAATAACAATTTAATTTTGTTCTTATAGTATCATTATCAGAATCAGAAGCAACAAACGCCATAATTGCTCATTGGATCTACATCATCGAGACTAGTAACTGATGGATGTAAAGAGCTTGTAGAAAAGTGATAATAAACACCATGTCTACTCATTCTCAATTTGGCTGAGTATTCAACTACCAAATTATAAGAAAGCTATTGAATTTTTTGGATTTCCTTATTTACATCTTCATCACCATAGAAAAAAGGAAAATATTAGTGCAATAATTTAAGCTTATATCTAGGATCCAAAAGTAGCCACACCCATAATGCCATGAGTTCTGAGATCAATACTTGTCAATTTTTTCTAACATTTTTGTTGCCATAACTTCAATATTAGGATGCCCACAAGTAATCCACAACCTCGAGCCATTTTAATTTCACAAATTTTTGGAAAATATATATTGGCGAGATGGGTATTTAGTCCTAAAAACATCGAGTTGCACTATTGAACAATTTAAGTTTATCACATATTTATTTAGCCCTTTCCCAATCATCCTCTATTGGAAGTGATTTATAAAGAGGCCCGTTGTTTCAATCGACTAAAGACATACTTATAACAAATAGCAACATGAAGCATTGCATAGGTAAAGTTCCATCTAGTCTTACAATCTAAGACTAACTTCTTAGTTAATTGGACTTTCAATTGATGAGCGGTCTCTTCAAACCTCTCATATCTTTTAGGAGTGGCTACCCAAAAAGCAACACTAGCACGAATTCGTTCAATACCATCACTAATAATTTCTAAACCATCCTTCACAATCAAATTTAAAATATGAGTACAACACCGCATATGCAACAATGACCCTTCTAACCACAGTGAATGTACCACTTTGTTCAAAATTGAATTAATCACTTTGCATTATTAGCTATACAATTATCTCTTTGTTAATGTAGATAATTTCGATCAAGATTCCAATCCATCAAACAATCAACAAGCACTTCAAGAATGACTTGAGATGTATGTGGACATGGCACATAGATAAACCTAAAATTAAATACTAATCACAAGTTAAAATGCAATTCAAATGTCTAAAGATAACTAGATTATATAAAGCATTCTCTCTCTATATATATATACATATATAACCTGACAATTCGACTTTGGAGCTTCCATGAATCATCAATAAAATGAGCTGTAATAGCCATAAATCCTCTCTTTTGATTACTTGTCGTCCACATGTCCGTTGTGATGGCAATTGTACTTGTACTTATATCGAACAACTTTATTGTCTTTGTCCTTTCATATTCATAGATTTTTAGTATGTCACTTTTTATTGTATTTCGAGAAATCACCTTGAACAGTGGTTGAAGAGAACTCACAAACCTTCAAAATCCAAAATGTTCCACCATATTTAATGGGTACTCGTGTAAGATAATCATTGTCGCCATTTCTTTTCTTACAACTTCTCCATCAAAAGTGTAAGTCCCAATAGAAACTTTCCCCTTGGAATCTGTCTTGGTCTTCAAAAATGTTTGTTTATACTGTTTGTTTGTCTCAATGGACAAATTTTAAAATGGTCATTCAAGTGGCTTGTCCCATTCTTTGTTTCTCCTCCAAGTTTTTTATTGCAATAGTTGCATATCGCCTTCCATTTATCATCTATCTTTTGTCTCTTGAAATGGTTCCACACAACAGATTTCAAACCCCTTTTTTCGCCTAAAGTCAAAACTGTTCGCTTTCATCCGAGCAATGTATTTAATTTGAGTCAGTTGGTGTCGGTATCATCTCTAGACATGTTTGGTTCACTTGGTAACTGAGAACTGTTTGTCACTAGTTGAGGGCTGTCAACAAATTGTTGAGAACTTGTTGGTGAAAGATGACATATAGAGTCTTGCGTAGGATCTCCAGAGGATGCCATTTTCCACCTGTTATCAGCAAGTAGCAATAATTAATTGAACAAATTAAATTAAAACCCAAAAAAGATTCATTCAAATAGGAGCTCCAGAGGATGTCTTTTTGAGTTGTGTATAAATAATATCCTCTTCTTTAGAACAAGAAAAATCATTTTAAAACAATTTATAAATATAATTAATTTGGTAAACATGGCTATGCTAATTTTAAAAATAATAGTAGAACATCATTGTAATTTTTTTCAGCATAAAAAATAAGAAATCAAACAAAATAATTCAGATTTGCAACATAAATTTGATGAACTAATTAAATCAGAGGAACAATTTAAAAAAAGCATAACAATAATAGATAGTAACAGAATGTTTAAATTAGATTGGCAAAATAAATCAACGAACTAATTAAGCATAAAAAGTATAACAATTAATTGAATAGATTAATTGAATGTAAAACTACGACTTAATCACGTGAATAGCAAGAACAATTACTTAAACTCACGACAAGTCTAAGTGGAAAATATTATACATTCGTTATTGTCGATGACTTCTCGAGATATACTTTGGTTATTTTTCTTGCTAATAAAAAAGATGTCGCTTATGAGGTTGCTAAGTTGTGTAGACTTATAGAAAATAAAAAAGAGAATACTATCAAATCTATAAGAAGTGATCGCGGTGGTGAATTTGATGGTGTATTTATAGTTCTACATGAAACCAAAGGATATGCTCATAATTTCTTGGCTCATAGAACATCTCAACAAAATAGTGTAGCCAAAAGAAAAATCGAACTCTACAAGAAATGTGCGGTCAATGCTCAATGAATTTACACTTCCAAAATATTTTTGGGCCGAAGTCATTGACACCACTTGGCATGTGGTGAATTGAGTATATCTTTGACCAAAGTTGAATAAAACTCCATATGAGCTTTGGAAAGGAAGAACACCAAATATTAGCTACTTCATGATATTTGGTTGCAAATGTTTCATCTTAAAAACCAAGGATCATTTGGATAAACTTGACCCCAAGGCCGATGAAGGAATTTTTATGGGGTACTCGGTCAAAAGCAAACATACCGAGTATACAACAAATTAATCTTGATAGTCGAAGAATACATACACATCAAGTTCAATGAAGTATTCGATGTCCAAACAATCCCAAATGAAGATAGTGATGATGAAAATGATGGAGAACCAATTATTCCAAACATTACTCAAAATGACCAACCCTCTTCTTTAACAAATGTTAAACAAGAAGAAAGGAGTGACACTTCAAATCTTCGTGGCATTAAAATTCAAAGAAGATCATCCTAAAGATCTTATTATTTGGGATCCACTTGACAAGGTCATCACAAGAAGGAAATTTGCCGAAAAAGCTCTAATTTCTCAAAAAGGCCTAAAAATGCAAAGGGGCAATTGAAGATGAAGATTAGTTTATAGAAATACAAGAAGAACTAAATAAATTTGAAAGAAGTGAAGTTTGAGAACTTGTGCCTTGTCCTCCATCACAAACCATCATTGGAACTAAATGGGTGTTTCAACATAAGTTGACGATCAAGACAAACTCATTCAAAATAAAGCAAGGTTATTGGCTCAATGTTATTATCAAGAAAAATGTATTGATTTTTGATGAAACTTTTGCACCGTAGCACTTTTAGAAGCTATTCGTATTTTACTTGCTTATTCTTGTTTCGAAAAATTTAAACTTTCCAAAAGGATGTTAAATCCACTTTTCTAAACGGTTTTATTCAAAAAGAAGTTTATGTCAAACAACCTTCGAGGTTTGAAATATTTTCAGGACCAAATGATGTTTACAAACTTAAAAATGCTTTATATGGTCTCAAACAAGTACCCCGTGCATGGGATGACATACTAAGTTTGTTTCTTTTAGAACACAGTTTTACAAGGGATGAAATTGATAATTCTCTTTTTGTTTTTAAAAAAAGACTAGATATTCTTCCAGTTCAAATATATGTGATGATATTATTTTTGGTGCTACTAATGAAACTTTGTGCAAGAATTTCTCTAAGCTTATGCAAGGTAAATTTGAGATGAGTATGATGGGTGAATTCAACTTCTTCCTTGGACTTCAAATCAAACAATGTCAAGAAGGAACATATATCTCACAATCCAAATACATAAAGGAACTTCTAAAGAAATTTCAAATAGAAGAAGGAAGAATAGTGTCAACACCTATGGCAACAAACATCAAACTTGATAAGGATGAAAAAGATAAACCAGTTGACGAAACCAAATATCGAGGTATGATTGGTAGTTTACTTTACTTAACCGCAAGTAGACCCGATATTATTCATGTTGTATGCCCATGTACTCGATTTCAAAGCAATCCCAAAGAATCTCATTTAAGTGCCATGGAAAGAATTTTTAGATACTTAAAAGGCATTATTTCATATAGTTCGTTTTATCCAAAAATAAAGATTTTTTCTTTAAAAGGCTATGGTGACTCGGATTATACCGAAAATATTGATGATCGTAAAAGCAAATCCAAATAATGTCAATTCTTAGGCGATTGCCTCGCCTCATGGTTTTCTGAAAAGTAAATTGTGTATCTTTATCAATGGCCAAAGCTAAATATATTTCTGCGGCTTTTTGTTGTACATAATTATTATGGATGAAATAAACTTTGGTGGATTACAAAATTAATTTTGGGAATGTTCCCATTTTTTGTGATAGTACTTCCGCCATTAATATTTTTCAAATCCGATTCATCACAATCGAACCAAACTTATTGAGGTTTGACATCACTTTTTAAGGGATTGCATTTCAAAACGATAAATTGAGATGCGCTTTGTTCCATCTCAAGATCAATGTGCATATATTTTTACAAAATCATTACCCATCGAGTCTTTGAACTCTATTCGAGATCGCTTAGGCATAATGCATATTGAATAAAGTCCATATTTACACTTTGAGCACTTTATTCTCATTAGAAAAGTTTTAGGGTGAAAAATCTAATTTTCAAAATTTCAAAAAACGAGACAGAATTTTTCTATGAAAATAGGCACATGTCGCTATGTATAGCAACTGATTGCTATGTTCAGTGACCAGTCGCCCTATATAGCGACCGATTGCTATAGATGCAGAAATTTCTTAAAATCTCTGTGTCTCGACTTTTTGCAAAACTCATTCTCCCCCAAAATAAACCCTAGTAAAAATTTTTGCCCCCAAAACCTTAATCTCTTTCTATACTCCATCAAATTTCACGATTCTTGTTGCTAATCTCTTCTATTTCTTGAGTATTTCACAATTATGGCACCTCCAAAGAGATACACTGGTTCTTCTCCTCCCCAAAAGTGAAAGAGACCCGGACAGGGTTTTCATCAAATCGCCAATTCGCGTTGGAACAATGCGAAATACGGGTAACACAACACGAAACGACTAAAGAGAAACTCGATAATACAAATCCCTTGATTACCCGAGATGAAATCACTACCCTCCGAGTAATTATTACAAAAGACAATGTTAAATGGCCCAAAAGTAAGAAGTCCCTTTTATCTCAAGCTCCTAATGATACAAATTGGTCATTATTTGTTCATAAGTATGCCGAAAAATTCTATGGTGACTTAATTTTTTCGAATAAACAACTTGGTCGGACGAAGATTTTCCAGTTTGGGACATTTTTGAATGTTTTTCCGACTATTCATAATTTGTTTGACACCTAAGGTTGGGCTAATTTGTGGGATCACCCTTTTATTATGTATGATGATGAGGTGATCAAGTATTTTTATGCAAATATATGGATTGAGTTTGATGATGTTCACAAACCAGCATCGTTAAATTCATTTGTAAAAAGGTGTCACTTTTGGTGGACCTCTAATGAGATTTGTCGATTACTTGGTGTGAGGGAAGGTGGTTGGGATTATATTTCATGTATTTGTTGGGATGAAAGGAAACTAGGGGTTATGCCGGATTTTACGACACAATCTATGATGAATGAGCTTCGTATTGTTTGTTTAACTGTGTCATATTGTGTTTGTGGGAAGTCCGTCAAATTACCGAGTAATATGGATTACTTTTTGACTTACACGATAAAAAAGGGTGAATTGGTAAATTATGGGACTGTTTTTATCCAATGCTTGATTGATGCTATTACATTAGGCTCCAAACAATTTGCCTTGGGTAATTTAATTTGCAAGTTGCTTCTCCAATCTAGTCTTCCACCCGCCGAGCACAACTCCGAGGTCATTAGTAATGATTTTGACAATGACAACACTCAACAAATGCTTTGGATGCGTAGGAATATGCAAAGTCGTCCTACTAAGTCGGGAAAAGGTCATTCTAGGGCCTCTACTTCCCAAGTTTCAGATGACATTTTTGACGATATTGAGGCGGGAGATTTGGCAGCGGGAGAGTGTCACAGTGCTTTGGAGGATAATACCGACATTGATGATCACGATGGAGATGAGAGTCCGTATGGATTTGATGAAAAACTTTGTGAACTTCATGAGAGATATCAAGAGGGCTATGACGAGCTTAAGAGGGGCTATGAGGAGCTTAAAACAGAAAATAACAAGCTCAAGAAATCAGTTGGAAAGCTTAAGAAGTTCATCAAAGATCTCATTCCCATCGCTTGTTTCTCCTCGGATGAGGACTGATTCTATTTTAAAGTTTCTATCATTTTCTTTCTTATGAATTTAAACCTCTTAGGAACTCATATGAAGTTATTTTTTTGGATATTCCACATATTTTTTGCGCTTCTTTGATATTTATTTGCATCTTTAGTTCTCTTTCATGCTAATGTTTTTTTTGATAAATACTTCAAGTATTCTAGTATATTTAATCTTAAGTTTGTGAAATATTACTTAAACTTTATTCTGTCAAAACCCAGACAATTCTTTGTATTGAGGGCGACTGGTGGCTATAGAGGGTCACCAAGATATCGAAAGATTTTCAAAGTCTTCAAAACATAGAGAAGTCCCCTGAGGGCGATTGCTATAGAGGGCAACCGATTGCTATAGAGGGCGACCAAAACTTGTATGTTTTTAAAGTTTTTTCGAAAAAATAGAGTTTTTCTCTAAACCCATAGTGACTGGTCGCTATACTAGAGCGACCGGTACATGAATGATCAATTATATACTTTAAATTACATTCATATGCTCTAAATTGTTCTCTCATACAATCGTTGAATTGAGCGTCAGATGGGTTTCCATGGAACAACTCTAGGGACCCCTTAACCTTGTTCTGTGTGTTGCATGCTAGTTCCCATCCAAAGATTTCACCAGTTCCAGAGAGAAGTTGGACTGACTACTCAATTACCTTGACTTGGAGTGATTTTCACTTTTGAGCACCATCAATTATCTTCCTCATTTAATTTCGATAGTTTTTCGTAGTCAGACGTCGAAACTATATCATCATCTTCCTTATCAAAGATGGTCAACCTATCATAACCACTAATTTCCTCGTCAAAGTTTGGAGGTTCTTCTTAGCCTTGACCTTCATTATTGTGTCATCGCTTTCTTCATCAAAAAATGGTGGTCCATTATAGCTATCATCTTCAACGTCACAAGAGAATAAATCATCTATTTCCGTGGAATAGGTTTTCAACGAGGTGAGCTGGATGGGCACAACATCAAAGTCAAACTCACAACAACCAAGAAATTATTTTTAACAAGTTTCTTGATTTCTTGATATTGGATGCGCACAATATCAAATTGTTTTTCTAGTGAGTCAATTTGCTGAAAAATTTGAGCAGTGTTATTGCTCGTAGTTTCAAAACCTACATCAAGTCAAGATGACATATTAATGATCGTAGCCGGTCTCTGGATATCAACTAATGCATGCATAAGCGTAAATAATGATAAAACTCACATTGTACGTCGATTCTACACGAATACTATAAGAGAAACAAGAGAGATACCCTCGATTTTTAATTCAATAATCAGTCGCCCTAAAATAATAACCAAGTATTCATAGGATCAAACTCCTACCACAATAAAATTCTTACTATTAAAAACTCTTAAAAGATAATAAAATCATCCACTAGAACTAATATTGATAGATAATAAATTATTTTTAAATCATATCTCCATCAACCCAAGTGTATACTGTCAAACCAAGTACAATAACATTAAGATTGTAGATACATTGATGGAATGGTTTTGATATATAAAACCAATTAGCTCCACAACTTCTCTTTTAGTATTAAATATCCTATGAAATCAAGCTACTTATAAGTTATTATGGAAAAAATTAAAAGGAATTTTGCTTTTAAATTATTATTTACTTTTATTGACTTACAATGTATGATTCTTTAGGGTCGAGTTAAAAAATATGTATTTCAATTATTGGATTAATAGTTTTATCCAAACAATATATTCTTCCAAAATCACTTTTTCCAATACATATGTTAAACTCACTCTTAATCCACTATCATAATCTTAATTGTAGCATTATTCGATCTATTTTACGACACTTTTGACACCCATGAAGAACAATAGTCTTATTACCAAAATATTAGTGTTTGTGTCAGTTAGCTTATTAAGGGATATTATTGTATATTGTGATATTTGTGGTTTATTTGTTAATATGTGGAAATTAGGAAAACTACCTTAGATTAGAATCTTAGCTTAAGAAAATACTTTTCATGTGTTTAGCCATGCACAACAAGTATATTTAGAGTTATATTAACATGTGAATATATGAAAGAGCTTGGTAGAGAGCTTTTATCAATTTGACATGATATCACGAGCCTAGGTTATGTCCTAGGAAAACAATACCTGCGAGAGTTCGTCTGGTGTGAGAGATCTGAAATACAAAATAAAGCAAAATTAGTTTTTTTTAATTCGACATTATGGCTGGAGGAGGTGATGACAACAATAAGAAGATGATCTCACATCTCCATATTACCTTGGATCCCAAACAATTTCGGGAAACGTGATCATGAATATTCAACTTCATGATGAGAATTATGACGAGTGGGCGAGGGCTATTCGATTGTCATTGAAGGCAATACGGAAATTCAACTTTGTTGAAGGGAAGGTTACAAATCCAAAGGGACAGAGAATCTTGACGATTGGAGTGTGGTTCACTCAATACTTGTTTCGTGGATTATGAACACCACTGAACCAACACTACACTCTATTATTTCATACTATGAATATGCCTGACTTTGTGGAAAGATTTGAAGGAGAGATTTCCGTGGTTAATGGCTGAGAATTCAAGAATTGAAATAGGCTCTTGGAGATTGCAAACAAGTCACGAATGAACCCATAGTAAACTATTTTGGACACCTCAAGCAAATCTGGGATGAACTTGCAACTTATGTGATATTGGCGGGTTGTGAGTGTTGTGCATGCATGTGCAACCTCAGTGCAAAATTGGCTAAAATATAAGAGGAGGATCATATGCATCATTTTCTTATGGGTCTTGATGGTGCTTATGATACGGTAAGTCTAATTTTCTTTCATTAGATCCCATTCCATCTATAAACCATGCTTATCAGGCTGTCATACAAGAACAACACTTGCGAGGTGGGAGTTTCTCTAAGGTACGAGATGAACGTGATGACGTTATGAGTTTGAAGGTTCAGACTGACTATAAGGGTAAAAATAAAGTTGCAAATCAAGAAAAAATTTGCAATCAATATAACTGGGAGGGTTATGATGAGAATGGGTGCTTCCAACTACATGGCTTTCCAGAGTGGTGGGGAGATCGGCCTCAAGGAGACGTGGACCTGGACGTGATGCTGGCCATGTAGGGGATGGAGGATTTATTCAGCTTCATGTTGTGGCAGGAGCAAGCCACAACAAGTGTGCGCCAATGCTACCACATGTAGGGGTGGTAATTTGAGGTACGACACGATAACACGACACAAAATTATTGGGTTTGGGCCAGGTGTTATCGGGTTTGGGATGTTATCAGGCCAACCTGATAAGAACGATAAGAAATTGGGTCTATATCGGGCCAACATGATAAACATGTTAAACTTAAACAATATATTTTTTACACATTGTTTTCTCATTCTAACTTCCTAAGGGGCTTTATATGTGATAAATATTTTAAGAAAAACAATATTACTACTATATTAGTAAATGGTTTAACGAGCCACATACTAATGTGGCATTGGCACAACAGTTGACGAGCGAGGCTTCCTCTCTTGTAGCGCTAACTTCTATTCAGTGGCAGAACTTATTGGAGATATTGAATACTCCAAAGAAATAGTCGGATCGCCCCGCATGGTAAGAAATGCTCAACTCCTTGGATAGTTGACACGGAGCCTCAAATCATGTGATGGGAGATTTAAGTAGTTTGACATATGTACGGAAAATAATGGGGTGCTCGGTTGGGCTCCTGAATGGGAAGTCGACAACAACCACTAAAGAAGGGGTCGTGACTTTAGATTGAGGGCTACGATTGAGACATATTTTTTTGTACCAAATTTAAATTGCAATTTAATTTCTGTGTCTCAGCTAATTGATGAGTCAAATTGTATTATGCAGTTTACTAATAATTTATGTGTTATACATGACCAAATTACGAAGATGGTGACTGGAGTAGGTGAGCGTATATATGGACTTTATTTTTCGGTGGTGTTCTGAAGTTGAAGCTTTGACAATTGATGGAGACACTTCATGGGAGTTGTGGCATAAATGGTTGGGACATCCTTCGGAAAAAGTAGTAAAGGTTATACCTAATGTTAGTCAATTTAGTAGGATGACAAATAAAACATGTGATGTATGTCAAAATGCCAAACAAACTAGAGATAAATTTCCAGTTATTTAGAATAAAGCGAGTGCGATTTTTGATTTGATACATCATGATTTGTGGGGTCCCTATAAGACACATTCATCTTTTGGTGCCTCGTATTTTTTTAACTATAATGGATTATTTTTCTCGTGCAACTTAGGTTTACATGTTTTATGATAAGAGGAAGTAGAAACGATGTTAATGAATTTTATTTCTCTTGTTGATTGACAATTTGATAAAAAGGTGAAGGTAGTACATAGTGATAATGTAACTGAATTTTTCGGGTTGATTGATTGTTTTTCCAAAAATAGAATATTATTTGAAATTTCTTGTGTTGGAACACCGCAGTAAAATGGTAGGGTGGAGCGTAAACATTGTCATATTTTGAATGTAGCACGTGCAGTTAGACATGACACTTACCAATGATATTTTGGGGTGAGTGTGTACTAGCTGTATTCCATTTAAATAGGACTCCATTAAGTATACTTGCAAATAATACTCCTTTTGAATTACTTTTTGGACGAGTCCCCCTTTTTAATCAGTTTCGAGTGTTTGGTTAACTTTGCTATGCCCATAACTAACATCATAAAGGTGATAAATTTGCAAGTAGAATTAGAAAATGTGTTGTTGGTTATCCGTTCGACAGGAAATGATGGAAATTGTATAACTTGGAGACATGTGATTTTTTGTATCTAGGGATTCAAAATCTTTCGAGAATGAATTTTATTTTGCGAAAAAGGAAAATGAGAAAAAAGAGGTAAGGTGCATATATATGTCCTGGTGTATGTTGATGATTTGATTGTTGCAGGGAATGACAATATTGCTCTAACTGCATATAAAGAGTATTTGAGTCAATGTTTTCATATGAAAGACCTTGGTGTATTGAAATATTTCTTGGGGTTAGAGGTACCCAGGATTTTTTTTTTTGGTCAGTGAAAATATGCATTTGATATAATTTTGCAAGCAGGTTTATTAAGTGCGAAGCCTGTTGAATTCCCCACGGAACAAAACCATAAGCTCGCCCTCATGAATGGCGCTTTTCTTGGTGATCCGGAGAAATATCAGCATCTCATTGGAAAGCTTATTTACTTGTTTGTGACACACCAGATCTTGCTTATTTTTTCCAAGTTTAAGTAGTATCCCCGAGAGGAGCATTGGGATGCAGTATTGAGAGTTGTTCGATAATTGAAAGGAAACCTTTGGCAAGGTATATTTCTTCGATTACATAGTGGGTTGAGCTTGTTAGGTTGGTGCTCTGACTAGGCAAGATGTCATCACACTCCGTTCATTGACTGGTTGGTTTGTGTTCCTTGGTTCTTCCCCTATTTTCTGGAAAACCAAAAAATAACACATAGTGTCACTTTTCTCCGCAGAAAAGCAGAATATAGGTCAATGGTGGTGGTTACTAGTGAATTGAAGTGGTTGAAGGGCCTTTTGGAAGACTTAGGGGTGCGACAGACTACATGAATGATGTTGTATTGTGATAGTCAATCCGTGTTATATATTGGGCAAAATTCTGTTTTTATGAGCGAATAAAATATATCGAGGTTGGCTATCATTTTGTTTGAGATGCGATTACAGAGGGGCTAATATCCCCTTCTTACCTGCCTACTTCCGTGCAACTAGTAGACATTTTTTACAAAGGCTTTGGGTAAAGCTCAGTTCGAGTTCCTACTCCACAAGTTGGGTGTTCGAGATCTATACGCTCCAATTTGGGGAGGGAGGTATTAAGGGATATTGTTGTATATTGTGATATTTGTTGTTTATTTATGATAATATGTGGAAATTTGGAAAGTTACCTTAGATTAGAATTTTGGCGTTGGCAAATACCTTTCATGTATTTAGTCGTGCACATGAAGTATATTTAGAGTTGTATTAATATGTGAATATATTAAAGAGCTTGGAAGAGGGCTTTTATCAATTTGACATAGCTACTTGAAAGTAATGAACACTATAAACTATGAAGTGTGTTTTTCAAATTATAACAAAAATATTTAATATTTTTCTGTTTTGTACATATGTTTTGTTATAACGCACAAAAATAATTATAGCAGGAATAATTTTTTTAAGGAACGTTATGAAAAAACTTATATGGGTTAAAAACAAACAAATTTTAAATTATTTCACTAAAATCTTAGATAATGAAGAAGGATAACACATAAATAAAAATTCATAAAATTATATGTTGATTTGGAAAACAATCTCGATTTTAAAAACATGATACGTAGGATGACCATAATAAATGAGTTCTTATCATAAACGTAATACAATTGATTTTCAATTATTGAAATTGTCTTTACGTAATCATTACTAAAACCTCGTATTTCAAATTCGATTACCAAAATTCTAATTTCATACTTGTATCTTAATTGTAGTATTATCTAACACTTTTGACACCCATGGAACAATAGTGTTATGACCACAATATTTGGGTTTGAGATAATTAGCGAGCTAGAAAGAAATAAACACTATAGACTATGAAGTCTATTTTTCAAATTATAACAAAAATATTTAATATTCTTATCCTTTCTCTGAGATGTTTTGTTATGGTATAATAAAGTAGCTAGTTATCGCACAACCTTATGAAATAATTTATATACCAAAACAAAAAAAAAAAAACAAAGAGATAATCACATACAAGGTTGATTCAAAATTATTTGACCAAGAAATTAGATAATGAAGAATGATAAGACACATAAACATATATTCACAAAACTATATACCGATTGGGAAAAATCTCAATTTTAAATATAGGTAATACATACAACATCCCTAATTAATGAGTTCTCATCGAAAACGTAAACGACATGATAGATTTTTGATTATTGAAATTGTCCTTTTATCATCATTACAAAATTCATAATTCGAATTCGATTATCAAAATAATTAATTTCATACGTGTATATTATAATAATATATTATAAAATTATTAATACGACATCGTATAGTGATGACGACACATCGGTATCATCCCACACGTGTGAATACTCACACGTGACACCCCATCCAACCCCACATTTTCTTATTCCTCAAAAAATTAAACCAAAAAACAAAATAGTAAAAAAGCCAAAAAAAAGAAAAAGGTTCCCCTCCAAAGCCCAAACCAATGGGTAAGGTAGCAACGGCAGCAACAGCGGAGATGAAGCGGAAGAAGAAGAAAGGCCGCCCTTCCAAGAACCCGCTTCCCCTTTCTACCCCTCCTAAACCCGTTAATTACGATTCCACCCCAACCACCAACCGCCGATCCACCCGCCGGAACCCTAATCATTTGAATTCTCCACCGCCGGAATTCATCGACGAAGACGACGACGATGATGAGAGGAAGGAGAAGAAGGTCAAGCTCGTCGTTCGCTTGCCTCAATCAGAAGAGAATAACAAAATTAATCAGAAGCAGCAGCAGCAGAACAAGCGGCATTCTCGAGATTACGATTCGGCGTCGGGGTCGGGCTCCGAATCCGACCCGGAGTCTGAGGATCGAGAGGCGTATGCCAAGAAACGCAAGATCAATGCCGTTGATCGCGGATCTGACGATGCTGCTCCCATTCAGGTCTGCTATTTTAGAAAAAAATGGGTTCCTGAATTCTGAAAATTGAAGGAGAATTGGGTGTTGTTTTTTTTTTAAAATTTTAGTGGTGTAATGGATTTTTTATCATCAGTTATCCAAATTTTGGCAACTTTTTTGAAAGTGAATTTTCTATTTTTGGAATATTGGAACCTGGCTTCAGAAATTTTTTGGTGGGGGTTTTACTTTGTGGTTGTGATTTGAAGGGACTTTTGGAATTTCGCGCGAAAAAAAAATATTACTTTTTTTTTTCTTTTTTCTTTTCATGCTCTGACTTCTGAAGATCTGAATTGGGTTGCTGTGTGTTTGACTTAGTCAACATCTATATCTTTTCCTGCGTTGAAAAAACAAAAAAATAGGAGTATTTATGTCTTTTTTCGCTTGTAAATGAAATCTGTGTTTTTTGCTCCAATTTGTGTTGAGTTTTTCTAGTTTCCATATACTGCATTAACATATATTATATATACGTGCATGCTTTTCTTTCTAAGTATTATTGTTAATAATTTATTTGTATTTTAATTTATGGACGCTTTATTTATGTAGACCATTCTTTCTTTAAGTAAATATGTATATATTTATTTATTTTTATTATAAAGCAATGTGCCTTGAAAAAAGTTTCAGATTTGTCTTTACTGTGAGTTGATTATTGTTTTTTGGGTTACAAGTAGCACTAGTATTTTCTCATTTGTACTTGCAGGTGCTGTTCATTAACTGCTTATTTGATGACCCTCTTCACTGGAACTTCATTGTCGATGATTTATTGATTTCAGTGAATAATTATTATATTGATAATAATAATGGTTCTATTGATATTTGCAGGAGAAAAAAGTTGCGAAAGCGATGGATACTCCTTTACATGGTTCTAATCACAACCCTTTCTTTGATTTTGGAATAAAAGAATAAAGAAAAAAGAAGGAATTTTTTTGTATATTGGGTTTGTTGTTTTAATCCGATTTTGAGTCATTTCATTTAATTTTTTGTGGACAGGGTCGCCATTGGAGTCTGGTCCCACAACACCTTTGGCAGACAAAAAGTTGCTGATTTTCATTCTTGACAGGCTTCAAAAGTATGTGTTTTTCTTGTATACCTCTTTTCTGTTTGTTAGATTTTTATTCCCTTTTCCATCGGGTACTGTTCTGTTTTTGGGTTTCCCATAGTCAGTTTGTCAGTGTTGTTTTCTTGGATGTATGTTAATGCAGGAAGGACAGTTATGGGGTATTCTCTGAGCCTGTGGATATCAATGAGGTGATGACATATTCATTGATAAACGACGATACGATTTTATGTTATCAGCAATTGATTTGGAGTTAATTTCATTGCAGCTGCCCGATTATTTTGAGGTAATAGAGCGACCTATGGATTTTGGGACTCTGAGGAAGAAACTTGACTGGGGAGCTTATAAAAGCTTGGAAGAACTGGAGGTTGGTTCTGAATTATATGAGCCATCTTTGGGAGCTGAATATTTCGTTTTTTCTATCTTCATTTTGAATTCTGTTTCGGTGGTTAAAATGGTTTAGTGCACCTGGATAAAGCATGACAAGATTTTCAACTATACTTATCTGTGCAGAAAATGAAGTACTTCTCAGTTTTCGGCCAGTTATAATATATATTTTTTACTAAGAACCCGAACTCCGTTTTTTGGGAAACTAACCTCTTAAAGCCGGTGTTTGGTGTTACATATTTATCTCAAGCTAGTCAAGTACTTGGAACTTTGATACGTAATACAGCTTGCATCAACCACTTGAATTGAGTTAAGGGATGAGAATGCATTGATATTAACTGGGTATGGTGGTGTTGCTGCATGGTGAAATGAACCTACTGTTAAAGAAAATGATATTTACCTGCTTGTTTACTGTTAAATCATCTGTGGATACTCTTTTGATTGCATTAAGTCATGGTTAACAAATTTTATGCATCCTCTTGGAGTGCGTTGGTGCTTATGTTTTCTTATCTGTCTTCGTGGAACTCAGTTAATGTATGAAAATGCTAATTTTCTATTTCCTGTATCTTTATGTACTGTGATTTTTATTTTTTTCTAGTTAATCAGTCTTGATTTCATTAGATTATGACGTAGTTGTGGCAACAAATAGTGGAAAATGAATACTGATGTTTTCTCTCCATTATGATTTTCAGGCGGATGTGTTTTTGATATGTTCAAATGCCATGCAATACAATGCTCCAGATACCGTCTACTATCGGCAGGTTTGCATGGTCTTTTTTCTTTTCTTTCATTATATTTCTCATCCTACTTTTTGTCTGAATAATTAATGGGCTACATTAGGCACGATCCATACAAGAACTTGCAAAAAGAGACTTTGAAAATCTGAGGCATGAAGGCGACGATGGTGTACCACAGCCTAAAGTTGTGCGGAGAGGCCGGCCCCCAAGCAACAAGAACCAAAAAGAAGCCTCTTGAAACATCCCCAGTAGACCGTGTTGGCCCCGGGCTTTCATCAGGTGCAACTCTTACTACTGGAGAAGACAAGGCAACTGGATCTAACTCTTACAATCTAAGAAAGGCACCCACGTTAAATAGGTTTCGATCCTCTGACCTATTCGTGTCATCTTACCGCCAAGAAATGGTGAAAACTACTCGGAATGGTTGGCAGACTGGAATGATGAATTTCCGGGTTTGTATTTGTGCATCTGATGCTGCTGATTAAAATTTAGGGATAGTTACAAAAACACACTTGAGGTTGGGCTAATCACAAAAAACTCAGAGATGTTTCAAAATTTCCAAAAGAAAAACCTCAAACCTTGATTCTGTCTTAAATTTTAAGGGGGTAACTGTAATATTTTTATCAATATCAAAAGGGTTTTGAAATCTTTTTTGTTTATGAAGGGGAAAATGTAAGACGGAATCAAATCTCAAGGTTTCTTTTGCAGTTTTCAATAACCTCGGAGTTTTTTTGTAATTAGCCCGAACCTTTGGGGAGGGGGGGTGTTGTAATTATCACTAAAATTTACATTTAGTGAATTGCCTGCAGTCTTGGTTAACCCTTTTTTTAAAACTTGCAGCATCCATTTTAAGGGCTGACATGAAATACGGAAAAAACAGTTTACAGTGGATGAGAACAGGCGTGACACCTACAGGCAATTTCATCCCCCGTCTTCTGCCAACAATTCATCTGTTTTGTCTAGTTCTATTGGAGATATGAAACAATTGGTGCCGGTATGTATATCATGAAGCTTCAGTTTAACTATGTACTTATGGGGGTTTAGTTGGAGACACGAGTTGCTTTGTTACCACAGCCTTTTTTTTTTCCTTTTCTTTTTTCTTTGCCTCTTCCTGGGCAGGGCTTTAGTTGAAAAGTTTAAAATGGCAATTTTGGAGTTTCGGATCTTTTAAGTGGCCAGGGATGACTCTTACTTTGTGTGAATTGGCACATTTAGTCGATTTTACGTAATTGAACTTGCACTTACGGACCAAAATGCTTGCTACTAATCTTTAATTGGGTAAACTAATAAAATCCAGATATCTTTCAAAATTACAAATACCCTTGGTATTTGTTTCAATTTTACAAATTACACCGACAATGGGGGATGGGGTGGGGTGGGTGGGGGGTGGGGGTTGTATTTGTTAGAAAAATATAAACCTCAAGGGGTATATGTATTTTCGAAAGATAATTGGGTTCGACGGTAGTTTCTGTAATTATCTTTATTTAATTTGGTGGAAAAGAAACAATTGTATTGTCACCCAATGAGCTTAATCACCACGCATGTGCTATTCGGCAAACTGCTCGGATTTTCCTAACTGCCCCTACTGAATTACAGGTGGGTCTTCAAGAGCCCCTTTCTTATGCTAGAAGCCTAGCTAGATTTGCTGCAAATCTCGGGCCTGTAGCTTGGAAAGTAGCATCGAGGAAGATAGAGTACGTCTTACCCCCCGGTGTACAATACGGTCCTGGCTGGGTCGGTGAAAACGGAGGACCACCTTCTTCACAGCCATTGTCTTTTTCGACCGAGAAGCAGAAATCATCAAACAGCTCGGCTGGCGATTGTAATTCGAACAAACTTGTTACCCCTTCAACTTCCGATTTAAATTCTGCTTACGTGCCTTCCGAAGGAATGGTCGAAGCTGTTAGAAAACTGAACAGCCAGAGCGAGCTAGGTTTACAAGGCGGCGATGCGTCTTACTTGAAAACACAATTCCCCGTTCAGCAAAAACCCGTTTACCTGTCTCAGAGAAACGGGTTCGGTGGAATGTTTGGGTACGATGCATCTACAGAAGGGGTCTCACTTCCTTCTCAAACCATGGGGCCTGTATTGAGGAACGACGTTTCGTCAAGCCATTTACTGGCTATGAACCAATTTGTTCAGGACGAAGCTAAGTTGCGTGAGAATTGGAATATTTTACCGGCCAGGTATCAAATTACGCAAGGTAAAGTCGTCTCTGATTCGCGTGGAGAAGCCGGAATGTGGAATTACAGGCAATCATCTTGGCCGGTAATGCCAACTCAGCAAAGACATGATACTCTTTCGGTTCCGCCTGATTTGAACGTGGGAATTCCTGCCGGTTCGCCTAGTTCTAGTTTACAGATTGGTTCTCCTCAGCAGCCAGATTTGGCATTACAGCTCTGAAACATTGAATTTGTCCATTTTTGGAAGGCTGCAGCTCATTTCTGTTGTCATTAGGGATTTTCATGCCAAGATTAAAGATTTAGGCTTCCAACCAGGATTGCTGCTGGTTGATAGAGTTAGGAGACAGCTTGTGTACAGGTCATGTATCTAGGTTCCCTTTTTTTTATTTTTAAAGAGTTGAAACTACAGAATTATTACTGTAACATTTAAAACTTTGATCATAGGACATGGAGAAAAATTATTTATGTGCTTATGATTATGAAAGTCTCTTGCTGCCTATTTTTTTTTTTTTGATGAAAATGTGAAAATTTCATTAAAAGAATGTAAAAAAATACAAGTTAAAAGGGGCATACCCCAGTTTTGATGATTTATGTTAAATGGACAGGCCCATTAACACAGAAAAAGCTCAAGGACTTCAGCATCCGAACTATTGGATTGGTAGTAAGAGTCAGAAAAGCTAACAAACCTCGACAGAGGTTTAATAAAAGACAAAGTAAAAGATCTCCAACCAATTAATCAAAAATTCAAAAGGAGTAGGCGGTCCCGACCTAAAGCTCCCAGTTGAATCTCGAAGTAGGGTGACGAGAGATCTTACAAGAAAATTTACAGTTTTTAGATGGGGCATACCCCATAAGATAACTGCTCATTTTGACTAAGTTCAAGCTTTCCATCCAGGAGAATTAAGATGATTGGAAACCCAACCATCAGAAGAATAAAAGTAATCGTCAAAGAAAACCTCAGGGTTGCTTCTGAAGTTTAAAAAGGAGAAAAGCTTAATGGGAGAGTAAGGGAGCCAACCAAAAACTGGGGTTCCAACAGATTCTACCTAAAGAAGTTTTTCAAAGTTAAGGAGTTGATGGTCAGTCGAAAGGCTAAACAGCCCCAAATAACCAAAGAGAAGCCTTCCATTAAAAGGTTAACTCAAAGAGATTTTTTTTTTTTCCCAATTAGGTGGGATAAATTCACTAATTTTGATGTTTGTATAAGATCCGAAAACCTGGAAACAAATACAAAAACACAATAAGGGAAATTATCCAACCAACAAAACAGCCCAACCAAAGGCTTATTAGGTCATACACTGATATGCATATGATATAATTACAAAAACTACCCTATGTTTAATTAATTACAAAAAGCTCTAATTATCTTTTAAAATTATAAATAACCCCTAAATGTTATAAATATGGCTGCAATCGAACCGAGCAGAGTCGAGCTTTTGAGTGTTTGAGTTTGGCTCGTTTATTATTGAGTCGAACTCGAGCCTGAATTTATCGAACATATTGATGGCTCGCGAATTTTTTCGAGCCTAAACGAGCTTCGTAAATATTAATTCTAAATTAAATTATTCATCAATTTATCACAAAAAATATATATATATATATATATATATAACGCATACTATATTTATTAAAACTTATAATTTTATTTGAACAAATAAATTTATTGAAATATTTTTATAATATCATAAGTAAAAATATGAAAAATTAAAATTAAAGTCAAATTATTAGTTTAATTTATATGAGCTTACTATCGAGCTTACCAACGAGCCTATTCACGAGCTAACGAATCGAATATCTCTAAGTTTGAGTTTGGTTCGTTTATTTTAACGAGCCTCACTAAACGAACTCGAACAAGTTTTTATCGAATCGAACTCCGAATAGCTCACGAGCGGCTTGGTTTATTTGCAGCCCTAATTATAAACATCCCTTATTTACCTAACAAATACACTCAAGAAGGGTGCAGTTAGTAAAATAGAAACAAATGTTTAAGGGTATTTGCACTTTTGAAAGATAACTAGGTCTTTTTGTAATTATCCTTTATGTATAATTTGTTTTCTTTACCAGTCATTGCTCATGGTTATAATATTCTCTCATGAGAGGTTAGAATTAAAAGATTTGAGCATGTAAATAAAGGAACCTCATCCTCCCATGTCGTTGCTCATGGTTATAATATTCTCTCATGAGAGTTTAGAATTAAAAGATTTGAGCATGTAAATAAAGGTACCTCATAGGCTCATCCTCCCATGGAGGACGAGACAAGTGATCTACATTGTTTTTTGTTACTCTTTATGGGAGTTTCTCTCTCCTTGAGTTTTTTCCAGTTTTTGTCAGCGAAATTATTATCAAGACACATTTTCACATACTACTTTATCGATACTTTTTAATTCTACGAATTTATTAGTATCTGTCTAGATTTAATTTTTTTTGTTTGAGATTTGTTTAAATTTAAAATCTTATAGGTCTTGCAACTGAATTTTTTTCTCGATATTGTTATAAGTTGGTAGATTTTAATGTTGAATAGAATTCTTTTTTATGCTAAAAAAATGATTTGAGCATGTATATGAAAATGTGCTCTAGAAAATAGTGATAGAGAAACTTTTATGTTGTAATATTAAAAAAAAAGGTATTTATGGGAAAATATTTTAGGAATTTGAACGTGCCAATGATTTGTAAATTTGGGAAAATTTCGATTGTGTAAATATTATACTCGGGAAATGTGCAGTGCAGATGTCATACCCGAAGTTGAATGTAGGGGTTATCACGGTGCGGTTTGGGCGGTATTTTCAATATTTTCAAACCGAATTGCTAAGTTCGGTTCGGCCACAAGTTTGATTTCAAGTCGCGGTTTTTTAGAATAAAACAAACATGCGGTTTTCAACGGTTTTGCGGTTTCCTTATGTATTTTGTTTTTTTAACGTCATTGCTCAAGTGAATATTATATAGAACAATCAAAATGAGCAAAAACAACTTATCAATTCGATAATTAAAAAGTTAAGAATATGTTGTAATTGCTAAATGAATATTATAGCAACTTCAATAACATATAATAGTTGAATCTAATAGAAATATGGAGTTTTTGCAATCACTAAAAAAAGTATTTCTTATATTTTGGCCTTAAAAACCATTTTTAGTATTTTCAAGTATCAACTTTTTTCTTGGAGTTTCTGCTTCATTTAGTCATAATCTAAAAGTTTTTAATCTAAAAGTATGAAAAGGGTGCTTTAAATTTCCGTTTATGCTCCTAGTTTAATTTTTACAAATAAATAAGCACCTCTACAAAGTTTTCATCGAACAATAAATTGTTTAATATTTCCCATAACTTGAATATTTCAATCTCCAATCTACATCCATAACAAGAAATGAAGGCTTTGATGTTTAAACTATTGAGTAAATTGACTAATATACCTATAATACACAAGTGAAAATAATTAAATATGACAATACATAATTATACACAAATATACTATAGATTTAGAGAAATGTAATGACATATATAGAAAATAATATATATATATATATATATATAAAAATTCTAGGTATTTGCGGTTTGAGAAAATTGTAATTGCACCATCTTATGCGTGCCAATGTTTAGACTAAAAATATTAATCGCGTTTTTCCAATAATTAAAATCGGTGTGGTGCGGTTTTTGGAAATGTGCAGTTGCAGTTTTTGTCATACCCTAGTTGAATGTGCCATTTATTTAATCCTAAAAAGGACAAGGCTATTTTTCATAACATCCACCAAACTAATAAATGGGGTCAAGATTTTTCTTCTATCATTAATAAAATTGTCTCTTTAAATAAAATAAAAAAATTTGTCTTGTACGACAAAATTCTCCAGTAAAAGTTGGTGTCCATGATTCATAACCAAACAAAAGTTGGTGCGGATGATCCATATTTTTTGGCCTCCTATTGGATTCTTTTTTTGGCCCTCCTATTGGATTAAATTCTTGGAAACATCTATAACGTTCATGTTTAAATTGTTATTTTGACTTAGCATTAAAAGAAAAATCTAAAGAGTTTTACACACTGACATTTTTTACCCTTTGCAACCTAAATAATTTTCCCCCAACTAATTTAAATTGGGTTTTTCTCATTGCAACCTCTAGCCAGCTGAAGTGGTAATATTCCAAGAATATTCACTCATTTGACTCTAATACCCCTAAAATATTCCAAATTCAACTAGACGAATGTTGCAAAATGAAAAGCCCACACATTAATTGTTAGGAATTTTATTATATAGATTTTGATAATATTTAGAAAACTTTTTATTAGGAATTTGGCATTACCCTAATTCTATATGTAAATTCTACTTTGTAATAGATAGATTATTAGCTGAGTCAAATAGCAGCTAAGTAGAGTATATAGAAGACTTGCTGAAGAATGCAGAATAGAATCAACTAAGTCGCAGCTGAGTGAATCAGAAGACCTTCAGTCAAGTACTTCAGCGAAGTCTTTCAGAAGATTTATAACAGAGTTAACCAATGAATAATGGGGATGACTCAAGTCAATGGGTAAAGCAGTTGAAGGACTTAAAGACAACTGAAAAGAGTACATTGTGTTAAAGTCAAACAACTTACCTATTTTGGTAATTGTGGCAGATCTGCAACCTTAAAGCATTCCTGATGAAAGAGTGCAAGAAGCTTAAGCCAATGGGAAGTCTGTAGAAATCTGATATCTTTTCAGAAGCCTGCAAGTATCAATTTAATAAGGTTGGGTCAACATCAACTCTGCAGCAACAAGACAAGCCAACAAATACTAAGTAAGAGTTTGAATTTTGTTTATCTCTTCAACGGACAAAATTTGAACTTCTACTATAAAAGCCGAGGAATTTTCAGAGAGAGCATTGATATGAAAAAAAGACATTAGGCGAGAAGCAAGCATACAACCAAGAACTTCAAAATACTCTTTCTCAAGCTAAAATTCATATATCCTCAAGCCTAAATCGAAGACACTCCATCCAACACTCTCACGTGGAAAGATAGCAGTTGTACATCAAGTTGAAAAGAAAATCTTTTGTGAAAGCAAACGGGGTCTACATTTCCAAGGATTGAAGAAAGTATAATGAGGTTCAAGGTCGAACTGCATTCAAACCGAAGGAGGGTTGTGTGACCAATCCTTAAAGATTTGAAGAGATAAAGTAGTGAGACAATGCTAAAATTCATATATCCTCGGCTCCTAAATCGAAGACACTTCATCCAACACTCTCACGTGGAAAGATAACAGTTGTACATCAAGTTTGAGAGGAAATATTTTGTGAAAGCAAACGGGGTCTACATTTCCAAGGATTGAAGAAAGTATAATGAGGTTCAAGGTCGAACCAGATTCAAATCCGAAGGAGGGTTGTGTGACCAATCCTTAAAGATTTGAAGAGATAAAGTAGTGAGACAATGCAAGAGTCGAGTCGAGAAGATTGGATCGTGTGATCAAAGCAATCTTGGAATATAATTTTGTAATAAAGTTATCGTTTCACTAGTGAATTCCTTCTTGAGTAGGAGAAGAGTTGAGTAGAGGAATTACCCCATCCTCGAACCACTATAATTTTTGTGTTCTTTAAATTCTACACTTTAATTTCTGCATTTTATTTACTTGCTTCATTTTCTATCTATTAAGATAATAACAAATCAAAAGTACAAGTGTTGATAAACCAAGCTTTAAAAGGGTGTACGACTTCCGTTGTAAAACAAGAAAACTGATTTTCTAAAAGTTAACATCATTCAGCTGAGTTACTCTATCAACAACTCTCTCAGAGTCTGTTGAGTAGTTAACTCTTCTGTTGAAGCTTAACACAGTTGCTTAAAAGACTTAGTTGTATTCTTGTAATCTCTGATTTTAAAAAGAATCGAAAAATAGGGTAAAGTCTATTCAATCCCCCTTCTAGACTTTACTCAACACCTCATAGGACCTACAAGTAGTATCAGAGTAGTTGGTTCAAAGAACCTTCCGCACTGGTTACTAAACTAGATCTCATTTCTTTTCAAAAATATCAACACTTGAGTTTTAAAAGTTTTATCTAAGTTATTATCATGGAAACAAATCTATCCCGTATTCTCATGTTTACCATTGAGGAATTTGATGACTGGAAAATTCGTATGCAGGCAAATTTCTCTGCACTTCATGATGAAATGTGGTTTGTCATCAAAGATGGACCCACTAGAATTACCAAGGTGAATATAGTTGTAAGAGTTGCAGGATATGATGCTGAGATAGTTGTTGAGGTAGGTAAACCCATGAGCGAATAGACAAGCGAGGATAGAAGGAGATACAACTTGGATAATGTGGCTAAGGATATATTATACAAAACTTTGGATAAAGCAATGTTCAACAAAGTTAAATCCTACAAGACAACTAAAGAGATTTGGGAAAAGCTGACCTTAATCTGTGAAGGTTCAGAACAGATAAAGGAAAACAAGCTCTCAGAAATTTGAGAATTTCAAAATGATGACTGGAGAGTCATTAGATTAGTTGGATGCAAGGTTTACAGAGATAATAAATGAGTTGTCCGCTTTAGGCAAAGAATATACACAAAAGGAAATGTGTATGAAAATCTTAAGAGCACTCCCAGTTGAGTGGAAAATGAAAGTGATGGCTCTAAGGCATCCATGGACTTAACCAATATTTCAAACCATGAGCTATTTTATGATTTAAAGGCTTATGAATTCGAGCTCAAAATAAAAGAGCAAGATGAGATTCCTGCAACAAAGACAGTTGGACTGATAGTTGGAGAATCCAAGTCAACTGACTCCAATGACATCATTGATAAAGAGGAAATTGCCTTGATGGTGAAGAGGTTTAACAAGTTCATCAACAAGAACTATAAGAGAAACAAATGAGAGTCCTCTAGAAGGCATTCAGCTCCCTCGAAAGGAAAAGAGGAGAGAACCCTAAGAGAGCCGATAAGAAAGTGGAAGACTTGTCTTTGAATTGACAACTGTGTCACTTTGGGTTGATCGCTCCTATCCACCAGTAAAAAAATATATGAATGATGATGAAAAGAAAGTCTTCAGGAAAAGAAGATAAGAAAGAAAGAAAGCAATGATGGCTGCAGAGTCAGAGACAACCAAGTGCAAGGATACAGTTGAGTGAGACAGCAAGAAAGTTGACTACTCTTCTGATACTAAAGAAGAGGCATTGATTCATCTCATGGCTAAAGAACATGAAGATGAGGTAATCTCTAACTCATCTCGATTTAAATTTTGATGATAGTGATCATGACACACACACATCATCATCACCCATTGATCTTTATGATTCATTAGCAAAAAGATAAAAGATTTTTGAGCACATTAAATCCTCACACACACTTCTGAACGAGGAAAACAGCAAACTCAAAAGCCAAAACTCACAGCTGACTGAAGAGCTAAGTACATTACGTCACATAGTTGATGAGAACAAAGAGTTAAAGGCTGAGATTCAAAGGTAAAAATAGACCTTGCTATAAAATAAAAAGAGAGAACAAGAGCTCAAAAGTGTGATTGCATCACTCAAAGAAATCATCTAAAACATTGGATGAATTGATGATGATTCAAAAAAGAAATTGGAGACATAGCAGGCTTAGGATTTAATTCCTTTGTAAATGCTCAAACTCTAAAAGTGATGTTAGAAAAAAAGATCCTTAAGTAATGGGGGAGTCCAAAAATCTAAAACACCATATATTGCACCCACATATAATTACAAACACACACATGATGGCCTTGTTATAAAGGCAAAGGAAAGAAGCCAACGTATCTTTGAAAGAACAATCGAAATAAGATTGAGAAAAGTTCATCACAGGACTCCAAACAGAAATACTACGTTAAGTCAAAAGAACTACCGAAAACCCCAGGAATTTCAATATAAGAAATCATATTATGGGAATGGTAGAAATTGTCCAACTCAAGCCGATTGGAATCCACCAATGAATTATCGAATAATCCTAAGGTAAACAAGCCCAAGTGGCAAAGACCTCAAAATCATTATAGGTCATTCCCAAGGTAGATAAATTAGCACACATATGCACCCAAACACAATGCACATCATGCACAGCATTTTCCATACTTTCACAAGAAAGCAAACACATAAATACATACACAATCATACACATAAAAGAGAAAGTTGTATGTACCACCAAAATAATTTGCTAAAATTCATCATGACTATGGAACTGAAAGGTGGTAACCCTTAGAGTCAGATCATTTGACTATAAGATGGTTGGAACACCTTATAGTGCTAACCCCTCAGGGCCCAAATAGATATGGGTACCTAAAGTTTGATTTCCTTGATTGCAGGTTTAAGAAACAACTGAGTGCCAAAGAACATTGTACATGGATAGTGGTTGTTCTAGACACATGACAGGGAATATGAGCAATTTATCAAATTTCAAGGAATCAAGAGGAGCCAAAGTTATATTTGGAGGAAATGAAGCTCTAGAGGAGATTAAAGGCACTGAATCCAGCAAGAAAGATGGCTTAGAGATCACAGAAGTTGCTTATGTTGAAGGGCTGAATTTCAATTTACTAAGTATCAGCCAACTCTGTGATAAAGGGATATAATGTTAGATTCAATATGGGTGTTTTACAGATCAAAGATGTTGAACAAATGAGATTGTGCTATCATGAATTAGAAAGAAAAATATGTATGTAGTAGATTGGTCCACTGCTACGCCAAGCACATGCTTATTGACAAAGAGCACAGCTGAAGCAAGTTGGATGTGGCACAAGAAGTTGAGTCATCTGAATTTCAAGACTATTAACAAGCTTGTAAGGAGTCATTTGGTTAAAGGATTGCCAGACTAAGTTACAAGAAGGAAAGTATATGTGAAGCAAGCCAGGACGGAAAACAAATCAAATCATCTTTCAAGGAAAAGTTAAGTCATTCATCAACAATAATTTTGCATCTATTGCATATGGATTTTTTTGGACCAGTGGAACCAGCTAGTATCAGTAGAAAAAAATACACCCTTGTGGTGGTGGATGATTTCTCAAGATACACATGGACCATATTTATGTGTAAAAAGAAGGAAACATTGCAAAAGCTTCCTCAGCTGATGAAGAGAGTTCAAAAATAAAAAGAGTCAATCCATTATCAAGATAAGATCTGATAGAGGAACTGAGTTTGTCAATAGGATTATTAGCTCAATATTGTGTGAAAATGGAATTGCTCATGAGTTATCAGCTGCAAGAACTCCTTAGTAGAATGGAATGGCTGAAAGAAGGAATAGAACACTCAAAAGAAGTTTGCAAGGACCATGTTAGTGGCATTTGGATTGCCAAAATGATTTTTGAAGCAATTAATACAACCTATTGTACTCGAGAATAGATGTATAGTCAATAGGCAATTGTCCCAAACCCCTTATGAAATTTGGACTGGAAGAAAACCATATGTGGGATATTTTCATATTTTTGGAAGTAAATGTTTCATTCACAATAATGACAAAGATAATCTGAAGGCATTTGATGGTAAGGCTGATGAATGAATCTTTCTCGGATATTCATCTGAGAGCAAAACCTATAGAGTGCTTAATAAAAAGGACAATGGTCATAGAAGAGTCAGTTGATGTGGTTTTTGATGAACCAAATATCAATGCAGAAGACACTGAGGAGTTAGTTGAAAAGATGAATCAACCAACTATTCAAAAGAGTTTTTATACTGAGACAACTCCCAGAAGACTCGATCCTGATGAGGATGAGTTAGCTGAATTTCAAAGAGATTTGGAAAGATTGAAGTTGAATAAAGATGATCAAGAAGAAGTTGTTCAAGATAACTTAGCTGCAAGAAAGATCAACTCAACTGACTTACTCCAACCAGATGTGAGATGGCTGAGAGACCGTCCACCTAAGTTAGTGATTGGAAATGTCAGAGAAGGAGTAAGAACAATATGAAGAACTCAACATGAAGCAATCTTCACTTGTTTCATATCTCATATTGAACCAAAAGATGTGTGAGAAGTATTAGATGACACACATTGGATCCTAGCTATCTAATAAGAGCTAAATCAATTTGAAAGGAACAAAGTTTGGGAATTGGATCAAAGGCCTACATACCAAAATGTCATTGGTACTAAGCAGGTATTTAGAAACAAGATGAATGAAGTGTAGTCAGAAACAAGCCAAGATTGATAGCCAAAGAGTATTGCCAAGAAGAGACATAGATTTTGATTAAACATTTGCTCCAGTTGCTAGATTAGAAGCAATAATGATGTTTCTTGCCTATGCTGCGCATAAGAACTTCACAGTTTATCAAATGGATGTGAATAGTGCATTTCTTAATGGACTATTGGAAGAAGAAGTCTATGTGGAACAACCTCCAGGTTTTGAGCAAAAGACTATTAGAGATAAAATGTACAAGCTAAAGAAAATATTTTATAGATTGAAACAAGCACCAAGAGCCTGGTATGATACATTGTCTCAATTCCTTATAAACAATGGATTTACCAAAAGAAAGGTTGATTGAACCCTTTTTAGAATTCAAGATGGATAGAGCATCTTGCTTGTTCAAATCGATGTGGATGGCATCATTTTGGATCCACAAACAAAAAGCTATGTGATAAATTCTCAAAATTGATGCAAGGAAAGTTTGAGATGAGTATGATGGGAGAACTAACTTTCTTCCTAGGACACCAAGTAAAACAAGTGAAAGATGGAACCTTCATAAGCCAAACCAAGTATACCAGAGATTTGATGAAGAAGTTTTGTATGGAAGAGAAGTCAAATGTGAAGATTCCAATGAATACTTCAATCAAAATTGATATGGATGCAGAAGTCAATTAAGTAGATCAAACAAGATATAGAGCACTTACTGTATCATTGTTTATTTGACCGCCATGAGACCCGACATCACCTTTTGCACTTAGTGTATTTGCAAGGTTTCAATCGCACAAAAGAAAGTCATATATTTGCTTCAAGAAGATATTGAGATATTTGAAATGAAGCAAGAAGTAGGATTTTGGTATCCAAAAAAGAAGAAGCCTTCAAATTGATTGATTATTGATTCAAATTATGTTGGATGCATGATTGATATGAAGTGTACATCCGCACATGTCAACCGTAGGTCCCGGGGGGTGTAAGTGTAAGGTTTAGAAGGGGGGTTGAATAAACCTTACCAAATTTTCGATTTAGTCCTTTTAAATATACAGAGTTGATTCTACACAATTGTGTCCTTGATAGACAATGAATTAGTCACTCAAGAGAGTTAATCTCTCAATGCACTCAATTGAGCCGTTGATGGAGTAACTCAAATTGTTGGCTATAATTTGACTCAACCGTGGTTTTGTTTTTTTGGAAGACTTAACACCCTTAAGTTTGATTAAGCAAGATTTTAGAGCTTGATTTAGTACTTATGAATTATCAAGTGGATAGCAAATTTATCGTGAGATATAAGCGATTAAAATTGCAAGAATTAAAGTCTTTGAAAAGTAAATGACACAATGAAGTTTTTATAGAGGTTCGAAGATGGGGTAATTCTTTCTACTCCTCTCTTCTCCAACTCCTGGAGGAATCCACTAAGTAATGATCAGTTCACAAAGTGGTGCCCGTCGAGATACAAGTCTTGATCACAACAGCCGACTTGATCCTTAGGGACTCGATGCAGGAGACGCCTTGATCACTCGGTGGCGTCTCGCATGCGACTCGGCTTTCTTCACAGGCGTACCGCTTGTTACTCTGACTCACTTGCTCAAGCTCTTTGGATTTGATCACGAAGCCCTCCAAAAGCTTAAGACTTGGTTCAACTTGAACCTTTCTACAATCCTTCCGGAATGTAGACCCCTTTTCTTCAAAAGTTCCTCTTCAACTGATTGAAGTTCTCTTTCCTTCACAGGTGAGTGTTGGATTGATGTACTTCGTAATGTAGGCTTGAGGATTGAGAATGTTTCAGTTTTTCTAATATGCTTGTATATCTCACGTGTGTGTCATCCTTCTTCTCAAACAAACTCCTCAGCCTTTTATAGTGAACTTTCAAAAATTTGCCCGTTGAAGAGATAGGCTTATTTTTGAAAGTTACTTTGCAGTCGTTGGCTTGTCTTGTTGCAGTTCTTGTGTTTGTAATTTCTTCGTATGAATTGTTCTATCACCTTTTCAGAGTTCTGACACGGTGTAGTGCTTCCCATTGGTTCATTCCTTTTGCACGCTTCTGGGACTGAGCACTCCGAGAAAGGTGGTATGGAGATATTACTTGTTTAAGTAAATCTCTTGATTTACGGCAACGGTTCTTTTTACGATTATCTCGACTTGACCGCATTTCCTTGCTTTCCCCAGGTGACTTAAGTCGACTTCCAATCATGGATGACTCTTTGTCACTTCAACTTGAGACTTGGCTTCTATTGAGTTGACTTGATCGATGCTCCACTCATTGCATCTCACCGCTTCTTGAAGAGAGTTCCTGTCTACTCTTCTTTTCCATACTCGGTGTCTCGCAATGAGTCTTCCTTCAAGTCTTGATTGTCTTCTTGCATGTTAGGCGTAGGCGACTTAACTCATTTTTGGCCACTCTATTTATTACAATGCATTTTACAACAAGAAATTGGGGTGCCAACTTTCTATTCTAAGTTTTACATGGCATTCATCAAAATCTAAACAATAAAATTCCTAACAATTTCCCCCTTTTTGATGATGCCAAAACTTAAACCATTAAAAAAATACAAAGACAAAGATACATACAGATAGTGTATTGACATAGAATGTATGCGTGAGAATCAATTCTTTTTTATTGATCATATCATTCTGTTCTTTTACACAATCATTTGTTTACAAGGTGTATCGAGCACATATTTGTCTATACTTGAAAATAAAGAATTTATAACTTTATTACGAAGACTTACATTGTATGTATTTACATGACAAAATACACGAAGGGTTGGACAACAACACTTCATCTCCTTCGGGCTATCTCCTTCTTTCATCTTGATCAAGATCTTCTCTTCTTCTCTTTTTCTCGTCGTCACCGCCTTTTTTTTCTTTTCATATGCCTTCCTGGCGGCTTCATCTCTTCTTATTCTTTCTGTCTCTCCTCCCATAGCTGAGTTTGTCTCTTGTTTTTTCTTCTATTCTTTTGCATACTCGGGCGTTAGTTTTAGCCACTCGCAAATTCGCTACTTGTTAAGCCCAGCCCAAGTAGATCCCTCCTTTCTTTCCCGGATCCACATATTCGATGTTTTTGGCAGGCCTGGAGTGAAGCTTCTTCCTCCACTATCGCTTCTTCCTCTACCTCGGGCGTATCTTGTGACGGGTCTTCTTCTTTCCGGTGAGTGGCGGAGTGACCACCGAGCGATCAGGTGAAGTCACGCTCAAACTTCTTCACACAACGTGAGACCCTTTTCCCAAGACAAGTCCCAAGCTTGAGCCATAAACATATTTGCAAAGTATCCCTCGATTCGAGCGTTTTAAATTCATCAACGATCGTGGCTCGGTCCCGACATACGAAATGGCATAAGTGTCTCTCGTCTTCACCGGAATGCCCCCATGTTCTTTCAAGATGTTCATAACCCTGGCATCCATTCTTCCTTCCACTTCCTTCATCCCATCGCTTCAATTGTTTTTCTCTTTTCACCATAGATACAAACAGAGTGTTGGAGTGGCGAGTCACTTGGGAGTTTTCGCTTATAATGTCATTTTGTGATGGGACAGACCTTGTTGGGGGTTTGTGCAATCATCAATGTCACATCTGTCGACCCTTCCCCTCAACAAGCTTTCCTTTCTTTACATTTCAAGACTTCCTCAATCGATTTTCCCTTCTCACCGCTCCTTTCTTTCTTCTCTTGATTTTAGCACTTTAAGGTATTCCTCTTCCCCCTTTTTGGCATCATCAAAGGATAGAGGAACCCCAGGGAACATCTTTGGCAAGCATGAAGTCGAGTCTTTGATGGTTGAGTTCGCCGAAAGTCCTGGGCCTGCGTTGTATGCAAAGCATGGAATTCGGATCGAGTGGCGTTGGATTCTCTTTGAAATCGCTTCATCTCGGCCATGAGAAGGCTGAATTTTCTAGTCATGTGTTCTTCCAAACGTAGATCATTTGTATTTCGCTCACGCAGTGACTTTATCTCGGCGGTGTGAGCTTCATGCATATGCTCAATGTGTTCTCTCACCTTCGTTTTTGCATCGCATTTTCGACTCTCCATACCAAAGACTTGTTGAACAATGTCCTGAAGAATCGACTTGTTCCACACGCATTGTTTCTTCTTTGTTGCCACCATTCCTTTATCTCGACATTGTGATGCCTCTCAAGTCGGGCCGTAAAGGTTGGCATCTCTGTTGTCGATCGCATGTCCAAAGAGGCGATGCCTCTCCATCCGTTCAACCTCGGAAAGAGTGCCTTGAACACTTCTCGAACTTGGTGATTAAGGTACATTGCGGTGATGGCCATACAACATCAAAGTCATAAGCGGTACTGAACAATGGTGCTCAAGAGAAAAAGCGGAGCTGATGCGTGATAGCGTGCGCGCTCATTCTCGACTCTTCATGGAGGTCGGGTACCTCCAGAGAAAAAGGAAAGGATTCTATAAAAGATTCATCACCGCCACCGGGATTTGTTCGATGATGAGCGGTGCGCGTGGAATGCTTTGAGGAATCGACCTGCTGCTGACTTGAGGGGCCTCGCGCAGATGGTCTCTGGTTCACCGGTTTTGTTGTGAAGTAGACCGCTTTTTGAGCCTCAATCGCCTTAACAGACCGTTGGTCTCGGTGATTTTTCCATTTTGATGGAGATCGGTCTCGGCCTTATCTCGAGCGTCATGGGACAATGATGAGATTTCCATTGGTGGCTCATCATCAAAGTTAAAAGTTTGACGAGTAGTCTTGGGATCAGACTTGCTCGTGCTTGGAACATCCGCATGGTGAGTCTTTTGGATTTGTCAGCGGGGATGACTAGCTTCTTCTTCGCTTTCCGATCCCGAGGAAAAGTGACATCGAGTTGTCCGGGAATCATGAAGTGCGCTTATCTCCTTCTCGGATGGGTCGATGATAGCAGGGAGGATGTTCTCTACTTCAACCTCTTTACCCCAGGAAGTCTCAACCTCCCGTGGGCCTTCGCACCTCCAGCAGTCTCTCTACCGCAGCGAGGCCCAGTCCTCCCTTTCGACGATGTGTCTTGTCTTAGGGTATTCTACGGTGGCATCCATTGGAGTCTCAACCCCATGGATTGCACTTTCATCGCCCAGTGTTAACTCCCGGTACATTCCTTCCACGTGCCTCATCGCATCGCAGTGTCATGTCATTAGCCTTCTTAGAGCGATTTGGCGCCTCAATTTTGAGACAGATCTCAAGCGCCGGCGTCGTTGATGGCAACTTTTGTTCTTCTTGTGTTTGTAATTTCTCTCCTTCGCCTCCTTGATTCTTTGTGGAGTCATCTGCAGCATCCTCCGACCTTGCCGCAGTGGGAGGAGTTCCCCTTGGTGGCGCACCGGTGAGTGACTTGGAATGGGGTCACTCATCTCCAAACTCCCGATCTGTGTCTTTTGAATGTTCGGCCCGTTGGGGCGGGTGGTAAAACACCTTCAATCGGGGTTGGCTCGATCGGGGTCCCCATTGTCCCGGTTTCATCGCCAGTCCCTTATCGCTTTCTTTTCGAGTGAGTAGGGAAGTGGTGGCAAGAACAACGATGGCGATTTTTGGACCACTCCCATTGGATCAATTTCGGTGTGTTCGAGGACTCTCTGGTCCCTCCATCAATCTTTGCTCGTGAAGGATTCTTGATTCGGCAATGCTTGCTGCTGATTTGCAATTCTTTCCGCGGGCAAAAAAAGACATTCTCCGGTTCCTCATCACCGCCGGAGAAGACATCAAGGAGAGGATGTGTGTGTTACGTAGGGTGGAGATGGGCGCGATGCTTGCCTTCTCACGTGCCTCGCCCGGCCTTGCTTTTCTCTCTTGTCCTTGTAGATCTGCAGGATGTATGCGTGCGATTGTCTTCATCCGTAGGCTGGGAGCATGAGTTAATCCAAGGAAATTTAGCGATTCTCTTCTTCTTCTATGAACTCGGGTCTTTGGAACTGTTCCTCGACTTACTCGGCTTCCATTTCCTCCACTCACGCAGACGATTTTGGATGTCCGGGGTAAGGTGGAGATAGGATCATTACATCACTATCCGCCCGCGAGTTCTTCTTGTGTTTCGATTGTGTGAACTACGAGATGTGTCTTCGGGTTGCCTCTGCTGATCGCCTTGATGAGACTTGGTCCGTTTCATCAATTACATCCGGAGACTTTACTTCTCCAGATCTCCAGTGTCTGCTCTAGTTGAGTGGCGACTCTTTGGTTTCTCTCCTCGGAGCGCTTGATAATCCGTCTTCGTCTCCTAGTTTGTACGAGGGATTTCGGTTGAGAGACAGTGTCTTCGAGTCTTGTGCGGGGGGCAGTCTTGGTGTTTGTTTTCGAGGAGCTGGCCGTCTTGGCTTCTCGATTCTCCTCTTTGACGATCGGAGAAGGTATTTTTGAGTCCTTCTCGACCCTGCTGCGGGCGGGAGACACGGCTGCCGGGGCGGTGACTCAGTGCGGGGCGGAGCATGTTTGGTTTTTTTTTGCGGGGCAACTTGATTTTCTTAGCAGTGCGGGGCTTTCTTCTTGGCCGAGAGGAAACAATGTATCTTGGGTGGTGATTCCCCCTCATTTTGGTGTCGACTCTCTTGGCGTAGGCTCTCTTCTCGAGCGCGAGAGAGGTTTGCTCGAACATCCTCTTGTTAACATGGAATGCTTTCCCATGTCTAAGAGGGACTCCTTTCACCTCCAATAGCCGGTCAATCACTAGGCCATATCCTAGGGATCCTCCAAATGAGCCATCTTCTTTGAAGGACTTGTTCCCCACGTTAAGCAGAGTCTGCTTTGTAGACAAACAAACGGCCCGATTTATCTTCTTTTCTTCGATGATTGCGGCCATTACAATCGGCTTTGCCTTTTGATTGGTCAAAGTCGCCAAATTTGATGTCGATACATTTGGCAACTATATCCAACAACTTGTGATAATTCTCTTTCATGATCTCTTGTTTGTTGTATACACTATTTTATCAAAGAAAGTCGGGCTTGGATATTTCTTTCCAAGCATCGGCCAGGTTGACATCGGCCGTTAATCTCTCGATGCTCCCTGGTGGTAGTGGCGTTGTTCAACCAAATCCTTGGCGAGATAGTCACCGCTTTCCGTGAACGGATGACTTGATTCCTTCATCGTGAATCTCGGCATTCACGTAGAATTGTGCGACCTCCTCCACATAGGTCATCGATATTCTAGCGTTAGAAACGGTTTTAGTCCGGACGTTTCCAACTTCTCAGCAATTTTCTTCACCAAGGTGTCGTCGGACCCCTGTTTCATCATCCCGTCAAAATCCACCGTAGAGCGGTGTGGATTTGCTTTCCTAACTTGGTAAAGTCATAAGTTGGTGCCATTTCTCGGGATTATATCGAAGAAAAACTCGTAAATTGATTTGAAGGTTGATAGGGTTTCGAGAGTATTTTGCCTTTGATTTTGAGAGAAAGAGATGAACAGTTTTAGAAGTGTGAGAGAGAAACGGACGAAAATGGTTTAAATATGGTTTATGAAAGGGCGTGCGGGTGGTTTTGAAATGTGATCGAAATCAACGGCTTGGATTTCGCGACGTCTATTGAGCATTTCATGTCTCGTATTTAATGCGGCAAAGCATTTATATCCAATCATAAGCTTGGTGTGCGGCTTTATGTCCCGTACACATCATCATTATGGCGTATTCCTTAAAACATTCTCGCTTAGTCAAAACGATTGCGTTTTTGTCATTTTGCTCATAAGTTATTGACTTATCCCTTAGCGATTTAACTCTACTTCTCTGATTCTCTTAGTGACTCGGCTATCACCGACTCGGTGTAGTTGTCTTTCGAGATATTAATCGATTTCTTGGTGATTTGCTGTTTTGACTCTTTTTCACCTTCTTTTGTTCCATTTCTTTTCTTTGATTCTTCCGTGTCTCGGCTTAGTTCAATTAATCCCAACTCATGTTTGAGTTCTTCAAATCTTGACTCACATAATGGTTTTGTGAAGATGTCGGCTAGTTGTTTATCCGTTGAGATATATTCCAGGATGATGTCCTTCTTTTCAACATGATCTCTTATGAAGTGATATCTCGACATCGATATGTTTTGTTCTTGAGTGCGGCCACAGGATTTTGAGTGATTGCAATTGCACTTGTGTTATCACACATGATTGGAATTTCTTTTTCTTCAACTTCATAGTCTCTGTTCTTTGTCTCATCCATAGGACTTGGGCACAACTGTGATTTGCCGCACTATGTATTGATTCCGCCTTTGTAGAGGTGGCTATTGAGTTTTGCTTCTTGCTAAACCAGGAAATCACTGTTTCCTAGCATTTGACATGTGCACGAAGTGCTCTTCTGTCCACTCTGCATCCGGCAAGATAGTCGAATCAATAGCCAATCGCCTTGAATCCTCCTTCCTTTGGATACCATAGGCCTACTTCTTGGCTTCCTTTCAAGTATCTCAATATTCTCTTGGTCAGCTTTGTCATATGGCTCTCTTTTGGAGCAGATTGAAATCTTGCACTTACACCTACAAACAAAGGTGATGTCCGGCCCGCTTGCGTGAGATAGAGCAATGATCCAATAAGTGCTCAGATCTTGTTTGATCTAGGCTTACCATCCGCATCCATGTCCATTTTGGTGATGTGTTCATTGGTATTTTTACGAAGACTTCTCCTCCATACCAAACTTCTTCATTAAATCTCTGGTGTATTTTGTTTGACTTATGAAGGTTCCATCCTTCATTGTTTCACTTGGAGTCCAAGGAAGAATGTCAACTCTCCCATCATGCTCATTTCAAATTTACTTTGCATGAGGTTTGAGAACTTTTCACTGACTCTTTGTTAGTGGATCCAAAGATGATGTCATCAACGTATATTTGAACAAGTAGAATACTCTTCTTGTCTTGAATTCTGAAAAGTGTTCTATCTACTTTTCCTTTTGTGAATCCATTTTCAGTTAGGAATTGTGACAAGGTATCATACCATGCTCTGGGTGCCTGCTTCAATCCATACAGGGCTTTCTTGAGTTTGTATACCTTATCTCCAAGAGTCTTCTGCTCAAATCCTGGAGGTTGTTCAACATACACTTCTTCTTCCAATAAACCATTTAGGAATGCACTTTTTACATCCATCTGATATACAATGAAATTCTTGTGAGCTGCATAGGCAAGAAACATCCTTATAGCTTCCAATCTTGCTACATGGGCAAATGTTTCATCAAAATCTATCCCTTCTTCTTGGCAATATCCTTTGGCTACTAGCCTTGCTTTGTTTCTTACCACAGAACCTTCCTCGTTCATCTTATTTCGAACACCCATTTGGTTCCAATAACATTTTTGATGTATGGGTCTTTGCACTAATTCCCATACTTTATTTCTCTCAAACCGATTCACTCTTCTTGCATAGCTTGAATCCAATGTGTGTCGTCAATGCTTGTGACACATCTTTGGGCTCTATTTTGCGAGATGAAGCATGTGAACATGGCTTCTTGTTGAGTTCGGATCTTGTTTTGACACCTTCTCTTATATCTCCAATGACAAGTTCGGTGGATGGTCTCTCGGCCATCTTACATCAGGTTGGAGTAAGTTAGTGGATTGATCGACTTGCAAAATTGTGTGTTGCGTGGTCGGCTCTCTCGTAATCACTTAGCCGCAAATTTTCCAATGTTTTTGAGATTCAGCTATCTCATCTTCTTCTGAATTGATAATTCCAACTTGAGCCAAAGACAGGGACTCTTCATGCGGTTGGATGATTCGGCTTATCGGTGACTCTTCAATGTCTTCTCCATTTATATTTGGCTCATCAAATACCACATGAATGGATTCTTCGCAACCATGGTCCTTTTGTTGAGTATTCTCGTAGGCTTTGCAAATTTGAGTATCTAGGAAGATACCTTCATCGACTTTAGCATCAAAGGCCTTTAGATTGTCTTTGCCATTGTTGTGGATGAAGCATTTACATCCAAATATTCGAAATATGCAACATTTGGTTTTCTTCCGATCCGGATCTCATAGGAGTCTTTGTCATTTGTCTATTTATCATACATCATCTGTTTTGGGTGTAAGTTGTGTTGATTGCTTGACCCCAAAATCTTTGGTAACTCGTGCCTAACATGGTCTCGCTTTGCTTTTTGAGGGGTTCTATTTCTTCTTTCTCGCAACTCCATTTCGATGTGGAGTCCTTGCTGCCGATAGTTCATGACCAATACCATTCTCAATACAATCTTTTGAGTTATTATTCCATTGACAAACTCGGTTCCTCCTCGTCGATCTTATTTTGATAATGGTTTGACTCTTCTCGTTTTGAATCCTCTTCATCATTGTGGTAGTTTTTGTAGAGTTTCTTTCTTCTTACACATGAATATTGTCCATGTATATCTTGAGTAGTCATCTACTACCACCAAGGTGTATTTCTTTCCACTTATCTTCGGGCATTTTGGTTCCCTTTGGGCCAAATAGATCCATATGAAGCGGGATGCAATATTCTTGTTGAGGATGGGCATGTCTTTTCTTTGAAATGACGACTTGATTTGTTTTCCCTTCGACACGCGTCACATATACTCTCCTTCTTGTATATCGAGTCCGGGAAGTCCTTCCACAAGATGACTTCTTGCAAGTTTGTTGATTGTTTTGAAATTGGTGACTCGGCTTTTTGTGCCACAATAACTTGATTCAAATTTTGTACTCTTTGCTAGTAGACAGGTGGTGGGTGTTGCAGTTGACCTATCCACTACATACATATTTTTATGTCTACATCCTTGCAGCACCACTTCATTTGATTCAATATCTTTGATTTGACATATACCCATGTTGAATCCAACATTGTAGCCCTTGTCACAAAGTTGATGATGCTTAGTAAATTGAAGTTTAGTCCTTCAACATATGCAACATCTGTGATCTCTAATCCATTCCTCTTGATGGATCCAATGCCTCTTATTTCACCAGGAGCTTCATTTCCTCCAAATATGACTTTTGCTCCTTTAACTTCCTTGAATTTTGACAGATTTTTCTTATTTCTGTCATATGTCCGGGAATGACCACTATCCATGTACCAGGTTCCTTGGCACTCATTTGTTCCTTGAACTCCGCAATCAAGGAAATTAAGTTTTAGGTACCCATACTTGCGGGTCCCGAGGGGTTAGAATTGTAAGATGATCCAACCAACCTATTGCCAAATGATTTGACTCTAAGAGGTTGCCATCTATCGATTGCCATAATCATAATTAATCCTGGCAAATTGGCAGGGATTTTAGGTTCATACAAATTGTCTCTTTTGTACGTATGCCTGCATATGTGTTTTAGCAATTGCCTTCCTTGGGTAATTGTGGTGTCTTTGAGTGTAGTGCCTAGGTGCATATGTGTCTTGATGAAAGCTCTTATATTTTGGAATGGCCTTTCTTGAGTTCTAGGCCTTTGCCATTTGGGCTTATATTCCATAAGTCTATGCTGATAGTTCACATTATTCCAATCAGCTTGGCTTGGATATTTTCTACCATTCCCATCATTTGTATTTCTTTTATGGATTTTCTGGGGTTTTTGGTAGCTCTGCTTCTTCTTTACAGAGTATTTTCTGTTTGGAGTTTCTTTGAGGACTCGGTGAATCTCTTCTCAGCTGTCCTTTCAAAGACACTCAACTGTTTATTTTCCTTTTCCTTTATAACCAAGGCCAGTTTGCTTATTATTGTGCTTTGGAGTGAATGTGTGTGCAACATTTAGAGTTTTGGATTTTTCAGACTCTTCATGACTTGAAGATCCTTTTTCCAAAATTACTCTTGAGGTTTGACATAGCATAGAGGAATTAAATCTAAGCCTGTCTTGTCTCCACATTCTCTTTGACTCATAATAAGATCATCCAATGATTTAGATGCCTTAGTGAATGAGGCAATAACATTCTTGAGGTCATTCTCCTCTTTTCTATAGCGGCAATTTCTGCTATTAATTTAGCATTTTCGGCCTTTAAACTTTTATTCTCATCCTATTTGACTTAGAGTACTCGGCTCCTTAGTCGGCTTTGAGTTTGACTTTTGAGTAGGCTGTTTTCCTCATTCATTAGTGTGTGTGAGGATTTAATGTGTTCAAAATCTTTCATCATTTTGCCTAATGAATCATAAAGATCGAGTGGGTGATGAAGTGTGTGTGTCACGATCACTATCATCAAGTGTCGGGTTTGATGAGTTAGATTGTACCTCATCTTCTTGGTCGAGGTTGATCTTGTTCCTTGGCCATCAAACAGATCAGGGCTTCTTCTTCGTGAGTCACTTGAGTAGTCGGCTTCTTTGCTCTACGAATCATTTGTCTCTCTTGACTTGGTCTCGGCGATCTCTGCAGCCATCATTGCCTTTTTCTTTTCTTGTCTTCTTTTCTCACGAAGACCTTTCTTTCTTCTTCATCCCCCGTCTTGTTGACTACAGGATATGAGCGATCAATGGCATAGTGACCTGGTTGTCTACAGTTCCAACATAGATATTCACTTTTTGATCACTCTTTCCATTCTTGAGTTGTCACCCTTTGATACTCAACTTTTTGATGATCTGTTTTCTTGGTTGCTTTGTCTTCCCTTGATTTGGAGGAGCCGAGTGTCTTCTCGGAAGATTCACCATTTCCTCTCTTGTAGTTCTTATTGAAGAACTTGTTGAACCTTTAACCATCGGGCTATTTCTTCCGGGTCAATGACTTCTTTGACCTCGGCTCTTTTCCCATCTTTAACAATTAGAAAAATTGCTTTTTGCATAACGTCTGTTCTCTCTTCTGGTCTTTTCTTCTCGGCTCAAACTCGTAGGCTTTGAGGTCGAGAATAGTTCATGGTTGGATGTCTTTGATAGGTCCATGGAATGTCTCAGTGCCATGACCTTCATTTCCCATTCATTTGGAAGACTTTTTAGGATCTTCATACACATTTTCTCGTGTATATTCCTTTCCAAGTGCGATGTGACGGCTCATTTGTGATTTTACGTGGAACCGAGCATCCAGTTGATCCAGGTTTTCTCACGAGATCATTTTGAAGTTTTCAAATTTCAGTACGACCCACTCGATAATTTGTTTTCTTTGATTTGCTCGAGCCTTCACAAATCAATGTCACTTGTCCTGCATTTCCTTAGCCGTTTTGCATGATTTGACTTTATTGAACATGGCTTTGTCCAAGGTTTTGTAAAGGATGTCCTTGGCTACATTGTCAGGTTGTATCTTTTTTGTCATCATTTGTCCACTCGGTTCTTGGTTTTTCAACCATGACGGGTAGTGGGAGCGACATCTTCTTCTCCTTCACCGCAACTCTTAAATGGTTTGTGTTCACCTTTAATATTTGCAGAGGCCCATCTTCTATCACTATCCACATCTCATCATGTAATTTGATAGATGAGCTGCATGCGAATTTTCCAATCATCAAATTCTTCAATAGTGAACATAGGGATGCGTGTCAAATTTGCTTCCATGATAATAACTTTTAATGATAAAAAGAGTTTTGAAAATTTAAGTACTAAAGCGGACTTTGAAAAGTTTGGAGATCTAGTTCAAGTAACGGTGCGGAGGGTTCAATGAACCAACCGCTCGATACAACTTGTAGGTCCCAAGGGGTGTAAGTGTAAGGTTTAGAAGGGGGTTGAATAAACCTTACCAAATTTTCGATTTAGTCCTTTTAAATATACGAGTTGATTCTACAGTTGTGTCCTTGATAGACAGTCGAATTAGTCACTCAAGAGAGTTAATCTCTCAATGACCAAATTTGGTGTTGATGGAGTAACTCATTTGTTAGCTATAATTTGACTCAATTGTGGTTTTGTTTTCATGGAAGACTTAACACCCTTAAGTTTGATTAAGCAAGATTTTAGAGCTTGATTTAGTACTTATGAATTATCAAGTGGATAGCAAATTTATCGCCAGATATAAGCGATTAAAATTGCAAGAATTAAAGTCTTGAAAAGTAAATGACACAATGAAGTTTTTATAGAGGTTCAAGATGGGGTAATTCTTCTACTCCTCTCTTCTCCAACTCCTGGAGGAATCCACTAAGTAATGATCGGTTTACAAAGTGGTACGATCCCGGATACAAGTCTTGATCACAACCGACTTGATCCCAGGGACTCGGATCCCGAGACGCCTTGATCACTCACCGGCTTCTCGTCACGACTCACCTTCTTCACATGGGTTTGCGCTTGTTACTACTGACTCACTTGCTCAAGCTCTTTGGATTTGATCACGAAGCCCTCCAAAAGCTTAAGACTTGGTTCAACTTGAACCTTTCTACAATCCTTCCCGGAATGTAGACCCCTTTTCTTCAAAAGTTCCTCTTCAACCGATTGAAGTTCTCTTTCCTTCACAGGTGAGTGTTGGATTGATGTACTTCGTAATGTAGGCTTGAGGATTGAGAATGTTTGATTTTTCTAATATGCTTGTATATCTCACGTGTGTGTCATCCTTCTTCTCAAACAAACTCCTCGGCCTTTTATAGCGAACTTTCAAAAATTTGCCCGTTGAAGAGATAGCTTATTTTTGAAAGTTACTTTGCGATCGTTGGCTTGTCTTGTTGCGATTCTTGTGTTTGTAATTTCTTCGTATGAATTGTTCTATCACCTTTCGAGTTCGACACGGTGTAGTGCTTCCCATTGGTTCATTCCTTTTGCACGCTTCTGGGACCGAGCACTCGAGAAAGGTGGTATGGAGATATTACTTGTTTAAGTAAATCTCTTGATTTACGTGCAACGGTTCTTTTACAGATTATCTCGACTTGATTGCATTTCCTTGCTTTCCCAGGTGACTTAGAGTCAGCTTCCAATCATGGATGACTCTTTGTCACTTCAACTTGAGACTTGGCTTTATTGAGTTGACTTGATGATGCTCCACACTCAGTGCATCTCACCGCTTCTTCAAGATAGAGTTCTGTCTACTCTTCTTTGCCATACTCAAATTTGTCTCGCAATGAGTCTTCCTTCAAGTCTTGATTGTCTTCTTGCATGTTAGGGCGTAGGCGACTTAACTCGGCTTGGCCGGCTCTATTTATTACAATGCATTTTACAACAAGAAATTGGGGTGCCAACTTTCTATTCTAAGTTTTACATGGCATTCATCAAAATCTAAACAATAAAATTCCTAACATCAACTACTTGGAAATAGATTAGTTTCTTGGTTCAGCAGGAAACAAAATTCAATAACTACATCAACAATTTGAAGTTGAGTACATTCTTTGCAAACAATTTGTTGTGCCCAAGTCTTATTGATGAGACAACATATGACAGACTATGATATTGAAGAAAAGAAAATTCCAATTATGTGTGACAACACAAGTGAAATTGCTATAACTCAGAATCCAACATTGCACTCAAGGAGAAAGCACATTGATACCATATATCATTTCATTAAAGATCATATTGAAAAAAAAAGACATCACAATGGAATATGTCTCAACTGAGAAGCAGTTAGCTGATATATTCACAAAACCCTTATCTGACCAATGTTTTTGAAGAGTTAAAGAATGAGCTTGGATTGATTGAGCTATTTTAATAAGATCAGAAGAATCATTCAACGGAGTGAAAAGTTAAGGAATTGTGTTTCAGAAGAGTTTTTACTCTTTCAGCCGAGTAAAAACAACCAAATTTATTGTTCAGCAGAGTGAAGTCAACTGAACATCTGAGTCTTATCAGCGGACTGAAGAAAGAAACATAGTTAAGCAAGCCAAAATGAGTCAGCAGACACATTTATTGGATAAGGGACAAAACATGGTCGTTTTCATTAAAGCGGGAATGTTTTGAGATGATATCATGTCACAAAGTAAAAGATGCTACATAAAACATATGATTGGCCATAAATGCTACGGGCATTTTATGTGGGAAAATAAAGATACTTTTTCGGATTAATCTCAACCATTGATTAAATTCAAAACCGCACGATCCCAAAAATATCTCCTCGCGTGTCATATATATGGAATAGTCTTTTCTCTCTCTTCACATTGGCATTCAAAAATCTCAAAATTTTCGTAATTTTTTTTGAAGAAAACTCTCATCATAAAATTCAAACTCTCGAAAAATCACCATGGCACTAAAGAAACCATCAAGCTCTGCAGTCGATTTCGCAAAGTTATCAGAGAAAGTGTACTCTGGTGCACTTATTGATCCAGAAAGGCTGGTTAAGAAATCAGCAGACCAGGGAAGGGCTGAGAAGATCATCAAACACCTTGAAAAATCAGGACTTTTGAAGTTCCTTACCTTGCCAATGCCACAAACATACCTAGAAGAGGTGGTGATGTTCTATATGAACACCTCCGTTCACGATGATGGAATCTATTCTTCTGTGAATTGTAAAGAGGTCAAGATAACTGCAACAGACTTGACCGAGCTGCTTCATCTTCCCAGCAACGGACTCAAAGAGCTGAAGGTCTATGAGTTTGATTTCAAAAGATTTGGGAGGATATTTCTATGGAGAAAGTTGCTGCTAAGTTCAATGCATCAGCCACAAAGGCTGTTATCAAGGTGAAGGAGAAACGGTGGAAGAAATTGGAAGTTCTTTGAAGGCCAGTGATGTTACAGGGGCTGAGACTACTATAACTAAGGCACATGTTGGAAGAGATAATGAAGCCACAATGGTTAAGACAGGTTTTGCCACTGAAAGTGCAATTACAATGGTTGAAACTATTGCGGATGCCAATATTTTAGAAGGCCCACAAGCGATTGAGGGCATGTAGGGAATGCCCAAGACCCTTTTAGCGGTTGAGACTGCTAGGGGGAATGAAGAGGTAATTGGGGAAGACGAGACAGTGGATCAGAATCCAGAGTCAGTTGAGCCTGTTGATGATGCTCAGCTATGGCAGAGATTGAAAATCCGTTGAATCCAGATAATCAGAAAGGCAAGACTCATAGGCAGCAGACTCAGAATCAGATGTTATGATGATGTTCAGTGAATCAACTGAATCAGATCAGGCAAAAGATGATCCAGTGGGAGGTTTAAACTTTGCAAAAATGGGGTTTCTTCTGCTAGACCCCCTCCACAACCTGTTAGATCTTCTGCACATGAGGCTGTTAAGATAGCTGATGCACTGATTACTCAAAAGGAAGTACACTCTGCTGCCAGTGAAACTGTTAAGACAACTGAGGCATAGTCAGCTCCACAGGCTTACACAGCTGCACCTGCCGATGAAGCTACCTCAGCTGAGGATAGAGAGTTGTTTGTCAAGGAGAAGAGGCAAGGATTCCCAAATGAGGAGTGGGACCTTCCTCAGATCCTATTGACACATTAGGAATGCTTAATTTTGAATTCCGAGAAGAGATCCCTTTTGAAGAGTCTAAGAATGAAGACTGGTTTCATGTCCAAGTAGAAGCTGAAGACCTCAATATTCCTGAGGAAATGAGGATCGTTCCTTATGGGCAAGAATTTGAATTCGCTCTAGAAGACACTAGTGAACAAGCTGCAAAATTTCGCAAAGTTTTTCGCTATATGTTTGGAGAAATTGAAGAATTGGAACGGTGCGTCGAGAATTTGTGCAGACAGATCGATAATCATGATGCAACTATCACAACTGGCATTTGTGGCACATTATTGAGAATCAAAGAGTGGACCTCTCAGACAAAGGCTCTTCGAAGACATCAAGTGGGATATTTTCGCCAATTATAAAGTAAGTTGCTGGTATGGGGCTTAGATCAGTTAGAATTCCAAAGACGCCAGCAAGATCATATAAATCGGATGGAAACAAGTCATCTCAGTGACATGGAGTTGCTTCAGGCAAAAATGGAAAAGAAATTTAAAAATATGGAAACAATGGCCCGACAAAAGCTCTCATTAATGCAAAGACAATTGACCGAACTCAGCTCCAGTCACACAGATGTCGATTCAATGACTCAGATGAAATGAATTTTATTTTGGAGAATATTGAGCCATCTTCCCATGTTGATGCCAAAAATGGGGAAGGAGTAGTAGTGCCCACTACAACATCTGAAAAAGACGAAAGCACTAGCTCATCAATTCTATCACAGATCCATTTTCTCTATCAGTTGATGAAAAAGCTGAAATGACACTACAAAGTCTAAGGAAGCAATTGCCTTACAGAAATCAAAGGAGGAGATAACTAAGCTTGATAAAAGACAAGAAGGTAGAATTGAGCAGCTGGGACAACAATATGGTGGACCACCAGTACGGTCATTCCCCCAGCAATATCGCACAAATGAAAAGTTTGATACGCTACCATCAAAAGGATACTACTCAGGGATGGACACTTGGGACTTGATTTGGGCAAAAGGATTGAAGGATATAGAGCAGACTAGGAAGAAACCAACTCAAGGTAAGAAACCAAAAGTCAACAGACTTCCAAGAGTTAGTTTGTCACCCACCGATAAATTACCCAAAGGTGGCATCCATATCGGGGAATGAGTCTTTGAAAGAGGGGAAGCTCGGATCGAGGAAGATGTTGAAGAAGAGAAAATAGAATGCATCTTACAATCCCTCGCATAAAGATGCACCATATTGGCTACATCTTCAAGAAGCTCAAATGAGAGATGATGAGCGAAGAGCCAATGAAATGACAAGAAAGTTTGAGTAAGAAGAGGAAGAAAAGTGAAGAAGATTCGAAGAAGATATAAGAAGGCATCAGAGAAGATAAAAGAAAGCTGTCAAGAAATTTTTGTATTTTACAACTGCCTCTTCCTCAGTGGTGCTTATTCGAGGGCGATGAGAAACTCATCTCAATGCCTTCCTTCTGTCCAATCCTGATCTTCAATCATGGATTTTGATTCGTTTTTATTCCCAGAGATTAATAGATCTGAATCCAAAACACACGCAGTCATTCATGAGGATGTTGTTGCATTTTCTCAAGTGATGCGACCTTCAAATTCATCGAGATAAGTCCTACCCTAACTTTAACTCTCGATCGATCCCATCTTCAAATCAGAATTCAATCAGAATTTTGGAATCTCAACATCATCACGATGTTATATCTGATTTGCAATTTACTTAGCGAATGATATGAGTCCTTCATCATCTAATACTAGGGTTTTGAATCGGGCTCCCTTAAGCCCCATGATAAACCCTAATTTTAATAATAAAACTCAACATGCAGATTTTGATAGGAATTTCAAAGAACATCCAGATATTATGTTGACGGAATTTCCTCTAATGGTCGATACTCATCCCATTCCACAAATTCAATGCAAGTTCATAATACAACCACAATCTACGGATGGATTACGGAATCTATGCATGGGGCCAAACCACAAACTTTTGCCCAAACCCTAGCTCCTGAAGAGGATTTACGTCCGGTGAAAAATGGAGATTATTTTTCCGTCACCATGGATGAGGTAATCTACAAACAACGAACGGCAGAATTAAAAAATTCTTTGATAGGTCGACTGTTGCATCTCAAAGGTGTGAAACCTTATTCATTGGAAAATTTCAAGGCTAAATTATCATAAGTTTGGTATACTACAGATTGCTGGAAGCTTGTGCCACTTGGGAAAGGATACTACAACATACAATTTGCCTCTATGAATGATCGTAATCATGTTTTTTCAAAAACATCTTGGAATTTGTAGCCCGGATCTATTCGTCAGATGAATTGGGTGCCTGACTTTAGTCCCTACAAGATAAACACTTCGGTTGCGCAGGTTTGGATTCATATTTACGAATTAAGCTATGAGTATTGGCATAATTCATTAATTAGTAAAATTGCTTCCACAATCGGCACGCCAATCCAAATTGACAATTATTCTTTGTCCGGGGAATTTGGTCATTTTGTTCGAGTTCTTGTGGAACTTAATTTAAACAAACCCCTAGAAGAATTTGTGATGGCAGAAAGAGTGGGCCATTGCTCCATTGTTTCTCTCAGTTACGAGAATTTGCCTGATTTCTATGTCCATTGACGTATTGTTGGTCATAATATTAATGATAGACATACTACTACTAAAGAGGCTTCTAATAAGGTGGAGACTAGTACCAAGGAGGCTAACCCAGTTCTTGGACGATTTGCTAATCGTGGTTGGGTCCAGGTTAATGAGGGGAAGACTGTGGAGTTTGAAACTTGGGTTCACGTGAAAAAACAATCTGGTCGAGTTAATGAAGGTGGAACATCTACCCATGACATAAATATAAAGAATTCCTTTGAGATTTTGAGCGGGGATGATGTAGAAAATTCAATAGAGAAGGAATCAGAATCCGTTATTTCTAATGAGGATCGTTCAATTTTGGTTGCTGAAAAGGTGCAAAATATATTCCCCAAACCACTGCAGGTGGAATATCCTCCCCTCCTAAGCAACGGGGAGTTATTGTGACTACTAAAAACACGGTGATTCTTTGATAATCTTAATGATAAAAGTAAGGCCGACTTGCAATGTGCGATGGACGAAGTTTCCAAAAGTTTGTTGTTGAATGAATATGAATTGAATTCGAATGAACTTTTGGAGAGCTTTCAAGCCATGGCGGCAATAGCCCCAAAGAGGTGGTCCGATATGACGGAAGAATAAAAGCAAGATGAAAGAACAAGACAAATCAGAAGTTTTAAAGAGCAAGCTAGGCGACTATTCAACTACTCCGCTTGTCATTCACTCATGTGCTCCCTCAGAAGCTATGAAGAATATGAAAATTATGGCTCGAGGTCCTGGACCAACATTCCATAAAATACATCAGACCATCAAGACGATACTCGAGCACGTGCAAAACCAACAAATGACAATATCACTAAAAAATCCTTGAGACATAAATGCCCTTCACTTAAATTACGTTTTTAAGTTATTTTTGTGATTTTTTTCCTGAAATTTTGCATTATTTTTCCTTTGCTACCTGATCGGCTTATGATCAGGACTTTTTTCTTTCTTTTTATATATTCCCATTTATTTAAAAAATAATGTATTTGTAATATACACAACAATGTAGTTGCCTGAATATACATGAATAAAATTGTTATATTCATTTCCAATTCTTTATTTTTGGGAACAAATATTGTATAAAGTTTTGGTTTCATCAAAATGGGGGAAATTGTTAGGAAATTTATTGTATAAATTTTGATGATGCTTTGAAAACTTTGTATTAGGAAGTTGACATACCCCAATTCTGTATGTAAATTATACTTTGTGATAAATAGACTATTAGCTGAGTCAAATAGCAGCTAAGTAGAGTATACAGAAGACTTGCTGAAGAATGCAGAGAAGAATCCAGTAAGTTGTAGCTAAGTGAATCAGAAGACCTTAAATCAAGTACTTCAGCTAAATCTTTCAGAAGACTTACATCAAAGTAAACGAAGGAATGATGGAGATGACTCAAGTCAAGGAAAAAGCAACTGAAGGACTCAGAGACAACTGAAAAGAGTCCGTTGTGTTAAAATCAAACAACTTGCCAGTTTTGGTAATGGTGGCGGAGACCGCATCCTTAAAGCGTTCTGCTTTGAAATAGTGCAAGAATCTTAAGCCAATAGGAAGCCTGCAGAAATCTGATATCTTTTCAGAAGCTTGCAACTATCAGTTTAACAAGGTTGGGTCAGCATCAAAGTTACAACAACAAGACAAACCAACAAATACTAAGTAAGAGTTTGAATTTTGTCTATCTCTTCAATGGACAAAATTTGAACTCCTACAATAAAAGGCTGAGGAATTTTCAGAGAAAATATAGAGCAATGATACGAAAAACACACAGAATTGAGAAGCAAGCATACTAGCAAGAACTGCAAAATACTCTCTCTCAAGCTAAAATTCATATATCCTCAAGCCTAAATCGAAGACACTTCATCCAACACTCACATGGAAAGATAGAAGTTGTTCATCAAGTTGAAGAGGAAATCTTTTGTGAAAACAAACTGGGTCTACAATTCTAAGAATTGAAGAGATTATAGTCAAGGTCGAACTGGATTCAAATTCGAAAGAAGGATGTGTGATCAATACCTGAAAATTTGAAGAGCTAAAGTAGTGAGACAGTTGTCTTACGAAGAGCTGAGTCCCAGAAGATTAGCGGGTTGTATGATCAAAACAATCTTGGACTGTACTTTTGTAACAAAGTTACCATTGTATTAGTGAATTCCCCCTATAGTAGGAGAAGAGTGGAGTAGATGAATTACCCCATACTCGAACCACTATAATTCATGTGTTCTTTAAATTCTTCACTTTAATTTCTGCATTTTATTAACTTGCTTCATTTGCTATCCATTAAGATAATAACAAATTAAACTATAAGTGATGATAAACCAAGCTTTGAAAGGGTGTAAGACTTTCGCTATAAAATAAGAAAACGGATTTTCTAAAAGTTAATTTCTTTTAGTTGGGTTACTCTATCAACAACTCTCTGAGAGTCTTTTGAGTTATTAACTATTCTGTTGAAGTTTAACACAACAGTCTCAAAAGAGTTAGTTGTTTTCTTATAATCTCTGATTTTAAAACAAACAAAAAATTGGGTAAAGTCTATTCAACCCCCCCTTCTAAACTTTACTCTGCACCCCTAGGGACCTATATTAATATATGGTACGTTTGAAAGCATGGGGCAAATGAAGAAAAAAATAACACAAAACAAAAAAAATATTATAATATAATGTGGTTCGATCACTCAGCCTAAAATAACAAGGTTGGCATGAAGAACTTGTTGGAAATTGGTTTTAAGAGTATTGGTTGATGACCTAACTTTGACCAATTTTTTAGTAACTAATTATTTAATTCTGGAGCAATTAAATATTAAAATGTTAATCCACATTTATAGTAGATGAATGTAGTACATTTAACTTCTCAAAACCAATTTGTGGTGAGTAAGAAATAAAATACACAAAACATCACTTGGAAATGAGATAATAGATGATGGGAAGGTGAAAAGACACTCATCCCACATAAGAATAAAATACTAATTTTATTCAATATATCAATAAGTGGGTGTGCAAGATGTAATAACTATACACATGTGAGGTGTGGTGGACAAGGCCACAGGCGCGCGCGTGCCTTCCCCGGTCGGCGGGGGCCGTGTCGAGGCCGTGCCGTGCCTTGATGCCCGACGGGTCGGCCTAGTTTTGCCTGAGAAAACATTTATTTTTTTTATTTGTGGAAGAATAAAAACAAATAAGCTGCAGCTTAAAAGTTGAAACTACATCTTTTAAAATGAAACTGTAGCTTTTAAGATGAAACATACACCACTATTTTAGTGGTCTGCCTACTACTTGGAAGTTACAGCCCACTATCCCTGAAGTTACTGCCCTACAATAAAGAGGCCCCTTACCTGGTTGGAAGTCCTATAAATAGGTTGCATTGTAGTTGTTCAGAATACATTATCATTCTCATTTTATCTTTTGTATTTGCATAAGTGTATACTCAGTTTTTCACATTTCAGTTCGACAGGAGCCTTGAAATTTGCAGTGCTGCTATTTCAAGGATGTAGTTGATTTATCTTTGGGGAAAACACGTTTGTTCCGTCAGCACTATAGGGGACATGTTTATCTTGCGGATAGAGTTTTACTCACCTCAACTTTTTCTACAATCAAATCTGTTCTATTCTCTGTAATAGATAGTTCTTGTTTTTTCTTGTACTCCAGTTTACAGAAATAAACACTTCCATTCCAACAACGTAAGATAAACATTAATTTTCTGTAAACAACGTCGTCTACTTCAAGGGTTAACATTCCGACTACTCCTGCTGCTGAGAAGACAGAAAGGTTTTCTGGTACTAACTTCAAGAGATGGCAATCCAAGATGTTTTTCTATCTGACTACGTTGAGCCTGGCTAAGTTTCGAAGGAATATCCACCAAAGTGGTGGAAGAAAATGAGACCAATAATGAAAACGTCGCTTTCGATGTTTGGGGACATGGTGACTTTCTCGTGCCGCAATTAAGTCCTAAATGGACTGTCTGATTCACTATACAATGTGTATAGTGAAATGAAAAATTCAAAAAGAGCTCTGGAATTCTTTGGAAAAGAAATACCGAACTGAAGATGTTGGTTCCAAGAAGTTCGTGATTGGCATGTTTCTAGATTTCAATATGGTGGATTCTAGAACTGTCGTGGATCGAGTTCAAGAATTGCAGTTGATTATGCATGATATTCGTGCTAAAGGAATGCAATTGGATGAAGCTTTCCAAGTGACGTGCATGATTGAAAATTGTCGCCTGGTTGGAAGGACTTCAAAAATTATTTGAAGCACAAGCGAAAAAAATAAATCTTGAAGAACTAATTATGTGTTTACGAATTGAGGAATGTAATCGCAAATTAGATTCAAGGTTTCAGAAAGATGTTGTTGATGCAAAGGCTAATTTGTTAGAACATGGCTGTTCTAGCAACAACAAAAGAAAACGTGACAATAACTACAAGGGAAAGAAGCCTGTAAACAAAGAGTCATTTACAGGAAATTGTGACAATTTTGGTAAGCCCAACCACATGGCTAAGGACTGCCGGTTTCCTAAAAAATCAAAATATAGACAGCCCAATGCTAATGTGGTTGAGCACAGTGGTGTAATCCAAGATCTGACTTAAATGGATCTATCTGCAGTGGTTTTTGTGGCAAAGCTTGTGGATAATCTAAGAGGGTGGTACATTGACACGGGAGCCACTCGACATGTCTGTTCTGACAAGGACGCGTTCTCTACCTACAACCCTTGTACATGTAGAAAATTTAATATGGGTAATTCTTCATCTTCCGATGTTGCGAGGTTTTGGCAACGTGGTTCTAAAGCTCACTTCTGGAAAAGAGCTATTTTTGAAGGATGTTCTACATGTCCCAGAAATCCGGAAGAATCTAGTGTCAGAATCTCTTCTTGTAAACCATGGTTTCAGACTAATGTTTGAGTCTGAAAAATTATTTTGACTAAGTTTGGACAGTTCCTAGGAAAAGGTTATTTGTATGATGGACTGGTCAAAATGAATGTAATGGCAGTTCGCTATGTAACCGATTCTAGCATCATAAAATTGAGCCTAGTTCTATTATATGCTTGAGTATTCTGATTTGTGGCATGTTAGATTAGGGCATGTTAATCTAAATGCTATAAAAAGATTAATGAAATTGGAATTACTTCCAACTTCAAAATTGATTCTCAAAAGAGATGTGAAATATTTATTGAAGCTAAAATGGCTAAATTACCTTTTCATTTTGTGGAAAGAAATACATTACCTCTAGAATTGATACATACTGATGTATGTGATCTGAAATTTGTGCAAACTAGAGGTGGCAGAAAATATTTCATAACTTTTATTGATGATTGCGCAAGATTTTGCTACTTATATATATATTAAGAAGCAAAACTGAAGCTTTGGAAGCCTTCAAAAATTATAAAACTGAAGTTGAATTCGGAGTGAAAGAGATGGAAAATATGTTGCACCTTTTGAAGAATTATGTAACCAGTGGGAAATAATTCATCAAACTACTGCTCCATATTCACCACAATATAATGGTATTGCTGAATGCAAAAATCGAACTTTAAAAGAAATGATGAATGCCATGTTGATTAGTTTTGGGCTACCTCAGAACATGTGGGGGGGACGTTGTTTTAACAGCAAACCACATTTTAAATAAAATTCCACTTAAAGGAAAAAATAAGACACCTTATAAATTGTGAAAAATATAAGCCATGTTATAAATACCTTAAAGTGTGGGGGTGTTTGGCTAAGGTAGCAATACCTGAACCCAAACAAGTCAAAATTGTCCCATAGATGGTTGATTGTATTTTATAAGATATGCATACAACAGTAGTGCATATCGTTTCTTGGTACACAAGTCAGAAAATCCATAAATATCTGAAGGTACCATAATTGAATCAAGAAATGCTATATTTCTTGAAAATGTATATCTTTGTAAAGAAAGGATTGAAATGAGTTCTAACAAAAGAACTCATGAGAAAGCAAGTAGTTCTTCACAAGGGAGTGAAGAACCAAGACGAAGTAAAAGGACTAAAACTGCTACGTCATTTGGTCCTGATTTTGTCACATACTCGTTTGACGGTGAGCCAAGTATAGTTAAAGAGGCTCTGTCTAGTCCAGATGCTCCGCTCTGGAAAGAATCCATCATTAGTGAAATAGAATCCATTTTACAAAATTATACCTGGGAGTTGGTTGATCTCCCTAGAAAGCAGAGAAAAGAGCAACTTTCCACCGGAGAATTGGAGAGATCGATCAATACCGCAACCACACCTTCGAGGATTGAAGATAGATCGAGAGATCGTCAACATCCCCGAGTTCACTCATTCCATAGTATTTTTTTATTTTCAATTAGTTAGACATGAACATGAATAATTTGTCTATGGATTATTTATTTTCTATGTCTGGCTAAACTTCTTGTGATTCCCGGGTTTGGGAGTAGGTTAATGGATACTTTTATTTGATGATTAATTACAATTGAAGTTAATGTTTTCCAACCCTATTCAAGTACTTTTCTTTAATTCTTGTTTTATCAAAATGCGATTGGTTTAACTTGTTTGATGTATTGATTCATAATTCTAACCGATGAGTTTCAATACTAGATCTATGAGTACTTGACATGAATATCTTGCATGATTGAGAAGTCTGTGAATATTCGTGAGGATTTATAATCTTTTGAGCTTTTGGGAGTTGGATATCTCATGTTGAGTAGAGATGCTAGCATAGATATTCCAATCAACGTTTTTACATGCATCTGGAGAGAGAGGGTAAATTACTTTTGTGATTGTTCTATAGGGAAGAATATGTTTAACTTTGGTTTGATTAATCTAATAATAAAATGGGATATTAACTGAAATCATAACCCAGGAATCCATTCATCTACTTGATCCTTTACCATTTTTTTACTTTGTTTCTTTTAGGATAAATTTCTGCTTTAGTTTATAAAACCAAATCACTCACTTTAGATCGTCTAGATAAAAATAAGGCTATTATAATCCAGTACTTAGTACACTAATTTATTAGTCCCTGTGGATTCAACCTTGTTAACCCTATTCTATAAACTACGTCGTACACTTGCGGTGAAGCTAAAAAATAAGGTGAACAGTGACAAGTGTTTATGTTAAAGGCTCATCAAATCCATTTGTCATGGTTTGGGCCAAAAAAGAGACAAGTTGTTCAGAGCCATCTATTATGCGAGCAGAACTTTAGACAGCGCCCAACAAAACTACACCACCACAGAGAAGGAAATTGTGGCAATTGTGTTTGCATTCGATAAGTTCCGATCTTACTTGATTGGAACTAAGACGATAGTCCACACCGACCACGCGACGATCCAATATCTATTCGACAAGAAGGATGCCAAACCGAGACTGATTCGGTGGATCCTTTTGTTGCAAGAGTTTGATGTGGAAGTTCGAGATAGAAAGGGTTGCGGGAACGTGGTGGCAGATCACTTGTCCAGGTTGGAGTATAAGAAAGATGAGAAAGAGGGCACAAAGGCAACTAAGGAGGAGTTCCCCGATGAGCAACTTCTAATGTTACAGGCTAAATTCCCATGGTATGCGGATTTTGTTAATTATTTGGTTGCAGGGGTCATGCCTCCAGATTTATCTTCCTATCAAAAGAAGAAGTTCCTCCATGATGTCAAGTTCTACATGTGGGACGACCCCTTACTCTTTAAGAGGTGCGCAAACACTATCATCCGACGATGTGTGCCTCAAGAAGAGTGGGAGGGAGTTCTACAACAGTTCCATTCTTCACCTTCCGGGGGACACTTCGGGCCGACACGTACTGCGGCAAAGGTATTGCAAAGTGGTTTGTACTGGCCTACGTTATCTAATGATTGCTATCTATATATGCAGCAATGTGATAGGTGCCAACGGATGGGGAACATCTCGAGACGACATGAGATGCCTATGACCAATGTGATGGAAGTCGAGCTCTTTGATGTGTGGGGATTGACTATATGGGTCCCTTTCCATCTTCTTCGGGTTATCAGTACATTCTACTTGCAGTGGAGTACGTATCTCGATGGGTTGAGGCGATTCCGGCACAAACCAATGATGCGCGCGTAGTGCTCAAATTCCTAAAGAAAAATATATTCACTCGGTTTGGAACCCCGAGAGCTTTGATTAGCGACGGGGGGTCACATTTTGTGAATAAATTGATGAGCACTTTACTTGCGAAGTATGGGGTCAAGCACAAGGTGGCATTAGCATACCATCCGCAAGCAAATGGGCAAGCAGAGGTAGCCAATCGCGAGATTAAGCAAATCTTAGAGAAGACAGTAAATATAAATCGCAAGGATTGGGCTATGAAGTTAGATGATGCGTTGTGGGCATATCGGACTGCGTACAAGACACCATTGGGCGCATCACCGTATTAGTTAGTATTCGGGAAATCGTGTCACTTGTCCGTAGAATTGGAGCATAAGGCATTTTGGGCTGTGAAAAGTTAAATTTTGACTTCCAAGCAGCGGGTGAGAAGAGACTCTTACATTTAAATGAGATGGAGGAGTTCCGAGATGAAGCCTATGAAAATACCCGGATCTACAAGGAACGAACCAAACGATGGCACGATCGAATGATAAAGAAGAGAGAGTTTTTACCGGGTGAACAAGTCCTTTTGTTTAACTCGTGTCTTAAACTCTTTCTGGGAAAACTTAAGTCTAGATGGTCGGGGCCGTTTGTGAAAAAGGTGTTAAATCCTCCGGGAATAGTGGAATTGTTGAGCCGAGATGGGGAGACGTTCATGGTAAATGGCCAGAGGATCAAGCATTACCTTCATAGAGATCAAAAAGAAGAGGTGACACGCCTAACTTTGCTAGAGTCGTGATCGAGTAAACAGGCGTCAAGCTATAGACGTTAAATTTAGCGCTTGTTGGGAGGCAACCCAACGGTTTGCTGTTTTATTTCTTCCCATGTTTTCTTGGTTTGTTTTCCCTTTTCTAAGTTAGGATTTCTATGCTGTCATAGGTTAGGATTTTCTTGTTTTCCCTATTTTTTTAAAAAAAGGAAAAGAACGAGCTGAAGTGCGGTACCCAGCACGGGCAGGACGTGCGCCTTGCGCACGGCCCGTGCGGGCACCAGCACATGGAATTAAATTTGCGGCACCCCGCACGGGCAGCCCGTGCTCCTTGCGCACGGCCCGTGCGGTGTCCAGATTTTGGAGCCGAAGTTCGACCCCAAAGACGGGCGGCGTGCGCTTGGCGCCGCGCACGCCCGTGCTCTGTTAACTAAAATGGACTAAAGAACGCGCATGGGGTAAAATTTTTCACATCTTCTCACTCTCTCTTGCGCGCAGACACACCAAGCTCGAGCACCTCTCAAATTTTTGCAAATTTCACTTAGATTCTCACCACATATTCACATCCCACACTACTCACACAAGAATTACACACTTAAACATGCTTTGAAAGAGGATTTGAGTAGAAGAAGCACCTAGGGTTTCAACTTTCACCTCTTTCCGAATTTTCGAGATTTAAGGTATGAATTTCACTTTTTGTTCCGAATTTCTTGAGGATTATGGATTAGAGTTCTTATATGGTGCATGTTTGATGAATTTGCCATGATTTAACTTGATTTTTTCTATTGGGCATTTTATCGAACACCTTGTGGGTTGTTGAATTAGGATATTTGTGGTTGATTGTTTGATGAATTGTACATGAGCTTGATTATTTAGGGTGTTAGTGACTAAGATTCTCTGCGATTACATTGTTATTTGGGCTTAGAAGCTTAATTGTTGATTAAATTGTAGGGATGAGGCACTATGCCGTATTTGAATTATTGTATGTAATTCATCGCTTTCTTGTTATACTTGGCATGTACGTATTCTCACAAGTGTTTTATCAGGTACTAACTCGAACATATGGCTGAACAAAGGAACCGAAAAAACCGAGGTAGATGAGGATGAGGGCCGCTGTCGCACGACAACCGCCACACCCAGACAGCCCCGAGGCTTATGGGCTCACTCTGACAGAGAACGATGAATTGGAGCGATGGAACAGGTTGATCACTCATTCTTTCACGCCGACAAGATATACCGACGATGATTGTACCCGAGCTCTTGGGATACATGAGGAGGTTTGGCAGATGTTTGAATGAGTTGGGTGGACCGCCTTCATGCAAGGGCGGTGGCCAACATTTAAGACACTAGCGCTCGAGTTCCTGAGCACCGTGGATATTACTGAGACGCGAGCAAACAATGAGCCCCAGAAAATCCATTTTCCATTGGGCAACGTCTGGAGGCACGTCACTATCTCCCAACTTAACGAGATTTTTGGGGTACCTTCTAACTCCCCTTTCCGGACCACAATGAATTATAGCCAGTATGATTTCTGGCGATTGTTGGTTGAGACACCAGAGACCGCTATATGCGGCACGCACGTCAAAGGCATCGTTAATCCGAAACCTTGTCTTCCGCTACATCCAAAAAGTAACGGCTCACTCAGTGTACGCGCTCGGCACAACAACAAGGGTGTGCAAGCTCTGGAGCTATTCCTACTTTGGTGTATGCTCACCCGCACCCCTTACAACATGGTGGCTCACTTTGTGGAACACGCCGTGTATATTTCCAAACAGGAAGTGGGGATAATACTAATTGGGGGAATGCTCACCCCCATTGCTCAATATTTTGGGGTTGATATGTGCAGAATGGAGCCGATAGCGGGCAGTCGGAGCATCAACATGAACGCCCTCCGCACGATGAAAATCATAACAGACGAGGAGAACATCCTCTATTTTCAACAAAGGGTTGGACCGGCCTTTCCTACTTCCTAACCCGCAGCTCACAGCTGTGGTGGACAATGAAAGTAACTGGCTCATGAACTCTGAGGCACATATCAGAGTCATGGAAGGCCTGACTGCAAGGAAAAGGAGGAGGGTAGAAGGGTTACCCAATGAAGAGGATTTGGCGATTGAGGAAAGGGAATATGATCGGCAAGAGAGGGGCTTTGAGTAGGGCTTCCACAGGGGAGGCCCGACATTCTAGAGAGCTCCCACCAAGGTGAGAAGCGTGGGGGACAAGATTATCATGATAGACTCTATGCTTTTGAGGAGAGCATGCGACAGCACAGGGATGATTTTCGGCATCACCAGGATGATTTCCAGCAGTATCGGGATGATTTCCAGTAGTACTGGGATGATTTCCGGCATCACCAGGAGGAGTTTCGTACTTTCCGAACAGAGCAGGAGCAGAGGTACCAAGCCCAGGAGTTGAGGTACCAAGCTCAGGAGCAGCAGGAGTTGGAGATGTTGCAGACGATGCATCAGATACAAATGTGGCACAACTCCCAGGGCCACTTTCCGCCGCCACCCCCACAGTGATCCAGGTCTTTTCCACACTTTTCTTTGAAATTCCATCTTCTCTTCTATGCGCTATAATTTCATTCAAGTTTGGGGGGAGAGGTAGTAATTTTATTGAAGGGTGTGGCATTTTTGCATTCATGTAGTTGCATTTATAGCATGTAGGTTGCATTGCATTAGATCTTTATTTTTTATTTTTAGCACGTTTATTGCTTTAGCACGTTTATTGCTTTCTTAGTTGTTTAGGAAGTGAGTTGACCGCTATTGTGTGCTTGTCGTGATCTGGGGAGCATTTGTTGAACAGTTTGTGTTGTTTTGAATTGGGTGTTGAGCGTGAGTTGACCGGGTTGAGAATAAATGATATGGAGCATGTGAATATTGGAATCATGGTTGATATACTTTGAATTACACACTTACAAGACTGTGAGCTTCTTGAGCCTTTACTGCTTTTATTATATGCAGTCTTGTTTGTTGATTAAGTGTGTCATTCATGTTGATTTGAATTCTAGAACTTGCTCTGGTATCTCCGTCGAAGTCACATGTTGTATGCAGTTTATGAAAATGATTTTAGGCCATTTTTGTTAAGCCTTTCAAGCCTTTTTGCCTACCTTATGATATTTAATTTCCCTAGTTAGCCAATTTGAGCCTATTGCCTAATTTTTGATAGCCACATTTCAAGCCTTAAGCCTTAACTTGATATATCTATTTTCCTAAGCTTGAGCGTATATCATTGAGTAAAATGATTGAATAAAGGGTTGAATGAAAGGGTATCGAGAAGTTAGAAAATGGTGTATATGTTGGGTGATTGGGAATAAAAGAAAAAAATGAGGAAAAGGGAGGATACTCACAAAAGAGTCGGAAAAAAAACAACTGCATAAGTGAGTTGGCCATAAATGAACATATAGGCTGGGAATGGTGATGTAAGGCGAAAGAGAATAAATTGTATGAAAAAGAAGGGAGAAATAGAGATATGATAGAATAAAAGGTGACTGGGGGTGCATAGTTGATTTGAATAAGAATAATTGTTTAAGAAAAACAATGTGCTTACCAATCTATACGCTTAAGTTTGAGTCACTTTATCCATATTTCCCTACCTTAACCAAAGAGCCTTCATTACAACCATAAGCAAAGTCCTTTCTGATTTGTGAATTGCATACAATCGAGTGGCGGAGATGTGAGACGATTTGCAAGCATATGGTAATTCTTCAACATTGATATGACTTGAGCGAATACACGTCCCTTATTATCCTAGTGAGTAGAGTATACACTTTATCCATGAGAGGCGTGATTTGAAGTGTTTGCCATGATTTTGATAGACTTGTGCTCGTGTTAGATATTTGAAGCTTGGTTGGTTTGTGCTTGATGTCTATGGATAAACGACATGAATTGTGATGCGTTGTTCTTGATCCCAGCTCCTAGATTTAATTGTTTATAATCTATGAGTACTTGACATGAATATCTTGCATGATTGAGAAGTCTGTGAATATTCGTGAGGATTTATAATCTTTTGAGCTTTTGGGAGTTGGATATCTCATGTTGAGTAGAGATGCTAGCATAGATATTCCAATCAACACTTTTACATGCATCTCGAGAGAGAGGGTAAATTACTTTTGTGATTGTTCTATAGGAAAGAATACGTTTAATTTGGTTTGATTAGTCTGATAATAAAAGGGGATATTAACTGAAACCATAACCCAGGAATCCATTCATCTACTTGATCTTTTAATCAACTCTTTGCTTTGTTTCTTTTAGGATAAATTTCTGCTTTAGTTTATAAAACCAATTCACTCACTTTAGATCGTCTAGATAAAAATAAGGCTCTTATAATCCAGTACTTAGTACATTAATTTATTAGTCCCTGTGGATTCAGTCTTGCTAACCCTATTCTATAAACTGCACCGTACACTTGCGGTGAAGCTAAAAAATAAGGCGAACATTGACAAGTGTGTTTACGTTAAAGGCTCATCAAATGCATTTGTCATGGTTTGTCTATACGTAGACGATATGTTGATCATGGGCAGTAGTCATGATATAATCATAGACACTAAGAAATGTTTAAAAGGAATTTTGACATCAAAGACATGGGGATTACTGATATGATTCTCGGAATCAAAATTGGCAGAACATCTAAAGGAATTAGCTTGACACAACCCCACTATGTGGAGAAGTGCTCAAGAAATTCAATGCTTTTGATGGCCCACCATCCAAAACGTCCATTGATTTGAGCATAAATCTAGTAGCTAATAAGCGAGAACCAATAGCTCGGTTGGAATATACTCGAAATTGATAGGAAGTTTGATGTATATTACAAATTGTACACGCCCGGATCTTGCCTATCCCTGTAAATAAATTGAGTAGGTATACAAGCAATCCAAGCCAAAAGCATTGGAAAACACTAACTAGGGTATTAAGATATTTAAAATACACCTGAGTTATGGAATAAACTACTCAAAATACCCTACGAAGACTTGAAGGGTATAGTGAGGCTAATGGATTTTGATTCAAAGGACTCCTACTCCATTAGTGGATATATATTTACTATTGGGGAGGAGCAAAGATCATGGAAATCCACAAAGCGACTTATATAACTTGATCCACCATGGAATCGAGTTTATAGCTTTTGATAAAGTGGCGAAGAAGTTTGAATGTCCTCGTAATTTCTTAGAGGATATTCCATGTCGGAAAAAGCCAGTGCCTCTAGGATGATTATTTGTGATAGTCAAGCTACTATAGGGAGAGCACAAAGTAATATGTATAACGCTAAGTCTAGACATATCCGTTGTAGACATAATATAGTAAGACAATTAATCTCTAATGGTGTTATATCAATTGACTATGTAAAGTCAAAGGATAATATAGTGGATCCGCTCACGAAATGGCTTAACCGAGATCAATTGAGTAAATTTCTAGAGGGAATGAGACTAAAATCCACAATTTAAAGAACGATTAAATTGATAACCCAACCTTGGTGACTGGAGATCCCAAGAATTTGGTTTAATGGGAAAACTAAACTTTAAAAGTTCAGTTAAACACTTGTAAATCAGTCAACCCGTCCCTAGAAGGCAAAACAAGTGCAATAATCTTATTGGTTGTGGTAAGGTTAAGTCTTAAAGACTTTTAATAATAATTGACTTGGTCAAAAGAGATCACCTACATAAGCGAGAAGTGAGGGCCACTTCAATGTAAAACTTATGAATTCAAAGTGTTGTCCATGGCCAAAAAGGATACAACCGAAGAATGGAATGTGATAGAGGTCATATTGTATAAATGTCACTGAATAGGTATACACGAAGGAGGAATAGTTCAAAGCATTGCGTCCACTAGCGGTATATCGGATGATATTTAAAAAGGAAGGTTCAAAGTCGCAAACTACCTATCCTGATACAATATGGTTTCAACTAGACTGAGTATAAGAGTCTGCATTTTCATGTGCATTTTATTTCCACTCATGTGAGGGATTGTTAGAAATTGGTTTTAAAAGTATTGGTTGATGACCTAACTTTGACCAATTTTCTAGTGACTAATTATTTAATTTTGGAGGAATTAAATATTAAAATGATAATCTACGTTTTTAGTAAATGAATGTAATATATTTAACTTCTCAAAACTAATTTGTGGTGAGTGAGAAATAAAATATACAAAGTAGTCACTTGGAAATAGGATAATGGATGATGGGAAGGTGAAAAGACACACATCCCACATAGAAATAAAATACTAATTTCATTCAATATATCAATTAGCGGGTGTTCAAGAGTGTGCAAAATGAAATAACTATACACATGTGAGGTGTGGTGGGCAAGGCCACACGCGCGCGCACCCGCTCGGCCCAGCGCCGGGCCCGGGGCCATGGGCCGAGACCCGTGTCCCGACTGGGCCTAGTTTTTCATAGAAAATATTTATTTTTTATTAATAAAAATAAATAAGTTGCAGCTTAAAAGCTGAAACTGCATCTTTTAAAATGAAACTGCAACTTTTAAGATGAAACAGACACCACTATTTCAGTGGTCTGCCCACTACTTGGAGGTTACAGTATAATGGCAGTTGAAGAGTGCCTACTACCTGGAGGTTTCAGCCCACTATCCCTGAAGTTACTGCCCTGCAGTAAAGATGCCCCTTACCTGGTTGGAAGTCCTATAAATAGGCTGCATTGTAGCTATTCAGAATACACTATCATTCTCATTTTATCTTCTGTATTTGCATAAGTGTATACTCAGTTTTTCATATTTCAGTTCGATAGGAGCCTTGAAATTTGCAGTGCTGCTATTTCAAGGATGTAGCTGTTGTATCTTTCGGGATAACACGTATGTTCTGTCAGCACTATATGGGACGTGTTTATCTTGCGGATAGAGTTCTACTTGCCTCAGCTTTTCTGCAATTTTCGATTTTGTTCTATTCTATATAATAAATAGTTCTTGTTTTTCTTGTACTCGGTTCGTAAATAAACACTTCCATTCCAACAGAACTAGAACTGGAATTATTTGTAGACATGCAATATTTATAAATCAAATGCAAAAGAATAATTTAATTTTGCAGAGTTGTTTATTGGTTATTTTCCCTTTCTTTTTCTGTCTTATACTGCAATAAATGTAATTGAATAAATTATCTTGAAAAAAAAAAGTAAAATGATTGTTTTTATGAGTTAATGGACGTTTCATGCGTAAAATGTCAAAATAAATAGTATAGAGAAAGTGTTGTGAATAAAATTATCTTCAACTTTCTTAGTTTTATTTCCGAATTATAAACTTGTAAAGCTTAAAAGCCTTAAAAAACAAGGAATAATATCTCAATCTTGTGATTGTTACACACTAAATTGTCGTATTAAAATTTCAAACTGTTAGGTATCTTATAAAGATAAATCATTTATGGGCAAGTCTCATGTCAGACCGTCTAACGGATCTAATCCGTTAGACAGATTCAAATACCCGGTCAACGGTCAATTCATCTGTTCACCCTCATAACCACTAATACCACAACAACAACATCCGCTGGCCGCTGCTAATAGATTTTAGGAGGGCTATTAACACTTTTTGGTAGGATTACTAATATTTTTCAGGAAAAATACTAAAATGCCTTTATTCGAAAAATATAATATTTTTAATAAGATTATTAGTACATTTAGGGGAAATATTAATACTTTTGCGGGAAAAAATCGGTATTTTTCATGATAATTATTAAAAAAACGCTCAAGGGGTTATTAATACATTTCCAGTGGATTATTAATACTTTTCTGAGGAATTGCTAATAATTTTCACGGGAAAAACTAATACTTTTGAGGGTTGCCAAATAATACGTACACCACTATCTAATATTTTTCAAGGGGACAATTAGTACATTTTAGGTGAATTACTAATACTTTTGAGAGAAAAAATCAATATATTTCATGAGGGCTACTAAAAATATTGTTGAAGAGGATTACTAATACTTTTTAGGGGAAAAACTAATACTTTTAACAAGCCCTAATATTACGAAAAAAACACTGATCCAGAGATCCTATGATACCGCCCCAAAATATTACAAAAAGGCTACCGGTACATGAAATTGCAATAAAACCCGGGTCGGATTAGATCCGTCTAACGAAAAAGACCTATTAGATGGTCTAGCCCAAGTTTTTGTCATTATTTATTTAGTGCCTGGAATCATAAACGAGATTTGAATAATTTATTTCATTTATGAATTTCCATAAATGGTTTTCATTTGACCAAAATTCCGTACTTCATTAGAGAACATAAACGAATCGAACCAATATGTGAAGAAAATAGATAGTCTCTTTGATTGTATGCTTTTAGAGGAAGAAGGGTTAAAGTCTAACACAAATATGATTTTGAAACTTAATTATCGATTTATATAGTTATTCATTTATTAATTCAGAATAATGTCCATGTTAAATGGCAATAATAAAGTTGCAGAAAAATGAAATTTTAAGATCAAATTTTACGAGGCTTTAATAGTAATTGATTAGTTGATAATAGATAAAAAACATATTGAAATTTAGTGGTCAATTTCGTCTCACTCTCTTGTCTTAAATATTTAATGGGTTATTATAGGAAAAAAAGAGGGAAAATAAAAGTAAATGAAAAAAATAATGCTGAGAACATTTAGTCAAACATGATATGTAATCATTTTTATTTTCCGTTTTTGGCATATGAAATTGAAAGTTCATAAAGAACGATTTATAAATTAGTTTTCGTATTGTGTGATACTACAATTCTGAATTAATTACTAATAACTGTTACAGTAGGACTTGATTATTCATTCTTAAAAATCAAATGTACAAATTAATTAAATCATTATTAATATAATTAATAATATACATCTCATAATTATTACCTATTATTAAAATTTATGAGAAACCTAAGTATTAATTAAAATATGTTATATGTTCATACAAAGAATATGAAGTACAATCTAATAAAACAGAATTTCTGGCAATCATAAATTATTCAAAACAATTGACCAACTATTATGAGAATCATATCAAAACCATTAACCATCCGGTTTAATGTACCTTATTTTTATTATAATCCCAAGAAATCAAAAGTTTAATCACCATAAAGGCATAAATAGATTTTCTTTATTTTTTTTTTTAAAAAAAGAATGAGATAAGACTTACAACCACAGAATTTGTTGGCTATTACCTACAGCAGTGTAATTATTTAAAATATGCATCTCATAATTATTACCTATATATAGAATTAGGACCCCATTTTCCCTTCTCTCTCTCTCCCTCTTAGTCTTATTATTATTATTATTATTATTATTATTATGTGGAAATGGCCCGAAAAGTCCGAACAACTTTCCTATACGTTGTCGTTTCGGTCTTCTTCTGCGCCTCCCTCTACCACCACTACCTCCGCGACGCGATCTCCGCCTTCTCCTCCGACCTGCTTCCGCCGTCCCCCGCCATCATCTCCACCTCCTCCTCTTCCGCCAATTTAGCCATCCATGAAAACCTCACCGACGCAGCCGTCAGTACCCCTCTCATCACCCCCTCCTCCTCATTGCCACCGCCACAACCAATGTCGATCGTCGCGGTTCTCCTCCCTGACTGGGAGGTTCTCGTAATTGTCTCGCCTGAAACCACTCCGTCAAATCTCGATGGTTACTCCTGTTTATTCGATACAGGTGAGATATCCCCCGCGACTTTCTCCGGCGTGTTGCCTTTTCCAGATCGAGTGACGTTTAGTTGTATTCTGCCTGTGAGAGCTCGTCGGAGGCTCCCTTTCAAGCAACCTTTGCTGTCGAATTCTCCGGGGAGAGAATCGCCTCCGCCGCTGCCGCTGCCGCTCCCGCTGTGGTCTCACATGGTGTACGATTCTCTGACGACGGACGACGACGTCGTTCTATTCGTGAAGGGCGTGAACGTTCGACAGGGAATAAATCGGGAGCCGAGGGAATTCCGTTGCGTGTTTGGTGACGACACGATTAACGGCGTCAAAACCGCCGTCACGACTTCTATGCAAGAGGTGTTCCGCTGCAAACGACCCGAACTAACGACGGTTGGCGGGGAATCCGTCCCTGCTGTGAAGGTCTCCTTGGAGATTGTCGCAGAAAATAGGGTGGTCCCATCAGTGGCGTACTATACGCTCCCGCGCAAGTTAGAATCAAACAACGGCAAATCTCTACTGTGCGCCAGCACCATGGTGTACGATGTGGCCAAGTTCCTGAAGGAATGGGTTTTGTACCACTCCAAAATTGGGGTCGAAAAATTCGTATTGTACGACAATGGCAGTGATGATGATCTCCAAAAATCCGTGGACGAGCTCGTCAAACAAGGTTTCGATATCAACACATACTTTTGGCGATGGCCTAAAACTCAAGAAGCGGGTTTCTCACACAGTGCGATTTATGCTAAAGATGTTTGTTCATGGATGATGTATTTAGACGTCGATGAATTCATATATTCTCCGAATTGGCAAAACTTCTCCGAGCCATCAAAATCATTGTTACATCCTCTAATTCTATCCAATTCATCAAAATTAGGCCAAATTAGCATTAATTGTCATGAATTTGGCCCCTCCGATCAAAAGGAGCATCCGATAATGGGAGTGATACAAGGGTACAACTGTCGCAGAATGTACGAAAATCGACACAAGTCGATCGTCTTACTAGACGCTATTGATGATTCTTTGCTTAATGTGATACACCATTTTTACTTAAGGCCTGGTTACAAGACTAAGAAATTGAGTACTAACTCAATGGTGGTTAATCACTACAAGTATCAAGCATGGCCCGAGTTTAAGGCCAAGTTCAGGAGGCGCGTGTCGGCTTATGTTTTGGATTGGACCCAAAAATTGAATCCTCGTTCCAACGATCGAACGCCCGGGTTAGGGTTTGCTCCGGTCGAGCCGCGAGGGTGGGCTCACAAGTTTTGCGAGGTACGTGATAATATGTTGAAGGATTTGACATTGAGATGGTTTGGAATATCGGAATCAAATTCTGGGTTAAAAATGGCTTGGCAAAGATGATTGGATATTTGTTTGATCAATTTAAGGAAAGATTAGTAGGGCTATAAAGGAGTGTTTGCATACTCTAAAGAAAAGTGATCAGCTTCTTAATTACCTCATAAGCTGTGAACCACTTTTTTTTTTTTTCTTTTTTTTGCAAAACATTCCTACAGATGATTAGTTCTTGTGGTGCAATTGGGTCGTTATTCGTTGTTTGCTTATGGTGGAAGAAGAGAATTAATCTTGGCGATAGGTTAAGGATTGAGGAAAAGAATATGCACATGCAGATGAAGAATGCTTTGATCACTCAAAGCCCAAAGAAAATATATATGTTTTGGCATGCTTTTTATGTTTTTTTCATTTGTTTATTAGATTTATCTATGAGAATTAGAGTTAGGGAGAGAGAGGTTTATTTTATTTTCATTTGGTAGGATTTGACTTTAATTTGTTCATAATCATAGTGATATATAGGGCCCATTGGCTAGAAATATTAATTCATTGTACAATTCTTTCAAAATAGATTGATATTAATTGATGATAAATTACAGAGAAGAAGATAAACTATAGGAGCATTGATCCATTGCTTGTGTTTGTGTAGTTCATTGTATTTATGTAAATATATGTCAATAATTTGTGAACTCGATTAACAGTGGTAATATTTGAAGTGACTGACTGACTGTCAAATAATGGTAAATTTAAGGTGTTTTAAAATTGAATCCTGCAGAAACTTGAAAGTTCCTGAATTTGAATGTGATTGAACCTGAACAAAAATTTGTATAAGACGGTTTAATGAATATAATCAATGAAATTAATTCTATATGTAAATAGAATTTTAATCCAAACTCAAACTCATAAAAAAAACTCATTGTTTTCACAGTCTAGTATAAAATAACCTCTTGGACTATATATATATATATATATATATACATATATATAGGATATGGATCAAATAGGTCCTCCTACTTGGGGTGAGTCCATGGGGACACATCCTAACCATAGATCAACAAGGTCCAGATTTTTAGGGCTTTTTTATGTTTATTTTTTTGTTTCAGCAATTAAAAAGGGTAGGGTGTTAATTTGGCACTTTAGAATCAGTTACTAAGATTTCATTCCCTCTTTCACGTGATTTCACCCACTCTTCACGCATACTCTCTCTCCAGCGTTTCAGTTTCAAAAAAATTTCTCTGTTGCTTATGTAGTATAGGGTTGTTGCTTATGACTTGCTTATGTAGTTAATGTATCCGTGGTGCATACATAGTGTATATTCGTTGCTTATGTAGTATAAGCTTGTTGCTTATGTAGTATGGGTTTGTTGCTTATGACTTGCTTATGTAGTTAATGTATTCGTGGTGCATACGTAGTGTATATTTGTTGCTTATCTAATATAGACTTGTTGCTTATGTAGTATGAGTTTGTTGCTTATGACTTGCTTATGTAGTTAATGTATCCGTGGTGCATACGTAGTGTATATTCGTTGTTTATGTAGTATAGGCTTGTTGCTTATGTAGTATGGGTTTGTTGCTATGACTTGCTTATGCAGCTAATATATTCGTGGTGCATACGTAGTGTATATTTGTTGCTTATGTAGTATAGGATTGTTGCTTATGTAGTATGGATTTGTTGCTTATGACTTGCTTATGTAGTTAATGGTATATAAAACACAATGACACATCTACACAAGCAATAAATTACATCTTCATAAGCAAACTTCGAACTAAAGTCAAGCTCTAGCAAAATATGGCAAATTGTCTGCAACGTTTTTCACACAATAGTGCGTTGAAGAAGAAGGATGAATGATTTCTCAAGTAGTTAGTTGAATTGTCAATTTTTATTTCCAAAATCACAAACTAAAAAAGAAGGAGGATGATTAAGGAAGATGAGATTGTTCAAGTTGAATTTGATGTGAGATTTGGATAGATTGTGTGATCATAATAGGGAGAGGGTTATAGGATGACCACTTTCTCTAATTACCAACATTTAAGTCTGAATTTTTAGCTCTAAAATCACAACACATTGAAAAATCTAGATTTTTTAGGATTGGTTGTGATTTTAGAGCTACCCTCTCCCTATGTGTATATATTAAATGTTGGTAATTAGAGAAAGGGGTAAATTAGTCATCCTACAAAATTACCCAATATTAATGGGAGGGTTATATGAGACATTATGATCACACAATCTAGCCACATCCAATTTTCTCAACATCAAATTAAAAATTTGATTAAATGTGAACAAAAATTATCATTCCTTAATCATCCTCCTTCATTATGATCACACAATCTATCCAAACTCACATCAAATTCAACGTGAGAAATCTTCCTTAATCATCCTTCTTCTTCAACTCGCACTGAGAAATCATTCATCCTTCTTCTTCAACGCACTAAAAAAGTTTGCAGATAATTTGCCATAGTTGCTAGAGCTTGACTTCAGTTCGAAGTTTGCTTATGAAGATGTAATTGTTGCTTGTGTAGATGTGTCATTGTGTTTTTATATACCATTAACTATAAAAGCAAGTCATAAGCAACAAATCCATACTACATAAGCAACAATCCTATACTACATAAGCAACAAATATACACTACGTATGCACCATGAATACATTAGCTACATAAGCAAGTCATAGCAACAAACCCATACTACATAAGCAACAAGCCTATACTACATAAGCAACGAATATACACTATGTATGCACCACGGATACATTAACTACATAAGCAAGTCATAAGCAACAAACTCATACTACATAAGCAACAAGTCTATATTAGATAAGCAACAAATATACACTACGTATGCACCACGAATACATTAACTACATAAGCAAGTCATAAGCAACAAACCCATACTACATAAGCAACAAGCTTATACTACATAAGCAACGAATATACACTACGTATGCACCACGGATACATTAACTACATAAGCAAGTCATAAGCAACAAACTCATACTACATAAGCAACAGAGAAATTTTTTTGAAACTGAAACGCTGGAGAGAGAGTATGCGTGAAGAGTGGGTGAAATCACGTGAAAGAGGGAATAAAATCTTAGTAACTGATTCTAAAGTGCCAAATTACCACCCTACCCTTTTTAATTGTTGAAACAAAAAATTAAACATTAAAAAGCCCTAAAAAACTAGACCACCAAAAATTGTTGATCTATGGTTAGGATGTGTCCCCATGGACTCACCCCAAGTAGGAGGACCTATTTGATCCATATCCTATATATAAATATACATATATATATATATATTATTTTGACATCTTAAATGTGTGAATTATTTGTTGAATTAATATTGTTGATTACTAAAATTTTCCATTAAATATTTATTGTTGTTGGATTGACCTGATTAGTGGGGCCCCAGCAAGCTTCGCACAACAAATTCATGCAGTAATTCACTTTGAGGTTTCTGACCGTGAGAATCGGGATGACAAATGGAATCGAAATCGGGTTTCAAATCAGAACCAGAATCGAAATTTTTGACCAGTCAATGGTTTAAAAACTGGAATTGGAACCAGCCGGTTTCTTGGTATCAAAAACCGTGGAACTGACGATTTTAACCGTCAGTAGAACCATGGTGGAACCGGGCGGTTAAAACCGTCGGTTTTAAGATTAAAACCAATAAAATTTTTTGGTAAAAATATGCTAGAAGAAATAATAAATGTTTATTATGATATTTTATATTCGTAACTACATGAGACACGTTTTAAACTCAATATTGTAAAGGAACTACTTTAACTTTGATTATTTTATACTCTAATAGTATATATAGACAATTTAATATTATTATCAATGTTAAGTACGTACAAAACTTAATTTAATATTAACTCCAAGTCCTTTTTTTTATTTCTCGTTTTTTAACTGAAATTAATAAATCATTATAAAAAAATCAAAAGATAAACAACCGGGTTCCAAATCGAAACCGGAACCATGACCACCCCTTCGTGAGAACACGTACATGTAGTTATTTCACTTAAAAAAATTATTAAAATGGTATATAGAATCGAATGGGCATGTTTTATTTGTTCACTTTCGCTGATCATGTTGAATGATGAGTCCTAATTAATGTTTAAAGAATGTTGGAGATGATGATTTCCAATGAAGTATAATAAAATTGATGAGAAACTTAAGTACTAATTAAAAATATATTATATGTTCATACAAAGAATATGAAGTACAATCTAATAAAGTAGGATTTATGGCAATCATAAACTATTCAAAACAGTTGACCAACTATTATGTGAAATGTGAATCATATCAAAACAAAACCATCCGGTTTAATGTACCTTTTTTATTATAATCCCAAGAAATCAAAATTTTAATCACCATAAATAGATTTTCTTTAAAAAAGAAATTTTAAAAAAAAGAACGAGATAAGATCTGCAACCACACAATTTATTGGCTATTACCTACAACAATGTAATTATTTAAAAACTTTTGCTTATAAAATTGACAAAGTAGATCTATATAGTTCACTATTCGATCAGTCTGTCATGAGACAAAAATTCATAGCTCTACATTATTGATGAACCATGTTCAATCATTTTGTCCACAATTTAATGCATTATTTTCAATGCAAACTAATCATACATTAGTACATAAAAGATAGAGAAATCTTTAATATTTTATGATAATGAAATTTCAATTATATATATATGTATATATATATATATTAAGGATAAAGTGGAGTAGTGGACTGGAAGTAAATTAACATATTGGGGAGTGAAAATAGAGGGAAGAATAGCAGCGTGGGGCATGGCTTTACAGCTAAAGGATTGCCCACGCTTTAGTTAACTTTAGCATAAGTTTTCTACTTCAATTGCACATAAACTTTAAAATTTCACCTTTTTCTTTGTTGGCTATTATTATTCTATCATCAGAAGATTTCACCTTTAATTGCTTCCAAAGTCATTTGTAATATTTTTTTTTTTTTTTGATAATCCAGATATCCAGGTTTTTACACCTGACTAATCCTGGACCTGCTAGTATCAGAGGCCCCTTGACCCAGCAAGATGTAAATCGAGGGATATGCCCAAGTGGCAGGTTTCTAAGGGAGAGAGCCAACAGAATTCGCCTCCCAGAACAAACTCCCACAATATTTCAGTGAAAATCTGCTCCACACGGATTCGAACCTGCATCGCCGGAGGAATTCACCCCACATCACCTTAGCCCTTACCACTTGGCTATGCCCCTGGGGGCATCATTTGTAATATCTAGCTTTTTACAAACTTTATTTTTTTGGATATATCGGATGGGATATGATTCATTTTTTCTTTCTTTTCTTTCTTTCTTATCTTGTGTGTTGAAGGAGATTTTATATTGCGTGAGTTCGGTATATGGAGTTAAAATGTCTTTTAGCTGTAAGAATTTCGATTGTATATAGGGTGACGCTATTCATGCCCCTCCTCTAGAAATACACTCACTCCCTATAATCTATATCTATATCTATGTCTATACTATCTTAAAAGTGTGAATGTTTCTTGCAATTTTGATTGGACAAAAATATCCTTTAGACATAGTAAAATTTTAGGACAACTAAGTAATTTGATATTTATTTAGCTTCTATTTGTTCATAAAACAATGTGACCTTTTATATTCTACATTTTAAAAGTATTTATTCTTTCAGCTATAACTCTTAAAATATTTCTAATTTTCAAATAATATTAGATTCATATTAAACTAGATTTCGAGAGCTTTCTAACTATATGTCATAAGCATATATAAGGACTTCACATGATAAATTTTTAACATTATAAAGTTCAACACTATGTAAAAATTAAAAATTTATGTTTTTCTATAGTTTTGTTATTTAATTATTCCTTTTTATTTAATTATATGAGAGTATTCATTATAGCCAACAAAATTCAAAATCTGAAACTATATTTTTTTAATCATACAGTAAGAATACTTTAAATTTCTTATAAAATCAATTTCAAATTTAAACTAAGTATCAAAATCTTCAACTATATGTTCTAAACATATACACAAGTCGTTATAGAAGTAAATTTTAACTATTTAACTTTTAGTATAATTCAAAATTGTATATTTCTTATATTCTTTTAAATTTTCTCAATAATTAAATATGTCTATTATAATTTATAAGAAAAAGATCAAATTACAATATACACGATAAAAAAAATAAAAAATATTTTAGGTGGTTTTGATGCTAAATAAAAAGTAAAGAAAATACATAATTCCTTTATGGTCGAAATATTCTCCCTCAATTAGTAATATGCAATTTAAAATTAATTTATTGATGGTTGTTAAAGAAATACTATTGAAAACAATAGAGTTTCATATTTTATTTTTATTGCAATTTCATGTAAATTTTATTTTAATTCGCCATATCAGTAAAATAAAAGGAATAAGATTAACATAAAAAAAGGGTGAACAAGAACCAAAACAAGTTTGTCGCGGCAAAAAAATTACCTTTTAAATTTTAACTATATGTGTTAATATGACTTTTACTTAATTTTCTATATATAACATTATAAGTTTTAGTTTCTAATTTATTATTTTTTAATATATTATGATTTCAATCTTTCGATTAGTTTATATCCTATAAATTTTAAAAACAAGTGCAAAAAAGTGTTAAAAGTGGTATATATAAATTTATAAAAAAAAAGACAAAGTAATAAAAAAAAACCATATGTATTAAATTGACATTTGTGATAAAAACTTGAATGATGTTTGAAAATTACACCCTTAAAGTTTATAAGTTTAAAGTATCAATACGGTGCATATTTATAATAAAAGCGATACCAAAATAATTAAATTTTAATAAAATGTTGTGAAAGAGCGAAACATGAACTAAAATTGGATTAGTCTAAAGATCATATAAAAGAAAAAATAAATAAACTCATTTAATATGTAACAATTTGACTACTGAGAAAGTAATTATATATTACAAATTATATATTAGTTCAAATACTAACATAACATTCATAAAAATTAAGTAAATTAAATATTTACAACAAATAAGAGTGAAAACTAAGAATAAAAAATATTGAAAAATAAATTGTTATACTTGACATTAATGAGTTGAGATTGATCTAAATAATTTTGGGGGTTAATCTCACATATATAGATAGTTTAGGATTAAACCAAATGAAACATATTATAAAGATTTTAAAGAATAAAAGTGAATAGTTAAAAAAAATATGTGGGTCATAGATGGAAATTCTAAAGAAAAATTAAATGGCTTTCATATAATATGTATAATTTGATATTTTCGATAAAATCTCAGTTCATTTTAAAAGTACACCTTTATGACTTATAAATATTCAAGCACAAAGATAATTATTATAAAATTGGGTACAAATTATTCTAATTTTTACAAAATCAAATACTATGAAAAACTTGAAAATAAGAATCAGAAATGAAAAGTCACTGTGCATATATGAAATTGTAAACAAATAAATAAATAAACTAAACTTATTTAATATGAAATAGTTTGATATTTATGTCAAATATTTATATTTCTTAAATTAAATGTTAATTTAGGTACCAATATAATAATCAAAATATTCAAATAATATTTATGTATCAAATTTATTGTGTAAACTATATATAATAATAAATTGGAGTGAAGTGACTATGTTTAGTGCCAAGTAATATGAATTATTCCGGGCATAAGGAGGCGGAAGAGAATAGTTAATGGGGGGTTTTTAACACTTAATATCTAAATTTTGGCAACTATATTTTCTTATTTGATCAAAAATTCAATCAAAATTTTTAATAAAGATTAAAGTACTATATACCTTTTTCTCAATAAAGGGCACTAAAAATGGATTGATAATTATATTTTACAACAAATAATATAATTTTATAAACGAGATTAAATGAGATCAATTTTAAATTTACATTTTAAATTTTTGACTCACAAAATTTTTCAAACAAATATAGATTAGTTTCAGTATATTAAGAATAATTGCAATTTTCATACATACAGCTCACAAAATTTACAACTATGTAAATTTTAATATAACCAAAATAGCCAAATTCAATTGCAAGTACAAACTCTAATAATATAATATATCTTTCTAAAACTTTATGAAATTTAAAAAAACTATGTTAGGTTTTTAAATGTATAACTTTTAAAAACATAAGTGAATGCAAAAAGAAATTCAAACATAAAGGTTAATTAGTATTATATTTAATTATTGAAGATTGACACGTGAAAATTGTTAACTTATTGACTTTGGTTTTATTATTTATTAAATAAAGAAATTTTGTGTGCAATTGAATAGAGTTTCAAAACTTAGATTTCGACTTATCACTTTTTTCGTAGTTTTATTTAATACATGACTCTCGTGAAAATAATGGATAATTTTTTTAAATATATTAGGTTAATATTTATTATTTTAAGACACTGGAAATAGGAGGACTACAAACTTTAAGTTTAAGTGTTGATGAAAAAATATTGACTTTGTTACTAGAATTAAAATAATATATGAATTTTCTTTACATATATATTATATTGTATTTTTTTGACATTTATTTAATCGAAGAGATGAGATAGAATAAAAGAAGTAAGAACATGAAGTATAAGAATTTGACTAACTTTTATTTTATTTTAATTGAATAACATAATAAATAAAATGATGATATTATGATGGATTTTGGTATAATATTTAATTTATTTATTTTTTATTAATGTGATAACTTTCATGTGATTTACTAATCATTAGCTTATGATTATAAGTTAAATTATTTTTCTGATTATGTAAAATGCATCCAATGCTAAAAGAATTCGAAAATCGTGTAAGAGAAAAGACTTTTCTAGCCATAACAATGAAATAAAAGACCGATGAATGTGATTGTAAGCTAATATAAAATTTATTTCTTTGTTATACTAATTGTAAAATTTTTGTGGGATTGAGTTCTTTAAAATGATTATTTAACAATTCATATCGATCTATAATTAAAGTAAAGCAAAATATATATTAAATATTGTGTAATATTTAAATTAATTAATATTTATTTTACTTTTTAATATTTTATTATTAATCAATAAAATTATTAAATAATAAAATTAATTTACTAAAGTTACGTGGATCACGTGCGATGCAAGTGGTTTTTACTAGTTATATAAATATCATGAATTTAAAAGTTTATAATGCCCTTACTAACCCTAAAATTTATAGCACATGTTCGGGCCACTTATCATGTCATTAGAAACATCAACCTAACATACAATTGAACCATTAAAATCAGCAATCCGACATATGATCAAACCATTGAAAATGGCAATATAACATATGATTGAGCCAGTAAAAACAACAAATCAATATGACGAACCCTAATTTTTCAACCCAACATTAGGAACACTATCATGTCAACCCAACATTTCTACTCAAACCAACACAACATTTCAACCCAACATTTCTACTCAAACCAACACAACATTTCAACCCAACATTTCTATTCGAATCAACCTAACATCAAGACTATAACAACAACAATCAACTTAAAACAATATATACAAACATACAGGCCTCTTCCGTTGCCTTTGACGCTGCCACCTCTTGGGGATATATGTTTTGGGAGGAAGAATTGGGTTTAATTGGGTGAAGGATAAATCGGGAAATATTGGGGGATACATGGAGTAAATAAATTGTTTTGAAAAGGGGGTAGGGTATTTTAAAAAATGGAATATATTTAGAGAAAGGGGTGTGAATTGTACCACCCTCTTACATATTGTGTTAGTAATGGATTTCGGCATTATTTTAAACAATTAGATGTATAATATGTATGACAAAACGTATCAATTATAAGATAAAGTTTTATAGAATATTGTACTAATTGATAAATTCATATGGATAAGCTTGTTAATTTGACTGTAATTTAAAAGTACTAGTTACTTATGTTGGTAGTATTGTGCCTTTGAGTAAATTATTATGTAATTGACATTTTGAATAAAATATTATTTTCATATATATTGAGCTTGCATATGTCCATGAATTGTTTGATATTATAAATTGAGTGTTTAAGTTATTAAACACAGAAATATTCAATTTATAATTCAATTCAAAGAATTAAAGTCCACGATCGGTAAATAAATATGGGCAATTTATTTTGTAAGATCGTCTCAATTTTATTGAAGTTTATCTTGACTTTGGTAATAAAATTGTTAATGCATTTTCTAAATGTATTGGACTGGACCACGTGAAATTAAATATTTAATTGACCAATAGATATTTAATTTCACTTGATTATCGTACGTGACACCTTAATCCTGAGTGGGCAATGAACTTTGATTACTAACTTGTAGTTCTTTGAGGCATCAATGAGTGAGATTAAATTGATGATCAATATCTCGATGCTTTGGGAATTAAAGTGAAATAACAAGGAACATATATTCACAATAAGGAATCTGTCACCTATTTAATAGGCATGATCATGATCTCATGTGTTATTATAATAGACAGTAGAATCTGAGCTCAGTAATTCGACATTTGTTGTTGAATTCATGATGTGATAGCAATCACATGGGACTATCAGATAGAAGATGAGAATTGAGATTTATAAATATTAGAAAATGGATTTTGGTCATTTTATCCTATTTCTAATATTTAGTTGATCAACGGGGGTGACATGTAAGACCGACAAATCAGAGGATTTTATTATTGGCTTCAGTAATTTCAATTAGATTAAGAGTGCAATCTTATCCCTTTAGTGGAGTGGAATAAGATTAATAAATTATTTTGATTGATCAAGAGTTGATTGAATCAAACTTAATTTATTGTAGCTTAGTCTAATTGGGTCCGATCAGGTCCCTTTGGTGGCTCTAGAAAAGAACCGGAATAAATTATAAGAGTTATAATTTATTAGTGTAGTGTAATTAATTAAGTGGACTGATTGAGATAATTTTGGAAAGAAAATAATCATATGATTTGCCAATCAATATGATTTGATTTGCCAATCAGAATATTACCAAAAGTAATACTTTCCTTTTGGCAAAAGTTTCCATAGTTAATTATTTCTTCTTCCTACTTAATAACATCTATCGATCATTTTGTGCCCACACACACAAGAGAGATTTTGACTGCACTTCTTGAGTTCTTGGAGAACACCGAAGAAGGCTTGAAGGTTTGGAGCGTGAAGTATCTGCAAAAATTTTTTAAAACACGCTACAAGGGTAATCCTATTCTTTCTTGTTTGTACAAATTAATTAATTCATGTTAATACGCATTATGATTCAAGATCCTATTCCGGATTGCTTGGATCACATAAAATCGATTTTTGTGATTGAGCAATTCCGTTCCGGTTAACAACTTATATATAACTGAATGACCGTAAGTTTCTACTGATTGGGTTTGGAATATATTCATGAGACAGTATCATAAAATGTAAACATTTGATTAGATTATATATTTTAGTATCTTCAACCTAACAAATAAAATGAATAAGGTCTAAAACTTTGAATTACAATTATTGTTGTCACAGCTTCAATATAAAGTTTTATTGAATGTTGTTGCAATAAATGATAACTTATAACACCAAAGTTTTTTTAGATAGTACCAAGGATATGATTTCAAGAGGACCAATTCATTGGGATGCCTTTGATTGTGAGAATGAAAGACAAATGATTTGGAATATGGCTGGTAACCCCCAAATTCTATATAGCACATGCATAAAGCCCAAGGCCTAAAGAATTTCTCTCAGCTACAAACTTGAAAAGTGATCTTTTGCGTAAAACGTGAACAACAAAATCCACAAATAATATCACATTATCTTGGAAAGTATTGGCACAAAGCAATAGAATTCACAAAAGAACGTGTGTTGCTTGGTGATAAATCTCAAATCTTTATTAATATTCAACTTGACTAAAAATAATAAAAAATAACTAATTATAATATCAAGCTCCTACCTTAATAATATTATTAACTTAACTAGAACACTTAGAAAATAAACCAAAAATTTCTCGAAATATATCATAACTTCATCATTCTCTCCTTGGCTGAAATGATTCACCCTCAAATTGGAATTAAAGACAAGATGACAATAATCTAAATGGATCTTGGAATTATTTTATGAATAGGGTGGGTTTTGTTTTTACCCTATTTGGATAGTCAAATAATTCTTTTACCATTTTTTATGATAAAAAATATTTTTTAAAACCATAAAGACAAAAGTACCCTTACTAAATTAGCACGATCGTGTCGCCTTATATAAAACATAGGGTGGCATGATCGTGCTCAAAATTAATCAAATAAAAGAAAAAAATTGTTTGAAAATTTTAAGAATACAGAAAATTGAATTAAAAAAATTAAAAACTATTTTAAATAATTTGAAAAAATTTTAGAATACATAAAATATTTTTTTTAAATCTAAAAACAAAAATTATAAAAGAAATCCAAAAATTAAAAAAAATTGAAACTTGGTAAAAAAAAATATAAAATGTTTTAAAAAATTTGTCACTTATTTAGTATATTCTAAAATATAAACTAAAAAAAATAAAAATTATCTTCAAAAAATTATTTTAAAAATCTGAAATTTTATTTTAAAAAAATAAAAGTTATTTTAAAAATCTTTCAGTTATTTCAAATATTAAAAAATAATTAAAAATATAAATTAAAAATAATTTGTAAAATTATTTAAAATATGGAAGTTTGTCTAAATATCTGACAATGGATTAAAAACTGAAAATTGTTGAAGACTTTTGAAAATTGTTACAAAAAAATATGATTTCTTATAAAACCCAAAAAGCGTAAAACATAAATTATTTTTTACAAACCTAAAAATTATCTGAAAAAATCCGAAAATTGGTTCAAATATGTAAAAAAAACTAAAAATTAAATAAATACTAAAATTTGTTTTTTAAAACAACTTTCAAAATTTTAAAAAAGTTTTGATTTTCTTATTTTATTTTAGAATTTAAAATATTATTAAATATTTTAAATAAAGTTCATTTTTTAAAAAACTATTTATATTTGTTTGTATCAATTTTCATATTTTATTTTTGTAATATTTGGAAATTAACAAATTTCAGTATTTTTTTATTTTTTTAACAATTATTTATATATGAATTGTGGCACAATCTTGCTCACATTTATGATGGCACGATCGTGCCATGTTGAATATTCTAGTTTTTTCTGCTCACGAAAATAAGTGAATTTTTCCGTATTATACATAAATATTTGTAGAAAGAAATACAATAGCTTTGTTCACAGTGACTTAAACTTCTCTTCCAATTGTGTCTTGTATCTTTAAAAAACGAAAAATTGAAAGGAAAAAAAAAAAGAAGATTGTTATCTATGGAAAGAAGAAGATAAGAATGGAAAGAAAATTTATTTTTTTAAACCAAGATAGAGAGAGAGCGCGAGAGGATAAAGGTATTTATGACCTTTCATAGAAAAAAGTGGGTAAAAAAGTAGTTTTTATAGAAGTTGGGTAAAATAGTATTTTCTTATCCCAAAAAGTGTAAAAATGACCATTTTCCGAATGTCATAATTTTTGTAAAGGTTGGATCCATTTGAATTCTAGGTAAACATGGTTGCATTGTTGGACCTCTTTTGGGATCCATTTTAAAACACATTTTAGTTTGAACAAAAATGACACTCCATGAGAATACCCAATCTTGTACTGGATCCAATAAGTTAGAAAATAATTATTTAGGGGTTTTGATTGGGTTGACCAATGTTTCCATAGTTGGGCCTTTTCGGATCTTTATGAACACATGTTAGGCCCAAACAAATTGCTAAAGTCTAAAATTAAATTAAAAGAAGTATTTTTTTTTTTTTTTGGAGGATACAAAAAAATACTTTTTATTTAGGAGAAACCACACTTTTTTTTTTTGGAAAAATCTCCACTATTTACGCTTCATTTCTTTTTTACTCTCCCGATTGAATTTTTTGACTTTTTACGCTCATGCATTATTTTCTTGTTATTTTTTTCGTTTTTTCCGATTGTTTTTGTTCATGTATTGTTTTATATGTTATTTCTGTTGTTTCTATTTTTTTTGTTTCTATGTTGTTTCGATGTTTCAATACAACTTTTATTTATTTTTACGCTTTTTTTTGTTCATGTGTTGTTTTATATATTGGTTTTGGGTTATTTTCTAAGTGTTTTTAATGTTGTTATGATGTCTCTTTGTTTTTCCATTTAGTTTTCATTGTTTTAATGCAGTTTTTACATACTTTCAAACTCTTTTTATTGATGTTGTGTTTTCTATATTATTTATGTTATTTCTATACTCTTTTTATGTTGTTATGATGTTTCTTTATTGTTTCCATACCGCATTTGTTTTTTCTATACCTATTTTAAGTTATTTTTATTTCTGTGTTGTTTTTTATATTATTTCGGGATTGTTTCTATATAGTTTTTAATGTTGTTATATTGTTTCTTAGTTGTTTCTATGTATTTCGACGTTTTCAATGGATTGATCAAAAATTGAATTGTGTTTTCTATACATATATTGTTTCTATATTATTTTTAATGTGTTTTGTTTTAATATGTTTTATTTTATGTGTATATTTCTTGATTGTTTATAATATTTTGAGTATAAAATTGATTATTTAATGGGGGCAAAAATTATTTTTCACTGAAATTTTACTAGATGAACATGTTTGAAGCATGTTCAAAACAACCTTGAAACAACAACGTAAAAATCCGGGAAAATTGGCGGGAGCATAAAAATATCCGAAAAAAGAGGCGGGAATGTACAAATGTCCAAATAAAGGCCGAGAGCATAAATGTGACCTTTTTTCTAGACTGTTGGGTATTTTTATCCTTATCCCATTATATTTAATTATGTTCATTAGATAACTTGAGGTGACATCTGTTGTTACATGTCATTATTTTGACTCTTCAAGTAAAAGATTTGGGCTACCATCCATCCATCTCTGGGCCTCTATGAATCCTTTGGGCTAACTATCTAGAGTTGGGCTGGGAAATTGGTAAGAAAAATTAAATAAAAATGGGCCCGGCCCATACACACACATACTGATATATGTATATATATCCCGCATAGGCCTAGGTCCAGAAAATTAGTTAAACACTAAAAATCGACTTGTAAAACCCAACCCACAATCCATAGGTATCAACCCTAAATACTAAAACAAAAAACAATGATACATGTCATCACCTCATTAATTTTGACATGTGTCAACTTTTTATTCTCCCAATTCCACACGTGTACTTTATAATTATCCATATGGCATTGATATCTACAAATTAATAATATATTTTTGAATTTAAAAGATTACAATTTTAAAAAATAATAATAACTTTAAGAGATAAGAGATAATCTAAATATCAAGGATTTATCTACGCTATCATTTAAAACTATTATCTTTCAAAAATATATTTGGTTTATATGCACCTTTTAATTTCCGATTTATGCTAACTCTAACGTATATTTCAAATTACTATTATTAGATCCAGGTTTGACCCACTAACCAATTATATTCACAAATAAATAAATAATTCAAATCAATTTGTAATCAAATTAAATAAGCTCATCATATATATAAATGAGCCTATCCCAACAATTAAAATTAAAATAAACCAATTTATTCAATTATCGATCTGAGGCAGGATATTGATTATACTACAGAATCCTATCAAATTATCTTTAATTTTCTCAACAAATTCGAGAAACACATCAATGAATCTAACAACTAATATTGGGGTTTGACATACATTTAAAAATATTATCTTTCAAAAATATATTTAGTTAATACCTTTAGTTTCTGATTTTTTGCTACTACAGGATTCAAATCTCAACTCTAAAAGATAAAATATAAATACCAAAATAAAGGAATTTCTCACTGTCACGCCCCAAACGGGACGCGACGACGATCCACAACTTAAATACAAATAACCAAATAGTCTAGACGAATATCATCGAGAACCCAATGAAACAGAGTCAATAGCAGCGGAATAAAGAACAAGTACAATTACAACTTACAGTCCACAATATCCATAATCCAAATTACATCCCGATATGATCTAAAGATAACAACTTAAAAGTCAAAGGGTCCTACGCCCGATTACAAACCGGAATGAAAAGGAATACAAGAGTCCAACAACAAACACAAGAAAAGAGTCCAACAACAACAACAAGAAGTAGTAAGTCCAACAGCAAATAATAGTAACAAGTCCAGCGACATCAACAACATAAGATAGTAAATCCAACAAGCGGAGTACAAGGGCTCAATCCGTATTCGGTTCAGCATCTTCAACGAAGTCCTCATCTAAAGATTAGAAAACAGGTGGGGATGAGACAGAAATCTCAGTGGATGGGTGATCGTGTGCAAGTGAGGCGATATATATAGTTAATGCGAGAAAACAGTTATATGAAAACGCGTGAGTATGATGCATGAAATCACACACAGTTCACAAGCGTCGTGATAAATATATTTAAGTAATAGACTTATACAGTTTAAGAAAACAGTTCATGGTCACACATGCACTATGTGATTCAGGCAAGACAGATAGGATTGCGTACGGAATGTAACGCCAATCCCATGCAAGTCAAATAATGGTTGCGTACGGATTTGTAGCGCCAACCAATGCAAAACAAGTAGTGTTTGCGTACGGATGTGTAGCGCCAACCAAATGGGTCCGATAACTCCAGAATCGTGTGGATTAGACAACGATTTTTTCGTTCTTCCTTGTAACTCCCCAGGCAAGATGGTCCAAGACCGGTCACCTTATCACTCCATAGGCAAAGACAAAATCCACAGTGGAGCTTGCAAGGCTCGGATCTATCATAATCATGATTATACCTCAAATACTACGACCCGCTTCCCTTGGACACACCGTCCCTCAGTTGCGGGATTAGGACGATGGGGCCAGAAGAGTGGAATAGCGGCCAGTGCCCGATTCCATCCCCGACGTATCCATTCCGACTGTGAGCTCGACACACCAAGTTGACTCAAACAGGAAAGTAAATACAAGTACAGGAAGTCAACCAGGCAGTCGAGTATTATTGATTCAGGGAAGCAGTTCAGGAAAATTTTTGAAATTCACGAGTAGCAATATGGCGTTGGTGGAGTTATTTGGATGAAGATGATTATCGGAAGGATAAGAAATCTTAGATATCTTGAAAGATTAGGTGGAACATAAGTCCCGTTATAGGTTCAAAACCGTAAGATGAGGAAGTCGCCCGCGATCGGGTATTAATCGGTCAAAGTGATCCGATAAGTCAAGGGGTTTTTGAGAAAATAAAATACTTTAATTAAATCTCCAAGTCAGAGGGTCAGGTCTATTTTAGTAAAAGGATAAATAATTTGAGTTAGGTACTTTATAAAAGAAAATTTACAATTTAGCCCCGTTTTGTAAAAACCAAAACTTTTGGGGTTAAAAATTAAATAAATAAATATCCCGACCTTGAAAAATTATGAGGTCAGTTCCTAAATTCTCCAAATTGTCCAGAGATTTAGGTTTTTAAAGTTTTGAGGTCTAGGTTTTATAAAATTCTCACATTGGCCCCAAATTTGTAAAAATTGTCATTTCGGACCTTAAGTTTAAAATAATCAGAACTCACAAACCGGAAGGGCTTTTAATGTGATTCCAGTTGGAAAATGTCACTAAGGTTAGTGGTATATTGGGACAAAAGCAGTTTTTAAAAGAAATAAGTGTAGGTCTTTTAACTTTTGAAAATATCATTTTTGTCCCATTTTGAAATAATTGTCTTTAAGGCTTTTAGGGGTCCAATTGTTATGAAATTTGAAACTTGGGTCTAAAATATAATTAAGTTAGTATTTTCAGGTGCATGGGCTACATATGTCCTGGAAATTCCATTTGGGTCCTCAAGTTTAGTATTTTATACTTTAGTCCCTCAATTTTAGAAAAATTACTTTCCAAGCCCTAAACACTTGGATTTTTGGAATACATTTAAAATATATCATTCCCAGTACCTTAAGAGTAAAAATTTCAAATTTTAAAAAGAGTAAAATTTTCAAATTTTAAAGTTAAGGTCTGGTACAGTTTCAAAATTTGCAAAGTAGCCCTTAAACTTTCCAAATTTTACAATCTAGTCTTTGGGCTTTTAAAGGTTGATTTTACTTATCTTAAAACTCTTAAAACTTTATTAAAATGTCCAAAAGTCATTCTTGAACCTGAGTACAGTCCCAAAATTCGAAATTTGCAGAGGGGTCCTTTAACTTTCATTTTCTTGCAATTTAGTCCACCAACTTTCTATTTTTACATTTTTAAGTCCAAAATTAAAATTTAATCAATTATGCTCGACTTTCCAGGTTATAAGTCATCCATAACATGGATTTCAAAGATCATACACATGCATGTCCAATACATACAAGAATTCATCAAATAGAACATTAAATTGTATATGCATGCACCTAAAATTCAATAAATAGCAATTTTGAGGAACTCTTGAGAATTTTCATGATTTGATACATAAAATTGACATGCAATACATAGATTATATATCTCAAGGGCTCATGATCAAAATTCTACATGCATTTTAATATAAACACCTAGAAGTTGGAAAGTATTTTTCCCACCCACCTTAAATTGGAAAGTTGTGAAATAAAAAGGGAAAATTTCACAACTTTGGATGAGGTCACTTAGGTCAGCCCCTAAGTCAAGAAATATCAAAAATTTGGAGTTAGAAAAATGAGAGAAAAATTAAAGATAAAAAGAAGGAGATAAGAAAATTGGAAAGACTACACTTTACCTCGTGTAGTAGGTGATTTGAAACTAGTTGAAGCTTCAAATTTAGAAATTTTGGTTCAACTCCAAAATCACCTAAGGTCTGCCCCTATTTCTCAAAAATAAAAAAAAGGGTGTTAAAATTTGAAAAAATAGGAAGAAGAAGAAAGAAGGGCTCTAGTGTCCAATTCTTACCTTGTAGTCCAAATTTCTCTACTAGTTATTCTTCAAGTCTTCAATTTTCACCACCATGCATGCATGTCTCCAAGTGGTCTTCTAAGTACCTCAAAATCCAAAATATAAACTTAAGTTAAAAGGAGAAGGTGATGAGTAGCAAGATTTTAAGTTGAATTGAGGAGTAAAATTTATTACCTTAAGATAGGGGGTGTTCGAATTTTTTGGTGTTTAAGTGGTAAGATTGTTTGTTTTGGTTTAGATGTTTGAAGAAAGAAGGTATGTTTGATGTTAGGAAGAAGATGTTCTTGAAGATATGAATATGGGTTTGAAGATGTGAAGGACTTGTGTTTGAATATTTGAAGATGTGAAGAAGTGGTACTTGAAGATATGAAGAACTTATGTTGAAGATTTGAAGATGTGAAGAGTTGGTGTTTGAAGGTTTGAAGATGTGAATGATTTTGTGTTTGAAGATTTGAAGATATGAATGAATTTTAGAGAGAGGTTAGAGAGAAGGAGGAGGATTAACTTGAGAATTAGAATGTGTTTGATAAAATGAACAAAATTTGTTCATCTTTTTCTCTATGTGGCCGTCCACATTAGGGGGGGTGAGAGATTTTTTTGATTAATTTTGTGTCTTGCAAATTGTCTCTTGCATGGAGACAATTAGACTAGTCAAAGTATGGGCAAGGTATGGAAAGAGAATGAATGTTGGGAAGACTCCAACATGTTGGGAAAAAATAGTAATAAAGAATTGATGTATGAGATGATGTGTATAATATTTTAATTAATGGTATAATTATACACAAGATGACTAATATAAGGTGTAAGTGTACAAGAGTTGGATTCTACTCCAAAAATCATCACCATGGCCGTCCACTATAGGGGTAATATGGTAATTCCATAATTTTTTTTTGTCTCAAATTGGATGATAATAGATGAAATATATCAATCTCCAAAATAATTAGTGATTTCCTTGATCACTTATAAGTCTCATGATTACTTATACTAAATCAAAGTCTTAATTCTATAAGGTAAGAGTCTCTAAAATAAATAGTCTCTTAAAATTCTAAGGTGACTAATAAATACAAAAATAGTAATAATGATCAATCAAGTGATCATAAATGTGAGATAGAATTAATAAAGATCATGATCACAAGTAATAAATAAAATGAAATAAAATACAAAATATATATATTAATGATAATTACCCGTCAAAGTGACGCGGTAAAATAGTCGATCAAATACATAGACGACAATAAGAATCAATTATATGTTTGGAAAAATCGGGGCTTCACATCCTCCCCTCCTTAAAAGAATTTGGTCCCCAAATTCGCTTCAGAATAGTTCTGGATATTGATTCCTCATGTCTTCTTCCATCTCCCATGTTGCATCTTTGTCTCGGTTGTGGTTCTGCCACACCACTTTAACCATCGGAATTTCTCTCTTACGCAACTGTTGTATCTGCTGATCAATGATCCGGATCGGTCTCTCGGTGTAGGATAGATTTTCCATTAGAGGAGGAGTATCACGAGTGATGATATGTTCGGGATCTGGTTGATACTTCTTCAATCTTGATACGTGGAATACATCATGCATTCCCGCATATGGTGTTGGTAACTCGAGTCGGTAGGCTAACTTCTCGATCCTCTGTAAAATCTTGTAAGGTGCAACATATCTCGGACTCAACTTGCCTCCTTTCTTCGGATTGATTAATCCTTTCTGTGGTGAGAGTCTGAGAAATACTTCATCTCCGACTTCAAATTCCAAATCCTTTCTTCTCTTGTTCGTGTAACTCTTTTGGCGGCTTTGAGCTGTGCGAATCCGCTCCTTGATCAGCTTGACCTTCTCCATGGCCTCCTGAACTAAGTCGACCTTTGGAATCGAGGGCGACTTTCATTTCTCTTTTGGAGTCCATTGGTCATCAATCTCCCAGTGTAAGTGCGAATCCCAACTTCCTTGAAATCCAATGTGCAGGCTCGCAAAGATATCTTCAAGGGTTTGAATTGTTCGCTCGGTGTCCATCGGTTTGTGGATGTCTTCTTTGTCTTCAAACTTAGCGAGGTACCCAATTTCTCGTGCAAGCACTTCCAAAACTGGAGACAAACCTCGGGTCTCTGCTTCGGATACTATGTCGACCGGTACTCCATGCAAATCGAATGATTTCTCGGATATAAATGCGGCAAGTTTCGCAAGCTATCTCAGTTTTCTTGATGGGTAAGAAATGTGCGATTTCGTGAGTCGGTCTACAACTACCCAAATAGCATCATGGCCTCCTCTGGTCCTTGGTAGATCCGTCACGAAGTCCATCGTTATGTGTTCCCATTTCCACTCGGGAATTCTCAATGGTTGTAGTAAACCTGATGGTCGTTGGTGTTCTGCTTTTACTTGTTGACAAGTTAAACATCTCGCAACGAACTCTGCTACCTGGTTCTTCATGTTTACCCACTAATAACTCCGTTTCAAATCCTTATACATCTTGTTTCCTCCAGGATGTATAGTGTATTTCGAACGACGTGCATCTGCTAGGATTCTATTCCTATTCTGTTCATCATTCGGTACACACACTCAATTCCAGAATCTGATAACCCCATCTTCGTGTACCGAGAATTCTGATCTCTCTCCTTTAAGTATCTTCTCCTTCAGTTTTTGAAGATGTGCATCTTTCTCTTGTGCTTCTTTGATCTCTTTCAATGAGATCGGGTTTAACCGAAATGTTAGCACATGAAATCGAGTATTGGTTCTCGTCGATTCCAATTGCTCGGCCTCTTCTAATGATTCCCACTCGAATCATAAGTCCGCTAAGCTTGCCTTTCGCTTAGAGCGTGCGCTACGACGTTAGCTTTCCCGAGATGGTATTGAATATCAAAGTGATAGTCCTCAATCAACTCCATCCATCTCCGTTGCCTCAGATTGAGGTCTTTCTGGGAGAATAGATACTTCAAGCTCTTATAATCCGTGAAAACCGTGAATGTTGCTCCATAGAGATAGTGTCTCCATTTCTTCAACGCGAACACTATCGCCGCCAATTCCAAGTCATGCGTTGGATAATTGGCTTCATACGGCTTGAGCTTTCGTGATGCGTAAGCGATAACTTTTCCTTCCCGCATGAGTCATCGCTCCTAGTCCTTCTTTTGATGCATCACCAGACGACAAAGTTTTCGGTCCCCTTTGGAAGGGCTAAGACGAGTGTAGTAAGTCGTTCTTGACTCTCTTGGAAACTCGCCGCACTTGTCATTCCACTCAAACTTGACTTGCTTCTGGGTTAGTCGAGTGAGTGGTCCGGATATCTTGGAGAAATCCTGGATAAATCTTCTATAATATCCAACTAGTCCCAAGAAACTCCCCGATTTTAATTCTGCACTCAGGTTGTTTCCATTCAACCACCGTTTGTACCTTGAAGGATCTCTTTTGCAATCCGGTGCCGGATACTATGTATCCCAAGAACGCGACTTCACTAAGCCAAAATTCGCACTTGCTGAATTTGGCATACAGCTTATGCTCTCGTAGTGTCTCCAAAACAATTTTCAGATGACGTTCGTGCTCTTTTCTAGACTTAGAGTATACGAGTATGTCATCAATGAATATCACTACGAATTGATCCAAATAAGGTTGAAAGACTCGATGCATTAGGTCCATAAATGTTGCCGGTGCATTTGTCACACCGAAAGCATCAATACAAACTCATAGTGTCCATATCGGGTTTGAAATGCAGTTTTGGAAATGTCTTCTTCGCGGACCTTCAGTTGGTAATATCCTTGATGTAAGTCAAACTTCGAGTACACCATCGCTCCTTGAAGTTGATCAAATAGTTCGTCTATCCTCGGGAGGGGATATTTGTTCTTGATGGTCACGCTATTAAGACCATGATAATCTATACACAGTCTTAATGTGCCTTTTTCCTTTTGGAAAAACAACAGAGGCGCTCCCCACGGAGACGCACTCGGTCGGATAAATCCCACATCCATCGGCCAGTAATTGCGTCTTCAACTCTTGTAATTCAAGAGAGCCATTCTATACTGATGTTGCTCCGCAATCGGGGCGATCCCTGGTAACACCTTGATGGTGAACTCGACTTCCCTATCTGGAGGGACAGTGGTGAGTTCTTGTGGAAATACATCCATGTATTCTGATACTATAGGTACTTGGTTAATTTGTGTCTCAACCGTGGGTTTGTTAATTACAAACGCCAAGTACCCCTGAGCCACTCTAGTGATCGCCTTCCTTGCTTTCATTGCCGAAATGATTGGGGCAATCTTAACTCGTGCCCTTCCCGAAATTTCCACTTCGGGTTTTTCGGGTTCACATCGCTTAATGGACTTGTTATGGCAGTCCATTTGTGCATGGTGTGCAGATAACCAGTTCATTCCCAATATCACGTCGTATTCGGATATAGGTAATAAGATCAAATCGGCAGGAAAATTTATCTCATCAATCTTAACTTCGCATGCGTTATAGATAATATTTGTTATCTGACTTGCGCCCATAGGAGTTGACACTTCTAGACATATAGGCATATGTTCCATGCATGCATGCAGTTTGTGTACAAAATACGGTGCAACAAATGAATGAGTTGATCCAGGGTCGAACAATATTTTAGCGTAGTGGTTAGATACTAGAAGCGTACCTTCCACCACGTCCTGTTCCCGGAGCCTCCTGTCCGCTAGTGCAAATGCTCGAGTGGGCATCCTTGCCCGATTACCCGGCCATTTTCCGCCTGCGGCCAAGCGTCTGTTTGGTTTGGTCCTCGTACTTCGGGTAATCTTTGTGGTGTCGATTACTACCACAACGCAAACACCTTCCTTGTTTACGCCAACAGTCATTGGCAGTATGTCCCAGTTTCTGGTAATGTGCACACAATTGACCCGGCTTTTCTTGTACTGGTCCCTTTCCCTTATCTGTCTTATTAATCGGTCCCTTCGAAACTTAGCAGTCTGTTTAGATGGTTGTCCCCATTGTTCTCTTGAGACTGTTTGATGGCCTACTCTGTTGAATCTGTCCAATACGGTTCAGCCCCGACTCGATGCGGAGAGCTGCCTTCACCACGACTGAGTAGGTTGTCAGTTCAACAGTCAATAGCTGTTTATGAAGTTCCAGTTTCAATCCTCGAGTGAATTTGTAAAGATTATCCTCTTCGGGACTGATTGTCCCGAGAGCATACTTGGACAATCGATGAAATTCAGACTCGTCTTCGAGCTACTGAGACATGTTCCCTTGCCTCAACTGTGGAATTCATCCCGTGGCGCCTCTTTCACAACCTTGTGAAATGTCTCATTCATTGAACTCGGCCAAGAAATTTCCCCATGTTCGGCTGCACTTGTTCTGTTCCCACCTTCTTTCAACCGCCTCCACCGGTCTCTCTAGCGATTCTGATTCCGCATTTAAAAATACGGCGAGTGTGACTTTCTGCTCATCTGAGTATTGGAGAGCATTGAAGATATTCTCCAATTTTTCTATCCATTCTTCTGCCTTCAAATCATCCGGCTCTCCTAAGAAGGCTGGTGGGTCGAACCGTAGAAATCGCTCCAACGTGCGATCGTTCGCCTCTCTGGCGGGTTCGGGAGCATGGGGTTGAGGCTCTTCCTGTTGCCTCATGAAAACCAGTATTTGTTGTAGGGCCTGTGCGGTCAAGTTGTCTCCTGCAGCAGGTGGAGGAGGCGGTGGTAATTTGGGGGAGGGTACCCGGTCCCTGGGTATATCGTCATCCCCTCGGGGAACGCGGCGAGGTCTCCCACGTCCTCGATGTTCGGCCATTCTGTATCTTGAAGTGTTAGTTGCGATCCACGAGTAAATAATACAATAATTATTCGCGTAAAGCAAGTTATATCGTAGGGAAAGTAACAACAAAACAAAGGCGGATCAGTCAAAGGTAAAGGAAAGATAAAGAGAGAATAAGGAAAGAATGAATAAAGAAAGTCAGTCAAGAATCAACTAAGTCAAGACAAGTATGACTATGGAATCTCCAAATATGCGTTCTAACTTAGTTCAAACATCAATAAGACAGTTCTATGCCAATTTGAAATCGATTTCACACTTAATTGGTCAAGTCGCGGTACTACCCAAAACACAGACCGAGGGTCCTATCCTGGGTCAGCTCGGTGTAAGTTTCCATCTTACTAGCCAAGCTCTGATACCACTCTGACTATCACGCCCCAAACGGGACGCGACGACGATCCACAACTTAAATATAAATAACCAAATAGTCTAGACGAATATCATCGAGAACCCAATGAAACAGAGTCAATAGCAGCAAAATAAAGAACAAGTACAATTACAACTTACAGTCCACAATATCCATAATCCAAATTACATCCCGATATGATCTAAAGATAACAACTTAAAAGTCAAAGAGTCCTACGCCCTTCAGTTACAAATCGGAATGAAAAGGAATACAAGAGTTCAACAACAAACACAAGAAAAGAGTCCAACAACAACAAGAAGTAGTAAGTCCAACAACAAATAATAGTAATAAGTCCAGCGACATCAACAACATAAGATAGTAAATCCAACAAGCGGAGTACAAGGGCTCAATCCGTAGTCGGTTCAGCATCATCAACGAAGTCCTCATCTAAATGTTAGAAAACAGGTGGGGATGAGACAGAAATCTCAGTGGATGGGTGATCATGTGCAAGTGAGGCGATATATATAGTTAATGCGAGAAAACAGTTATATGAAAACGCGTGAGTATGATGCATGAAATCACACACAGTCCACAAGCGTCGTGATAAATATATTTAAGTAATAGACTTATACAGTTTAAGAAAACAGTTCATGGTCACACAGGCACTATATGATTCAGGCAAGACAGGTAGGATTGCGTACAGAACATAACGCCAATCCTATGCAAGACAAATAATGGTTGCATACGGATTTGTAGCGCTAACCAATGCAAAACAAGTAGCGGTTGCATACGGATGTGTAGCGCCAACCAAACGGGTCTGATAACTCCGGAATCGTGTGGATCAGACAGTGATTCCTTCGTTCTTCCTTTTAACTCCCCAGGCAAGATGGTCCAAGACCGGTTACCTTATCACTCCATAGGCAAAGACAAAATCCCAAGTGGAGCTTGCAAGGCTCGATCTATCATAATCATGATTATACCTCAAGAAATCTACGACCGCTTCCCTTGGACACACCGTCCCTCGATTTGCGGATTAGGGACGTGGGGCGGAAGAGTGGAATAGCAGCCGAGCTGCCCGATTCCATCCCCGACGTATCCATTCCGATTGTGAGCTCGACACACCAAGTTGACTCAAGCAGAAAGTAAATACAAGTACAAAAATGACCAACCGCAATGAGTATTATTGATTCAGAGCGATTCAGAAATTTTTGAAATTCATGAGTAGCAATATGGCGTTGGTGGAGTTATTTGGATGAAGATGATTATCGGAAGGATAAGCAATCTTCGATATCTTGAAAGATTAGGTGGAACATAAGTCCGTTATAGGTTCAAAACCGTAAACGGGAAGTCGCCCGCGATCGGGTATTAATCGGTCAAAGCGGTCCGATAAGTCAAGGGGTTTTTGAGAAAATAAAATACTTTAATTAAATATCCAAGTCAGAGGGTCCAGGGCTATTTAGTAAAAGGGAAAATAATTTGAGTTAGGTCCTTTATAAAAGAAAATTTACAATTTAGCCCCGTTTTGTAAAAACCAAAACTTTTGGGGTTAAAAATTAAATAAATAAATATCCCGACCTTGAAAAATTATGAGGTCAGCTCCTAAATTCTCCAAATTGTCCAGAGATTCAGTTTTTAAAGTTTTGAGGTCGATTTTTTATAAAATTCTCACATTGGCCCCAAATTTGTAAAAATTGGCATTTCGGACCTTAAGTTCAAAATAATCGGAACTCACAAACCGGAAGGGCTTTTAATGTGATTCCAGTTGAAAATGTCAATAAGGTTAGTGGGATATTGGGACAAAAGCAGTTTTTAAAAGAAATAAGTGTAGGTCCTTTAACTTTTGAAAATATCATTTTTGTCCCATTTTGAAATAATTGCCTTTAAGGCTTTTAGAGTTCCAATTTTTTTGAAATTTGAACCTTGGGTCCAAATTATAATTAAGTTATAGTAAAGTTAGTATTTCCAGGTGCATGGGCTGCATAAGTCCTGGAAATTTCATTTGGGTCCTCAAGTTTAGTATTTTACACTTTAGTCCCTCAATTTTAGAAAAATTACTTTCCAAGCCCTAAACACTTGGATTTTTGGAATACATTTAAAATATGTCATTCCCAGTACCTTAAGAGTAAAATTTTCAAATTTTAAAGTTAAGGTCTGGTACAGTTTCAAAATTTGCAAAGTAGCCCTTAAACTTTCCAAATTTTACAATCTAGTCTTTGGGCTTTTAAAGGTTGATTTTACTTATCTTAAAACTCTTAAAACTTTATTAAAATGTCCAAAAGTCATTCTTGAACCTGAGTACAGTCCCAAAATTCGAAATTTGCAGAGGGCTCCTTTAACTTTCATTTTCTTGCAATTTAGTCCACCAACTTTCTATTTTTACATTTTTAAGTCCAAAATTGAAATTTAATCAATTATGCTCGACTTTTCCAGGTTATAAGTCATCCATAACATGGATTTCAAAGATCATACACATGCATGTCCAATACATACAAGAATTCATCAAATAGAACATTAAATTATACATGCATGCACCTAAAATTCAATAAATAGCAATTTTGAGCAACTCTTGAGAATTTTCATGATTTGATGCATACAATTGACATGCAATACATAGATTATATATCTCAAGGGCTCATGATCAAAATTCTACATGCATTTTAATATAAACACCTAGAAGTTGGAAAGTATTTTTTCCACCCACCTTAAATTGGAAAGTTGTGAAATAAAAAGGGAAAATTTCACAACTTTGGATGAGGTCACTTAGGTCAGCCCCTAAGTCAAGAAATATCAAAAATTTGGAGTTAGAAAAATGAGAGAAAAATTAAAGATAAAAAGAAGGAGATAAGAAAATTGGAAAGACTACACTTTACCTCGTGTAGTAGGTGATTTGAAACTAGTTGAAGCTTCAAATTTAGAAATTTTGGTTCAACTCCAAAATCACCTAAGGTCTGCCCCTATTTCTCAAAAATAAAAAAAGGGTGTTAAAATTTGAAAAAATAGGAAGAAGAAGAAAGAAGGGCTCTAGTGTCCAATTCTTACCTTGTAGTCCAAATTTCTCTACTAGTTATTCTTCAAGTTTTCAATTTTCACCACCATGCATTCATGTCTCCAAGTGGTCTTCTAAGTACCTCAAAATCCAAAATATAAACTTAAGTTAAAAGGAGAAGGTGATGAGTAGCAAGATTTTAAGTTGAATAGAGCAGTGAAATTTCTTACCTTAAGATAGGGGGTGTTCGAATTTTTTGGTGTTTAAGTGGTAAGATTGTTTGTTTTGGTTTAGATGTTTGAAGAAAGAAGGTATATTTGATGTTAGGAGATGTTCTTGAAGATATGAATATGGGTTTGAAGATGTAAAGGACTTGTGTTTGAATATTTGAAGATGTGAAGAAGTGGTACTTGAAGATATGAAGAACTTATGTTGAAGATTTGAAGATGTGAAGAGTTGGTGTTTGAAGGTTTGAAGATGTGAATGATTTTGTGTTTGAAGATTTGAAGATATGAATGAATTTTAGAGAGAGGTTAGAGAGAAGGAGGATGATTAGCTTGAGAATTAGAATGTGTTTGATAAAATGAACAAAATTTGTTCATCTTTTTCTCTATGTGGCCGTCCACATTAGGGAGGGGGGAGATAGATTTTTTTGATTAATTTTGTGTCTTGCAAATTGTCTCTTGCATGGAGACAATTAGACTAGTCAAAGTATGTGCAAGGTATGGAAAGAGAAAGAATGTTGGGAAGACTCCAACATGTTGGGAAAAAATAGTAATAAAGAATTGATGTATGAGATGATGTGTATAATGTTTGAATTAATGGTATAATTATACACAAGATGGCTAATATAAGGTGTAAGTGTACAAGAGTTGGATGATATTTCTACTTCAAAAATCATCACCATGGCCGTCCACTATATGGGTAATATGGTAATTCCATATTTTTTTTTTGGTCTCAAATTGGATGATAATAGATGAAATATATCAATCTCCAAAATAATTAGTGATTTCCTTGATCACTTATAAGTCTCATGATTACTTATACTAAATCAAAGTCTTAATTCTATAAGGTAAAAGTCTCTAAAATAAATAGTCTCTTAAAATTCTAAGGTGACTAATAAATACAAAAATAGTAATAATGATCAATCAAGTGATCATAAATGTGAGATAGAATTAATAAAGATCGTGATCACAAGTAATAAATGAAATGAAATAAAATACAAAAATATATATTAATGATAATTACCCGTCAAAGTGACGTGGTAAAATAATCGGTCAAATACATAGACGATAATAAGAATCAATTATATGTTCGGAAAAATCGGGGCTTCACAAATTTCTCACAATCTCAACTCTAAAAGATAAAATTATAGTCCCAAATATAAATGATTTTCTCACAATCTACAGTCAACTTTTATGTAGCCATATCGAGAGTTAATAGCATAAGGAGTCTGAAAATGCTTTGTTGTGACAAAGACGATGCACTTGGAAATAGAACAAATAATGTAGTTGACAAAGAAGTTTTCCATAATCTAGATTGAACTCTTTTTTAACACTCTTCTAATTTTTGAATTTCTTTTTTAATATTACTAATTAGCATTTTAGATTTCCTATAATTATTACAAATAAATTTATCACTAAAATTTTAATTTTTGACAAATCCCGTGTAACACACAGGTGTTGTTCTAGTATATTAAAAGAATTAGAAAATATTAGTATTTGAGGAAAGCAATATCTTAGTGCTTTTCATATAAGACATTATTGAAAATAAATGTTGCTTATTAAAATTGTAATTATATTTCTTTTATTTAATTATGTTATTATTTAATAATTTACTCTTGAATATTAATTAGGGAAAATTACAAAAATACATTTTTTCCGGTAAACATACCAGAAAATACGCTTCTATCATTTTTATACCCAATTTTTTCTTTTTTTACGCTTCCGCATATTTTTTAATATTTTTACGTTTTTTTTTTTTTTTTGTTTATGTATTGCTTTATATATTATATATGTTGTTTCGATGTTGTTTAACTTTGTTTATTTATTGTTTCTTTGTTGTTTCGATGTTCAAAGTAACTTTTACCTATTGTTATGCTATTTTTTGTTCATGCATTATTTTGTACATTTTTTCTATTGTTTCTGTATTGTTCTATAATATTTTTAATGTTGTTCTAATAATTGTTTTTGTTGTTTCCATGTAGTTTTTAATGTGTAAATACAATATTTACCTGTTTTTAAACTCTTTTTATTCATGTGGTGTTTTAATATTGTTTACGTTGTTTATGGGTCGTTTCATGCCATTTTTAATGTTGTTCTGATGTTTTTTTGTTGTTTTTCCAAGTAGTTTTCGATGTTTAAATATTTTTTTTTTTTTTACCTATTTTAAGCTATTTTGCTCATATGGTGTTTTCTATATTATTTCTGATTTGTTTCTATATTATTTCTTGGTTCTTTCCATGTTTTTTATGTTTTCATGTATTGGATCAAAAATTGAATTGTATTTTTTATTCACGTTGTTTTTATATTATTTTTAATTTATTTGATTTTAATATGTGTTGTTTTATGTGTATATTTCTTGATTTTTTTATAATATTTCGAGTATAAATGGATTATTTAATGAGGGCAAAATTTATTTTTTCACTGAAATTTTATTAAAAGAAACATGTTTGAAATGGTACCGCTCACCCTTTGTAAGGGTGTTAACCAGGGTTCGAACTCTGTATCTTTCAGTTTCTTTGGAATTTATCCCCTCCACTCCAACCAGTACTCCCAACTTATTAAAAAAAAAAAAAGAAACATGTTTGAAATATGTTCGAAACAATCTTGAAACAACAACTTAAAAAATACCGAAAAATTTGGCGGGAGCATAAATTTGTCCAAAAAAAGGGCGGAAGCGCAAATTTGACCAAAAAAAAAGTGGGGCAATTGTGTACATTTCCAAATTAATCATTGGGTTTGAATAATATCAGTTGGCCCATGTCACCCAAAACCATTATTAAACAACTCATGACGCCCAATTCACTATTTACAGTCCAATGACTTGACTCTTGGAGTTAGATTACCTTGATTCTAAAGTTACTTTAATTTGACTCTTGAAGTTGGACTCTTAGACTATTTATCTTGATTTGGAGTGATCTGTGAGCATCATCAATATGAATTTGTTTATTCACTTGTTTATTGTTTTCTTATAAATAATAACTAGTGTACTGACCCATGCGATGCACGGGAGGTATTATGTTGCACCATTTGAGATGTAGTGTTGAACCATATGTAGTCTATTATGTCGGACCATATAAATTGAAATGAATAAAAATAATATTATTAGTAAAATATAAAATTATAAAAACAGATTTCAAAAAAATTGATCAAATTAAATAGCTACATTTAAAAAATTACAAATTTTAAAATATTTCTTTGTACACCATATTTATCGTTTGTTTATTTTTCTGATTCATATCTTCAAAACCTTAAGATTGGTAACTCAGGATATAACAACATATAATTGGCCACGACAGAATATCAGATTCTTTAAATACAGTTCGACATTGGATCGAAAAATATGAATAAAATGATTCCATAAAAAATATTTACACTTATAGTACATTTGGATAGAGATGACAAAATGCCCCGAATCCGTCCCTACCTCGAACCCGATGGGAAATTCCCGTCCTGACTATATCAAAGGGGCGGTGATTGGTTTAGGTCAACCCGCCTCACCCCATCTCAACTATATATATATATATATATATAATATTAAATATTATATTGTATCTATATTATATATGAAAATATTATTTTCTAAAAAATTATCATCTAATTTTTATTTTTTTAATATACTTGATAATAACTTCTAAAAGAGCTAACAAATATAAAATATAAATTTAAAACAATATGTATATATTTTTTGTTAAAATATATAAATTGACTATTAAAAATATTATTTAAATTATAAAAAATACAAATTGGGATACTCACTCTAGCTATGCCCCGTAATGACCAATCTAATGTCGTTACACAATCCAATCAATTTATTTGCAAAACGAATTGAACTAATTACGACACACAAAAAAATTGATTGCATAAAGAAATAAAATAAATTGAAAAAATACTATTACTTATTTTTAATACAAAAATTATTACGTGAATCGTTTTAACATTACAAAATATTATTATTTAGCCTAAATATCATCACATTCTAGAGGCTAACATATGAAATGATAGTTTATCGTTTTTTAACAATTTCTTTTGTGAACCCTAAAATCCTAAACCCGTGAACCCTAAAACCAGCTATCACATAATTTATATATTTAAAAAAATCTAGAAAATGAAAAACAAAATGCAAACAATTTTACTAATAGATGTTATAATTTACTAATCTATATATCTAATGTTGTTTTATAGTTTTTGGATGAGAATAATGTATTATATTTAATGTTTTTATAATTAAAATAAAATTTAATAATAAATTATATTATCAAATAAAATTTCTGTAAATTATTTAAATAAATATTATTTGTATATTTGTTATTAGTTTTCAGTAGTTTATTATTTTTTATTTTAATATTTTTTAAATTTTTATGTATTTTAATTAAACAAAATATAAAAAAATCAAAACTTTTAAATTAAATATAATATAAATCTCATAATAACTAATTTAAAAAATCAAAGATTGGAATTGATTAAACATGTTAAGTACTTTGTAAGTTACAGGGACAAAGATTATATACCAACTCAATTGCAATAAGCCCATATTTTTAATTTTTTCGTAGGTCAAAACATTCATTGTTGGACCCATCATAAGTTAAAACAAAGCCTATAGCACAAGCAAATGTTGAAATAAAGCTCATCAAACACGTGTCCGCTGCTCTATTTTGCATGAGGAGACATCATCAGATCGTGACACGTGTAGAAAAATAAAGGTCGAGATAAAAACAAATATACACAAAAAAATCATAAAGCTTCACTTTTTGTTTAGGTTTTAGCTTTTCATAGTCGCTCCATTTTATTCTCACCTACTTTAGCGATCCAATCTCTATTTCTATTAAAATTATTCAACCTCCTTATCAAACAACAAATGAAAATCAGTTTCCAATTCTTTATGATCGCTCCATTTTTCTTCTCCATTTATGTGAAATCGTTCAACTTCCTTACTATACAACAAATGAAAATCACTCCACTCTCATAGATCAAACTCCCATTCTGATGTTAACGTCATCGATGAACAAATCGGAACCGGTTAAATAGATCTGGAAAAAAGTAAGGTATCAAACTTGTACCTCCTTCAAATGATATGGCAAGATATGAAATTTGAAACGGATCTGGGAAAATTTCAAGGTGATTTCAGATTTTCTTTTAAGTCTTAATTTTTCATATTTTTTTCGATGATAAATAATCAAGATTTTTTTAATGATAAATAATCAAGATTTTTTTTGAATAAATAATATTACAAACAAATCGGCTCCAGGTTTGTTGTGATTTGTAGAAGGAATATATTTATTTTTTATTTTTTTCTATTTTCTAGTTGTTGTCAAGCTTCTCATGATATTGATTAGTTTTTGGTTTTGTCACCTTAAGTATTCTTGTTCTGTGGTTAGATTGTGGTTTTTATCATATCCTTGCGAATTGTATATGCGTCATCATTAGTATGACACTTATTTTCGGCAATTTAGGATTTTATTTGTGGATATAAATATCATGGAAATTGAATATGATTGATGTAGCCCGATGAAGAGAGAGCTAGATGTTACTTATGCATTTTAGATGGTTCTCATTTCATGATTTTAATTTTTTCGTTTACGGTTGTGGAAACTAATGACAACACGTGATTACTTTAGATGTACTTATTTTACTTATAAGTCAATATTTATAGCACTTATAAGTTAACCTTGATATTCCTCAGGTTTTGAAAATTTAATATACCAAGAAATAGTGCCATAGCATATTTTAAAATGATAAGTTTTCAGACCCAGATTTTTCTTACAATATATTCGTTTACTACTGAGATTTTTCTGTGTTCAGATTCTGTAAACGTTATACTATGAAACATAGACATACGGATTCTATACACAGATAAGTTCACAATTCAATCTCTAACATTAATATAATATTTATAAAGAGTAAACCTATAAAATCGCAAAATACACAATATTAAATAATAAAAAATATAATACCATCTGTAGTATTTTATCTCATCTATCTCATGATTAATCTTTTCGTTTATATGCTTATTTGTTTTGTGATTGCTTTTAAGCCTATTTTTGTATGAATTAGTAGTTTAGTCTTGTTTTATTGCTCTAATTTTTTGAAAACTTTCTGCAAAATAGTATGGCTCTGTAATGTTTGAGATCTCTATATATACTAATATCAGTTCGTAAAATAAGGTTATATTTATATGTATAGATAGAGTATTAATGACTTTTTAAAATTTCATTAATTACCATATATGTGTAGATGATGCATTTACGTCAAAAGGAAAGCAATCAAATTTACAACATTTTTTTTTTAAAAAAAAGTCAATAGTTTATACTTTAAAGTCATGTTTTAAAAAAAATTGACTCGGGTTATGTTTTGTTTACTAAAAGGCAAAAATCAAATATTAAAAGGCTATGAATCAAATAATTTTTTAAACAGTTTGATGCCTTTTTTTAATTTTTCTGGTAAATTGCATAATAGGTTTTTTTTATATATGTTAATCGAATCATTATCTTGTTAAATCATATTGTATTGATTGCGATAGATAGTTTTTTTTTTTTTTTTTTTTTTTTTTTTTGTGTCTGAATATATTTAATGTATTGTGACATTTATTTGTAATTATATATATATATTTTTATCTCTACTATAGATGTAATGTGTCTTAATCTCGAATAAATTTCAGCATGCTAAATTATTGCATCAAACGTGTCCAGTGGTTGTAGCTTTGTACTCATATGTTTGATTTGCAACAATGAATGCTATGATATCATAAACTCGACATCCTTTAAGCATTTTTTTAAAATGTTCAATTGAGAACGACTCATAGTTCTGTGATCTCCCTTTAATGGAAATTAGATTATTAGAATGTCGAAAAAAATAAAATCAACTATCAGTAAAATATAAATACAACCTCGATATCATGGAATATGTATTCAAAGCTTTGTATTTGACTTTTATCATTATATGTGGTTGTTTCATACACGAAGTTTTACGACACATTGTATATTGCTCGTATGCGGATCACGGATGCGTGCAATCTTAATAGGTGCCATTGATAGCATAATTTTCTTCATGATAGATCAGTATTTTCCTTTGGACTTATGAATGCACAAGTTTGTAATGAATTGATACTACTACTTATATATAGGGAACCAAGAAGAGTATTTATGGTAATATAACAAAATCAAATTCCTTAAAAGTAGTTTTAGTTATTTTTGGTTAATTTCGAATCATTTATTGTAAATTGTAAATTATAGTATATTAAAAATTATGAATATTTTCTCACTTATTTGTATTCCGTGAATATTAAGAAATTTATGGTATTTATATTGGATATATTCTTTCCCAACATACTCAATATATGGTTATTTTGGAGTTTTTATATTCTGGAGTTTTTATATTCATATATCGAATTAATTGTACTACTATATATCATGTACGTTTTTTAGGCATCAATTCATTATGTTTTCTTTTTTTACAAATTTTTACAATAGAAAAGTGGGTAATTTTAATATAAATATAATGATATGTAAATATACATTGTTTATAAATAGAAATGTGTATAGTTGTATTATACAATATTGAGTGAAATATGATATATATTTTCCATATATATATATCATGACAATTCGTAATTATCAATTTACACCATGAATCGTATTAACGCAAATATGATAATCATACTATAATTATTATTTAATTATTTTGGTAATAATTTATGATTGACGCAAATTACATCAAAAGTTGCAATTTAGAATATTGAATGGATTTTGATATATTGTAATTATCTAAAATAAATTAACACCAAATTGAATTATAATCATAACATAATTATGATTGCAAAGGTAAATGATTTACATATCCAGCCGTAAATATCGTACCAACCAAAAAATAGCATTGATTTACATTTTAGCAAGTGCATTATCTAAAATTAATTAAATATCAATTAGGCTTATAATTATACCATAATTATGATTGCAAAAGTCAACCCGTAAATATTATACAACTTTTATTAACAAAAAATATTTTTTACAATTTTAGCAAGTGGTGTTTAGGCGGGAAAGTAGAAATAGAAACCATTTTGCTTTTTTTATATATATATATAGATAATTGGCCATTGTCGTCTTATGTGATTTTTTTTGTTGCCTTGTTAGCTTCTATATGTGATTTTCTTTATTGCTTTGTCAATTTGTATGAATTTGGCCTTGACGGCTTATACACGTGATCATTTTACAAGTTAAAAAACAATTAGGAATTTGTTAGAAAAATAAATTGTTACGTCGGTCCACTACGGTGGCATTCAATTTATATGTTGCTTCGGGCTACAAAAATCACATGATCGACCCTACATAGAAACAAAGCTTCAATAGTCCAATTAAAAACATGTAATGTAGGCAAGCTTGCCCTTTCCGAACTCCGTGTGTAACTCACTAGAAGCCCAGGGACTTCTTTATGAAAAAACAAGTAGCACAATTACTCCTCCGATAAAAAATGTAATTACACAATGGGTATCTCATGAATCGCATACAGTTCAAGTGGTATCGTTCACCCTTTGTAAGGGTATTGATCGGGATTCAAACCCGGTATATTTCAGTTTCTTTGAAATATAATTGATCTCTTCCCCTCCAACCAGTATTCTCAACTTATTAAAAAAAAGCGCATGCCGTATTTCTAATCTTTTCTTCTATTTCTCGTATATCAACTTTTTATTAGCTTATTAATTCAAGGAAAAAGAAACCTGTTGTACTCCTAACTCAAGTTGAACTATTATCCTTCGATAGCTCGAAATTAAAAATCTAAAGTACATCGACATGGCATGACCTTAATGAAAGGCCAATTTTGTAATACTACTAAAGCTATAAACCCAAAGTGAAAATAATTCGGGAACTGCATTGCCTTTAGGCCTTCTAGTTTTTTTGTCTTGAAAAAAGTAATTGCAAGTTTTAATGAAGAAATGATAATTCCAAAGTCAATTTGAGAAAGCTTTTTAGTGTTTTTTTGAATGAATCAAATGCTCATATCGACCTAACGATGACGATAATTACTATGCTATCGATTTTTTTCGTAGCTGAAAATTAAAAAAAATTAGGGATCTCACCAGTGTGTGCAAACTTTATAAAAAAGTGATTATAAACTAAGTGGAAAATCATCAACTTTTTCTAAAGTCTGCAAATGTTGGGATACAATAAAAATCAAAGGGATACAATGGGGGATAATTTGAACTAACAATCGTCTATTACAAGCAAGCGAAAAACAAAGCAGTAAAGTAAGTCGAGGCGAGCGAACTCTTTCTTTAAGACTCTTGTTGCCCCGTCACGATGCTCACAGTTGCAGGCAACGAGTCTCCCAAGATACAACGACTTTGGTAAATGATAGGAGCACCACAAATCCTTCTACCCGGCGAACTGAGATAAGTGAGGCCTGAGGTGACACCAACACTTCTACATAACACTTCTTGTGCAATGTAGATTTTTGAGTGACAGTCTATGAAAGTGAATGCACGAATTTTTCTGTGATTGTGATGATGATGCACGAAAAACCACTGAATGGATGGCTTCAATATATAGGGAAAATACAAGGGTTCCTCCAAAGGAAAGCCCCAATGTTTTGGACTCAATTATGTCCATCAATCATCAATCAAATCCTTCCTATTTTAGATTGATTTGTGTCAAGTCAAACCTTCCAATTGTGGCCTCAATCGGTTTAGGAATGATTTGATGCAATCAATCATGTTACCATAAATTTGTGATTTGAGTCAAAGTTGCCTATTTGACGGATAAAATCAAGCAACTTACCAAACACCGAATTTGACCAATCTACCAACATTCCACATATGTTGGATATATTTCCCACAAATATATCTTTTCAAGTGTACCATTTGTGCATCGATTTCTCACTCACCCATAAATGATTTTGTGAAAATAATTGCACTACTCGTTTCCAAAATTAACGAGTTCCCACACTTAGAATTTCGGCTTAACAAAACCGATTTTTCCAACAATCCCCCACATGAGTGGAAACGATGCATGAATGCATGCAGACTCAGTCACTCAGCCCCTGGAAATATTGTTGCATCAGGATAGTAGCTTGTGGCTTTGAACCTTCCTTAGTAAGATACTATCGGATATATCCGCGGCTTAGTGGACACGATGCCTTAAACTACTCCGATTATGAATATACCAAGACAATAGTATTTACACAACAACATTTCTGCTTATCTCGAAGTTCTCTGGTTGTGTCCGTTTTGGCCATGGATCACACTTGGGATTCATAAGTGTTTCATTGAGGCGGCCCGTCCTCACACTTATATAGGTGACCTTGCTTGTCAGAGGTACCCTGCAATACCCTACCTTATTAGGTATAGGACGTCATTAAAAGTCCGTATGACTTAACCTCACCAGTCAGCAGGTTCAATCACTTGGTTGTGCTCTCTAGGGAATGATTAGCTTGAAGCTAAGTACCAAGTGCTACGATGAAGAGTTTAAAGTTTAGTTTTCCCATTGAACCAAGTTCTTGGGATCTCCAGTCATCATGGTTGGGTTTCCACTAGAAACTGTTCTTTAAGTTGTGGATTTTACACCAATTCCCTCTAGCAACTTATGGAATTGATCTCTGTTTAGCCCTTTAGTGAGCGGATCCGCTATATTCTCCTTTGACTTCACATAGTCAATGGATATAATTCCTCTTAAGATTAATTCCCTCACGGTATTGTGTCTCCGACGAATGTGTCGAGACTTACCATTGTACATGGAACTTTGTGCCCTACCTATAGCTGTTTGGCTATCACATGTATCAATATTGATGACACAGGCTTGTCCCAACATGGAATGTCCTCGAGGAAGTTTCGAAGCCATTAAGCTTCTTCACCGGCTTTATCCAAAGCTATGAATCCGATTCCATGGTGGATGGGCTATGCACATTTGTTTAGTGGACTTCAGGACACCGCACGCCACCTATGGTAAATACATACCCATTTTGGTGGAATGTGAGTCTTTTGAGTCCGATATCCAGTTTGCATCAGTGTACCCTTCTAGTACTGTTGGATAACTCGTGTAGTGTAGCCCAAACTTAAAGGTGTACTTCAAGTATCGTAACATCCTTGTTAATGCTTTCCAATGCTCACTTCTTGGATTGCTCGTGAATATGCTCAGCTTATTCACCGAGTAAGCTAGATCGGTCCTTGTATAATTCGTGATGTACATTAGGCTCCCAATGATCCTAGAGTACTCAAGTTGAGCCACTCGTTCCCCTGTGTTCTTGATTAAACGCAAGCTATCGTCTATGGGTGTCTTTGCCGGTGGATCATCAAAGGTATTGAACTTTCTCAATACACTTTCGATGTAGTGAGACTGAGACAGTAGGATGCCTTCTGAAGTCCTCTCTATTTTAATCCCTAGGATCACATCGGCTAGACCCAGATCCTTCATGTCGGAGTTATCTTTCAACATGTTCTTCGTCCTCATGGTCAGTTCACGAGTGCTTCCAATTATCAACATGTCGTCAACATATAGATAGATGATGATAAATGAGTCTGGTGTGCCCTTTACATATACACATTTATCGCATTTGTTAATGCGAAATCCATTTAACATCATCATATTGTCAAATTTAATGTGCCATTGCCTTGGTGCTTGTTTTAGTCCGTACAAGGACTTAACTAGCTTGCACACCTTTTTCTCTTGTCCAGGAACCACGAACCCCTCGGGTTGTTCCATATAGATTTCTTCCTCCAATTTCCCATTCAAAAACGCAGTCTTTACATCCATTTGGTGAACTTCGAGATTGTGCAAAGCAGCAATCGCCAAGAGCACCCTAATGGAGGTAATCCTCGTAACAGGTGAGTAGGTGTCAAAGAAATCATGTCCTTCTTTTTGTTTGAAGCCCTTAGCCACTAATCTGGCTTTATATTTATCAATTGATCCATCAGCCTTGTATTTCCTCCTTAGGACCCACTTGCATCCTAGAGGTTTACTGCCAGATGGAAGATCAACCAATTCTCATGTGTGATTTTGCATGATAGAGTCTATCTCTGCATTGATAGCCTCCTTCCACATTAGGGCTTCAGGACTAGACAGTGCTTCTTGGATGGTCTTAGGTTCTTTATCCAACAAGTAGATCATGAAGTCTGGATCAAATGACTTAGCTGTCTTTGCCCTTTTGCAACGTCTTGGCTCATCACCACCTTGTGATGTATCGTCCAGCATCACGAGTTCTTTTTATCGAACTCTCTTCTTTGTTTTCTTTACAAGGATAGATGTGCTCGAAAAACACATCATTCCTTGACTCAATAGTGGCTCCTTCCGTCACATCAAGTATATCTGACTTGTGTACTAGAAACCGATATGCATCACTGTTCAGTGCATATCCTATGAAGATACAGTCAACCGTCTTGGGTCCCATCTTCACTTGCTTTGACTCGCACTTTTACCTTAGCCAAACACCCCCATACCTTTAGGTAATTGTAGGTCGCCTCCCGACCTTTCCATAACTCATATGGGATTTTATCTTTTCCTTTGTGGGGAACCCTATTTAGAATATGGTTAGCAGACAAATTGCTTCCTCCCACAAGTTCTGTGGTAACCCTGAACTAATCAACATAGCGTTCATCATGTCTTTCAGGGTTCTATTCTTGCGCTCAGCAATGCCGTTTGATTGAAGTGAGTAAGGTGCCGTGGTTTGGTGAATTATGCCATGTGCATTGCAAGATTCCTCAAACGGAGCCACATACTTTCCACATCTATCACTCCGGATTGACTTAATCCGAGTGCTGAGTTGATTCTCTACTTCACTTTTGAAGTTCTTAAAGGCATCTATAGCCTTATCTTTACTTTTCAGCAAGTAAACATAACAGTACCTTGTGCAGTCATCAATAAATATAATGAAATATTTTTTGCCTCCTCTAGTCGGCACAAGTTTCATATCACACACATCAGTGTGAACAAGTTCTAGAGGCGCGTGCTCCTCTTCACTGAATGAAAAAGTGCCTTTGGCATTTTAGCCTCAACACAGATCTCACATTTATATTGTGAGTCTAATTCAACATTTGGTAATAATTTCATATCTACCAATTTCTTTATGGAATTCATGTTAACATGCCCAAGTCTAACATGCCATAAATCACAAGACTCAATCATATAAGAGGAAGAAGCAATAGTTTTATTAGCATCATTTGTGCGGCGCACATCCATTACATTCATCTTGAATAATCCCTTTTCAAGGTGACCATTTCCAAGGAATTGCCCATTCTTAGTAAGTACAAAGCTACCAAACTGAAACACTAGTCTAAAGCCATGCTATACAAGTAATGACCCTGATACAAGATTTTTCCTAATGTTTGGGACATACAATACTTCTTTCAGTGTTAGCTCCTTCCCAGACGTCATCTTCAGCAACACCTTCCCAATTCCAGCAATGTCAGAAGTTGAAGAGTTTCCCATGTGGAGGCTCCTCCCGGAAATTAGGGTATACATAGAGAAAACATCACGATCCGAGCCACGTGACGAGTCACACCGGTGTCAACGAACCACTTCCTAGGGTTATCCACTAAGTTAGCTTCGAAAACAACAGCAGACAGTCCAATTCGGACATACCTTCCTCAATGACCAAGTTAGCTCCAGATTGTTTTCCCTTATTCTTAGGGGCATCCCGACAGTCCTTCTATTTGTGTCCAGGCCTACCACAATTGTGGCAATTTCCTGCAAACTTCTTGGCTTTCTTGTTATTGGGTTTAGCCTTATTGCTATTCCCCGGGTGCTTGAGTTTCTTATTCGTATCAGATTCCGCCAAATTAGCCTTTGCCTCCATCGAGGTCTTACCATGCTTGACATTTGATTGCCTATTGCCTTCTTCAATGCGCAATTTCACAATCAAATCCTCCAAGCCCATTTGATTCCTCTTATGCTTGAGATAGTTTTTGAAATCCCTCCAACTAAGCGGCAACTTTTCAATAATTGCCACTTGGAATGTTTCACACAATCGCATCCCTTCAAAGATTGATTTGTGCAAAATCAATCGCAATTCTTGGAGTTGACTCATACATGATCTTGGTGTCAACCATCACATACTCCAAGAATCTGCCGACAATGAACTTTTTGGTGCCGACATCTTCCATTCTGCACTTTTTGTCCAACGAGTTCCACAGTCCCTTGGCAGTACCTTTGAACGAGGCATACACACTATATAACGCATTATCCAACCCATTAAGGATGTAATGCTTGCACAAGTAGTCCCCTTGACCCCATGCATCAAGGGCAGCCCTACGATCCATATTGGTATCGTCTGGGGCAACAACAAGAGGGTCCTCTTTAAGGAACCTCACCAAACTTAGGGTTGTCAGATAAAAGAACATATTTTGCTGCCATGTGTTAAAGTTAAATCCGGTAAACTTTTCTGGCCTTTCGGCATGGGCAGCCACGGTTGCTGGAATATGTGTGATCGAAGGTGTTGCCAACACTGACGTAACACCCACGACCGAGGCAGAACCATGTGAGGCTTGAAGTGAGGCCACAGGTGTGGTCACACCGAAGGCCACACTTGCTAGAACATCAGAATACTGGAGTGTGTCAGTAGGTGTGGTCACACCATAGGCCACACTCGCTGGAACATCAGAATACTGGGGTGTGCCAGAAGGTGTGGTCACACCCCCCACAGACACTGTAGCATATCAGAGCAGAGGTGCTGTAACACTTCCCACAGCCGCTGGAACATTCGAAAACAGAGGTGTGACAGAAGATGTGGTCACACCCCCCATAGTCATCGAAACAGAAGCAGGAACAGGTGTTGGCAGAGGTGTGGCCGAAGGTGTGGTCACACCAAAGGCAAGAACAACATAAACAGGTGTTGTCGGAGGTGTTGTCACACCCGAGGCCACACCTACTGAATCAGTAGTCATCGTGTTGCATGAAGACGCCATCAGTCCAAATTACAAACAAGAGTCTTAAAATTATTGGGATACAATAAAAATCAAAGGGATACAGCGGGGGATAATTTGAACTAATAATCGTCTATTACAAGCAAAGCGAAAAAGAAATCAGTAAAGCAATTTGAGACGAGCGAACTCTTTCTTTAAGACTCTTGTTGCACCGTCACGATGCTCATGGTTGCAGGCAATGAGTCTCCCAAGATACAAAGACTTTGGTAAAGGATAGGAGCACCACAAATCCTTCTACCCAGCGAACTGAGATAAGTGAGGCCTGAGGTGACGCCAACACTTCTACATAACACTTCTTGTGCAATGCAGATTTTTGAGTGACAGTCTATGAAAGTGAATGCACGAATTTTTCTGTGATTGTGATGATGATTCACGAAAAACCACTGAATGGAGGGCTTCAATATATAGGGAAAATACAAGAGTTCCTCCAAAGGAAAGCCCCAATGATTTGGACTCAATTATGTCCATCAATCCTCAATCAAATCCTTCCTATTTTATATTGATTTGTGTCAAGTCAAACTTTCCAATTGTGGCCTCAATCGGTTTAGGAATGATTTGATGCAATCAATCATGTTACCATAAATTGGTGATTTGAGTCAAAGTTGCCTATTTGACGGATAAAATCAAGCAACTTACCAAACACCGGATTTGACCAATCTACCAATATTCCACATATGTTGGATACATTTCCACAAATATATATTTCCAAGTGTACCATTTGTGCATCGATTTTTTCACTCACCCATAAATGATTTTGTGAAAATAATTACACCACTCGTTTCCAAAATTAACGAGTTCCCACACTTAGAATTTCCGCTTAACAAAACCGATTTTTTCCAACAGCAAATGCTTCCATTATCAAGCAAGTTGTTATTTAACCTAACCGTGATGCAAAATCCCTTTTAACTTGAATTTAATTGAGATTATCAGAAAACATTAATAATTGCCTCAAAACCTAATTAGGGTATTGTTTTAATTATCTTGTGCATGTTCTGAATAAGGCAAAACATTCACATGCAATGCAAGTGGGCTGTTGGCTAAACAAAATATGGCATTCAATGATTGGGTGTGGCCCAATTTTCTGGTCATGATACTCACCCTTCTCTATGTTTAGTTACATGAAAATCCTCCTAAAAAAACTCTTATGGAAAAAATAAATATTTTCATGATATATTATATTAATTTATACATATGATATATACTACTCCTCAAGTAATATCGATTTAACATGTCAATAGTATAATGTTGCTACTGAAGTGGACAAACTCACCTTACTAATTTGAATTGTACTTAAGATGTCATATATACGTACTAATCTACCATATGAGTGTTATATATCAGAAAGGGGTCATTATAATTATTAAAAACAGAACTTACTATAAATGGATATGATATTTTACTTTAACATATGTATTATAATCTTTTAAAGTGTTTACAACCAAACTAGACCTGTAATCAGTGACGAAGCCAGGAATTTCGGGTAGGGGGGCCCAACTAATATTAAGGTAAAAGAGTCTGTCCGATTTTTTGCCACTTCTACATAATAAAAATAGTTATAACCATAAACTTCGATAACCAGAAAGGAGTGTAGTCATGTTGCGGGTCTATTGCGTAGCTATGAAAGAGCCTCGGGGCAACTCATAAACTTCGATAAATCAGCCATAACATTCAGCCCAAACACGAAGATGGAGGTAATAAATTATTTCAAGACCACATTCACCGTTCCGGTCGTGCAAGGCCATGATATGTATCTCGGGCTGCCAACATTTTCCCTAAGGAGCAAACGGGTGCAGTTTGGTTATTTGAAAGATAGAATAATGAAGCGTATTGCGGGGTGGGGAGGAAAGACATTCTCGGAAGGTGGAAAAGAGGTACTTATCAAAGCCGTATTACAATCTATCCACGCACGCAATGTCATACTTTCGCATCCCACAAACCATATGTGAGGAAATTGAAGGTGCGTGCGCTAATTTTTGGTGGGGTATGGAAGGTGGGAAGAAAAAGTTACATTGGCTTAAATGGTCTGATTTATGCCGGCCTAAAAGCATGGGTGGAATGGGCTTTCGAAAATTAAACGATTTTAACAAAGCTCTACTCGCTAAACAAATTTGGAGGATTATTCGCCAACCGGACAGCCTTGTGGCTAGAGTACTAAAGGCCCGTTATTTTCGTCACTGTGATATTATGGATGCCAAGTTGGGAGCTAAGCCATCATATATTTGGAGATCGGTTTATGGAGTAGGAGCTACTAGACCGGGGAGTGTCATGGAGAGTTGGGAATGGTTCTCAAATTCGAATATTCAAGGACCATTGGGTTAAAACTCTGAATAATAAATTGAGCTACAATAGTGTTGACTTGGGGGAGGAAGCCAAAGTAGAAGAAATCATTCAAGGGGATGGATGGAATGAACAGATTATTCAAAGGAATTTCTCGCCATTTATAGCCAATGAAATTCTTTGCATGCCTAAACCTACAGTAAATCGAGACGACTGCAGATATTGGAAACACGACGCGAAAGGCCAAGATGACGGTGAGATCGGGATATATAATGACGACGGCTTCTTTCGGCCCATTCGAATTGTTATTCCCAGGAGCTCGATAAATGGTGGAAATTCTTGTGGGGCGCTTTCAATCCCCGAAAGTGCGTATATTTTGGTGGAAAGCGTCTCATAACGCGATAGCCACTAAGATCAATCTCCAAAAACATCACGTGCTTGGCGGAGGGAGGTTGCGCATTATGTAACTTCGAATATGGACACGACGACCCATTCGCTTCTTTTATTGCAGGGCTATACGACATTTCTGGAAAGAGACTGAGTTTGAGTCACTTAAAGGCAGCAGGGGCTGGAGATTTAATTGATGTTGGCTTGTGGATGAGGAGAGAATTTGATAAGCACCAATTTGAGTACTTTGCATGTCACACGTGGGCCATATGGAAAGAAAAGCAAAAATATGTTCATGATATGGACCAACAGGGGATGGCTACATCAACTAGATGGGCAGGGGAATTTTTGAGTGCATATCAAAAGGCACAACAAGTGACTAACACTGTGGTACAAAGTAATGTCCAAATGGAAAGCAAGGTGGAGGAAACCACACGGCGGGTACTCAGATTGGATGTTGATGCATGTCACAATGTGAAGGAAAATAAGTATGTGGGGGCATTTTGAGAGACGTAGCGGACGATGTCGATTGGCATTTGATTTTGAGTCTTTGAGAGTTTCGATTGTGTGCTCGAGGGAGAACTGATGGCAATCAAAGAGGGATTGATTAGAGCTCAGTCGGCAGGTATGGGGCCTGTTGTGGTATATTCGGACTCTTTATTGGCGGTGCAAGCAGTCACGGCCGTACAGGAGGACCTAAGCTATCTTGGTATTCTGATTCAAGAAATCTCTCGGCTTTTGGATGAAATGGGAGCGACAACCGTTAAGCATGTGCGTAGAATTGCTAATACTGTTGCTCATAGATTAGCTATTTTTTCTGCTTTTTCTTCTACGTCTTTTTGTTGGACGGCTGAAGATGCACCGCAATGGGTGAACGAAATTGTAACGGTGACAATTCTTTATCTTAATGAAGCTTTGCAATTTCCTCAAAAAAAAAAAAATAGTTATAACCATGTTTTTTTTAGTTGTTTTTGAGTTCAAATTTTCACTTTGTCTTTTTTTTTTGTCATTTCTAGGGACCGATCCACGACTCGGTTCCGAAAAATGTAGCATATTAATTTTTTAAAATATAATTAAATACTTCATCAGAGAACACAAGAAGAGTATGACCGTGTCAAAATGACTAAAAAACATGTATTCGAAAAATATGACTATTTTTCATTTTTACAAAACATAAGTGGATAATTTGTCCACTACTACATATAAAAATGAAAAACAATACATCGAATTTAAAATAAGTAGAAGTTTTGATTAAGTCTTTGTATTAATTCAATCACATCTTAATATTCAACAATAAATAACAAAATACAATTACATCAATATACCAAAAAGAACAAATAAAAACACAAAAGAATAATGGAAAAATTCAAGTTAAAGTTTATGACGAAATTTTAAAAATGTACAAAATTTTAAGAAAAGGGAAAAATGATCAAGACTCGTATTTTTCAAGATTCACAAATCGAAATAGAAAAGAGGAATGCAATATAATTGAAGATTTTTTTCCCATTTTTTCATTTTTTATATTTTTTTAAGATTAAAATGTGAAATGACTAAAATACCCCTACTTTTTTCAAAATTTGAGGAGGCCCAGTGCCCCCTTGGCCCCTACATGGCTTTCGTCCCTGCCTGTAATTGGACCCCATACACCATCATTATGAAAATTGGTGAAATCTGCTATTTTGCCCACTAATAAGTTTGTGAAATTTCAACAAATAGTTGGCCCAATAAGAATGACAAATATTGTTTTTTATTGCCAATAAAAAAATAAAGTTAATAGAAATAGGGATCATACTTCTGTCTGGCATTTTCTCATCACCTAATTGTCAAAACCAATAATTGGAGTCAGTCACTATCTTTGAAATAAATTTCAATTACTTAGGAGTATTGTCCAACTCCCATTTAGGGCTTTTAACAAATTATTTGCTTCATTTAGTTAGGAAGAAATATGAACCATCATCTCGTATTTAGCATCCATCTGACCAAATCTGGTGATAATTACAGATGGAAAATTTAAATAACAATTGTAGAATTTTTATTTAAGTTCAAAAGTCATAAATGAGAATGAAAGAATGATTCAAAATCAAAATTTAAATTTATTTTTAACCAATTATATTTTTTGTTATGCATAAATCAATAAAAATGTACATTTTTATTATTAATTTATTAAAATGTAATATCAAATCAGCATTACAATATTTTGTGGTTAAAGTTCCACTATCTATTTCCCTATATCAAACCATTTTTCCAATATTAAAATCCTGCCCCAAATAGCATAATAATTAAAGTTACAATCTTTATAAGCACAAGTGAACACCAAAGATGATTCTTTATTTTGACATTTTAAATGCCAATTGACTATTTGACCCTACCCCGAAACAAATAAAAAAATTAAAAAAAGTGACCCCCCAAATCTAATCAAATGATGATAGACCCCAAAAAAGAATTCCAATGCACTAATCCCCATGTGAATGCTCATTTTCAACCGATCCAAATCTAGTCCCCTCCTTTTTTGTCTCACTCACTGTCTCAAAAATTAATTAAAAAAAGACCCCTCATTATCATTATTCTTAATCAAGATTAGTGAGAAGGAGTGGCATGTGATTAGTAAAACCCACTAGCAACCAAGGGTATTTCGGTACTTTCGGTTCCATCATCACCCAAACGTTTAAATGCTAGCTGTGAATGAGAGTGACCTGAAAACACTCATCTGAGTGCTTTTATTGCTCTGCTTTCCCGAAAAGGCCCACACACTATAGCCTAATTCTCCTTTCGAACTACGGGATGGCTTAGGAATCGACCGGTTCCGAGCAGACTCGTGTTTTACACACACTAACAATTCATGAGAAAGAAAAAGATTTCTTCATTTTTAGCAAGAAAAAAAAGGGAAGAATTACCGTTAAAGGTGGCGCTAAAAGAGGGCTCTGGCCGTAAGCAAACGAAAATGCTGAGGGAAAAAGGGGGAAAATTTGCTTTTTGTAGTTTGATTCTGAGCTTAATTTAATCCATAAATCTTATTAGTTGTGCTTAGTCCAAAGTTGCTGGTCTTTTTTTTTTTTTTTGGGTTCTTTTATAGTTTTATTTTCCCCTAGAAAGATGCAATCTTTTTAACATTTTGTGCGGTAGCTTTTCTTTGTGTGTGTGTGTGTGGAATATAAATCGTATGGTTGAGTTATGCTTTTGGGTTTTGTAGTAGTTTTAGGTTAGATCTGTTCAAAAGTGAGGCGGAGGGGTTTGAGTATGTGATGTTTTATTTTCTGGGATTTAGGTTTACTTGCATTATGGTAGGAGGGGGAATGTGCAATTGTTCTCTCTCCTACTAATTATTTTTTTTCTTGGTTTTATAATTTTGGATAGTTGAGGTGAATTTAACTGGGTATTCTTGTCTCTGCAAAAATTCTGCTTTTATTTGAAGGATCAAATTTTTGAGTGGAAAAAGGAATTTGAAAGAAAAAAGAGGAGGGGTAGGGTTGTGTGTGTGTGTGTAGAAAAGAGATGGGTTGCTTTTCTTGCATGAGCCCTCGGAGTAAGGATGTGAGGGACTATGATGTAAATATGGCCCCAAGATCCGTTGATTCATCAGGTTCACTTTTATCCTTTTTCTTGTTCTTCATTTTTTTTTCCATTTGAACATGTGGATGATTGTTCTGTAAAATGTGTTTGATTTTAAAAATGTAATTGTTGTGCTTGTTTGAGTTTTCAATCTATGCTTTGATATGCAGTTGGTGGGAAGAGAAAGGCAAACACCAATGCTAGTGGTAAGTTGATAAGTATAGCGGTCGAAGTTTTTTCGACTTGGGGAGTGTTTGCAAACTCTAAAAGAAGTGATTCTCAACTTCTGTATGGAAAAATAGCTATATTGTCTAGGTATAAGCCCAAAATCACTTTTTTTCAGAGTTTTCAAACACTCCCTTATTAGTTGTGCAAGGTATTGATTTTTTTTTTTTTGTGTTTTTGATTTTGTATTGTTGAATTCTGTAGTGAGTGGGAAGAAGGGATGTTCTGTTAGAGCAAAAGACAAAGAAAGCAGTTCCCAAAAGGGCACTGCTGCGCGCGGCTTCACATTCAAGGATCTTGCGATGGCGACACAGAATTTTAGGGACGCTAATTTGATCGGTGAAGGTGGTTTTGGAAGTGTTTACAAAGGCCGCCTGGAATCTGGTTTGGTAAGAACATCTTTGATTATCACCTTTTGGCAGGAAAATGTGAAAAAATAAAATAAAATAGTCTTTAGTGTTTTCAAATGCTAATTTCTACTTTTGATTCGACTTAGTTTAATCAGAATTTAAATGTAGGGATGGGTGCTTTTGATTTCTGATTCTGCCTTTGGTTCTTTCTTACAATATAACACCCTGTTTAAACTTATTCAATTTTTAACTTATATTTGCAAAAGCTATCAATTTCTGATTCTCGACTACTTTTAACTTCTACTACAACAAATCAATTCCTCTAAAATATAGGTTTTGGCAAACACTTCCTAAATTTGTTTAGAATATCTGCTTTTTGACTATTGAAAACAATAGATGATTACTATAGATCGGTTCTGTGAAATTTGTTGAAAGGTAGTTTGCCGTTTTGCTTAATGCAATATGCTTCAAGTGGTACTCAGTAATAGGCTTTTATGATCAGATTGTTGCTGTGAAGCAACTTAATCTTGAAGGACTTCAAGGGAATCAAGAATTCATCGTGGAGGTTCTTATGCTAAGTTTACTGCACCACCCCAACCTTGTGAACTTGATCGGTTATTGTACTGATGGTGATCAGCGGCTTCTGGTTTATGAGTTCATGCCAATGGGTAGCCTGGAGAATCATCTATTCGGTAATCTATGATTAACATTTTTCTGTTGAAATTCTTAATCGATTTATTTCCTGGTTCTCAACATTTTTCCAGTGTTCACTCTTAATTGTCGAAGACGTTTGTGAGACATATAAGAAAGAAAAGATCACAACTCACTATACATATTTATGCACTTCTTATTATTATTCTTGTTTTTAGTTTGGAAGCGATAAGCAGTTTTGATCTCCTTAGACAGGCGGCAAGTCTGTTTGGACTACTTAAAATACATAATGACAATCTTGAAAATTTAGCAAGGCTGTGGATCAGGATGTGCCTTTTCATTTATTGAACATCACTTTAGTTTGAAGGATGGACTACTATGAATTGCCAAGTTGCTAGTGAATGGATTACTATAATTTGATGAATGTAATGAATGAATATTTTGAAATGCCGATACTTTTCTGTTGTATATGTTAGTCAAAAGAATTGAGAAACTCAGAATAAAGGAGAAAAAGAACTGGAGATGTAAAACGATATTTTGAGCTAAGAAGTGACCACCTTACATATTGTTTAGGGAGTGTTTGCGAAAACTTTTGCTTTTAGAAGAAGTGATTTATTGTAGTTTACAATCAAAACTGGGCAGTGTTTACAAATAGAATCAGAAGTTGAGAGTGTTTGGTGAAAAAGTTGTAAAGGCGTTTATTTGTTCGTAAAAGTGAAACCAGAAGTAGAAACAGAAATCTAAAGTGTACCCTCTACTTGCTTTTAGATTCTGACTAAACGAAACATAATCAGAAGCAGAAGTTGGCACCTGCAAACTCTAAAAAGTGATTTATTCTAGCCAAAAACTGAGAAACATTCTTTTTAGTGACTGCAGACACTCCCTTAAGTCTCGTTTCTCTCAATCTTCTTCAAGAATCGTGCATACACGCGTAATAGTGAATAATACGTCTATTTTTTCTTCTATTGTCAGATGTAGAGCCTGGTAAGAAGCCGCTGAGTTGGAGCACTAGACTGAAGATCGCTGTTGGTGCTGCTCGTGGCCTTGAATATCTTCATTGCAAAGCAAATCCACCCGTCATTTATCGTGATTTAAAATCTTCAAACATATTGTTGGACAATGACTTCAATCCGAAGCTGTCTGATTTCGGACTCGCAAAACTGGGACCTGTTGGTGACAACACTCACGTTTCGACGCGAGTGATGGGGACTTATGGATATTGCGCCCCAGAATATGCCATGAGTGGCAAACTGACTCTAAAATCTGACATTTATAGCTTCGGTGTGGTTATGTTGGAGCTGATTACGGGACGAAAGGCTATTGATAGCACTAGGATGCCTGGAGAGCAGAATCTGGTTGTGTGGGTAAGTATATGTTTTCTAACAGCTAATTTTACATCGAGCACTTTTGTATATCTGTTTGATAAGGATTAATAAGAGCGTTGGGTTTGTGTTCTTGTGGCCAACAACGGGGAATTGCCCCCTTAGTTTGTTGTTGTTGTTTTTTTTTTTTTTTTTTTTTTCTGGCTATTTATTATTTATATTACACTGCCTAAAGTTATAATTTATAAAACATTAATAACATTATAACACTAATAACGTCATAACATTATAATATTATTACAAATTTAAAAGGTATTATATTATATTAATAGAAAAGGTGCTAATAGTGTTATAATACGTTATTAGTGTGATATAAATTTTTAAAAACTACATAATAATTAGGGTAAAAAAATGTGCCCCCATTAATTATTTTTTATGCAGTTTATAATTTTATTTGTTTCGTGCCCTCATTATGAAAAATTCATGGATCCGTCGTGCTTGTGGCTACCTTTCTTATATCTATATATTTGTTTTGGTGAGATATAGCATAAATAGTTAGATGTGGCCCCTTGGTTTAGAATCAGGGTTAATTACAAAAAATACCATTGAGGTCAGTCTAATAACCAAAAAAATCCAGTTATCTCTCGATATTATTTTGATAAAACCCTCTTTATATTTGTATATATTTACAAATTGCATCTTCAATATGTTGGTATTTGTTAAGAATATCTCAACAGAGTTTTTGTAATACCTTGAGGGGATATATGTTTTGAAAGATAACTGGACTTTTTTGTAATTAGGTTAAACCTCAGGTGTAGTTTTTGTAATTTAACCCTCCCTTCATGTCATCATACTACAGTTGTTGAAGACTTTTGAAGAATCAATTATTTTCAGGACGAGATTGTTTTAGAAAATGATTTTGATACTTTTTAGCATAGTTCTTCTCGGTATAATATAACCTTGCTTCTAAACACGCGTAATTTTATTTTTTCATGCAGTCTCGTCCTTTTTTAAAGGACCGAAGGAAATTTGTCCAGATGGTGGACCCTCTTCTAGAAGGGCGCTTCTCGGTCCGAAGTTTGCACCACGCTATCGCAATCACTTCAATGTGTCTCCAAGAACAAGCAAGTTTTCGCCCCTTGATTAGTGATATCGTTTTGGCACTTGAATACTTAGCTTCTCAAGCAGAGGATTCTCATAGAAGCCGATCTCATAGTCGAACATCATCATCACCGTCTCAGCTGGATGTTAAAGTCGATTCTGCAAGAACAGGATCTTAGTTGAAGTAATTTTCACCTCAAACGGCTAAACGTTATTGCAAGTGTTAAAAGTACGCATCGATGAAACAGTCAAATGAGGTGCTCTAAGGTGTTTTCTGATGTTACTTTTGTTGCTAGCCAATATATACACACGTCTTTAATCATCTTTTGTAGCTATATACTGTAAATAATTGTTGCTAACACAATTTTTTTTTCCTTTTTCTTTCTTGTCTTTCCTTGGCTTGAAAGTGTGGTTTTGGCAGGACTTTTTTTTTTTATTGTTTATGATCTTTTATTATTGTGTTTAGGGATAGTTACAAAAAGTACCCTTGAGATGTGAGCCAATTACAAAAAAACTCAGCTAACTTTCAAAATTACAAAAATACTCTCGATGTTTGAATCAATGTTAAAATTAAGGGTTAAACTGTAATATCTTTAAAAATATGATGGGAATTTTGAAATGTTTTATGCTTATGAATGGGGTAAATGTTAGAGAAAATAAAACCTCATGAGTACTTTTTTGTAATTTTGAAAGTTAGTTTTTTTTTTTTTTTTTTTTTTTTTTGTAATTAGGTCAAACCTTGTGTACATTTATGTAATTAAGCCTTGTGTTTATTGATATACCTTACATTTTTTTTTTTTTTTTTTTGCATAAAACATCCCAAGAAGTGGGATGGGGGATTAAGGTCACATCCCGACCTATTGTATATCATCAAAATGTAAATTACAGAACTTGTTTATGTACAAATGTTGAGCGTGATGGCTCTACCTAAATGAAGGTAAACCTAATTGATCCAGTCTAGCAAATCCCTTAGTAATTTGTGGAAGAGAATCAGGGGAGTATTCAACTAAATCTATACAATTTTTACCTATAAAAGCAAGGTTTGTCGGCCACCTTATTCCCTTCTCTATATCCATGGAAGACAGTAAAAGAAAATTTTTGCAAACTATTCTGAATATTAACTAAAATATGTCTTAAAGATCAATGTCCAGATAAGTCACCATTAAGAGTAGAGCAAAGAATGATGGAGTCAGACGCAATCCATAGTTGGCCAATGTCCCATGTAGCTAACAAGAGGAGAGCTTGAGCCAATGATTTGAATTCAACAAGAAGAGGGCTATCACAGCTGAGAATGCCCAAATGGTATCTCCATGATGATCTATGAGAATACCTGTTGGAATTTTGTTTTGGTAAAATGGGTGTTGAGCCGATTTTGACCAAATAATTAAGTGGTTTCCATTAGTGAAAAATGGAATTAAATTATTTGTAAAAATTATACTAAGAGAGTAGATGAGAATAGCATTTTGAATTTCTCAAAACCAATTCCGGGTGAATGAGAAATTAATGCTAGAAGTTAGCCACTTAATACAAGAAAATGGTATGGAAAATAGAAATTGTGGGAAAAGAGAAGTGCTCCATCCCACATAGGATAAAGAGACAAAGTTTGGACTATATTTATCTCAAGTTGGACTTATGGGTTTGGGCCCTTAGGGGCACCCAAGTTTTTAAAGGGGTGAGAACCTACATGCTTGTGGGCTTGGTTCAAAGCACACACGCGTGCGCGCCGCCGGCCGGCTCAGCCCGGGTCCAGGCCGTGGGCTTGGGCCCTTATTCTTTTTGGACCAAAAACCTTTAAAATAATTGATTAATTAATTTTTGAATTAATTAACGGATTTTTCAACTGGAAAGTGTTCGCACACGAAAGACGGCGACGACGTCTCGGCGCGTCGTCGTCGTCGATCGGACTGTTCGCATCCGAGCACGGCCTGACGCATGGCCCGAGGCCTGGAAAAGAAAGTCAACCTAACCGCTTACCTTTGCCACTCAAGTGGATGGCATCTGCCGTGCTTAGGCCCCTTCTCCCCTTCCAACATGAAAGAGTCCACCGCCTGCCTTAGTAGTCTCAAATAAGGCGTGCAGGCATGGGGCTGACGCACGGCCCGTGCGTCGGGTCGTGCATCAGGCCGTAACTTTGTCATTTTAGTTCGCATCCACGCGCACGGGCAGCGAGACGGGCCGTCGCCAGGTCGTCTTTGTCGATGTGAAGTGCAAAAAGCAGATCGTCTGTTTTGAAAATCTATCTTTTCAAGCCAAAAGACGTGATCTTTCCACACGAGGCACCTGAGGCCTATATTATTCGACCCCTGCAGATGGAATAAACAACACGAAATCATAAGATTAAAAACCGGTCATTTGCATCATCATCATGTTGACATTCCCTCCTTCAAAAGCTTGAAAGTTCAGACATTTTTGTTGTTCGTTGAAGTTCCAGTTTTTGCAAGTGCTGCTAAACCGGAATAGAAATAGTCATTGTATCTTAGGGACGTACGCCAGAACTGTTAGCACTTGTATACAGGGCATTTTCGTCTTGCGGAGACTGAATCCAATTCAGGCCTCGACTAAGCCAAACACTCAAACACTTAGCCATTTTCCGAAACAGAAACTAGACACATTTTTTACTAACAATCGCAAGGCGAAAAGTTCATTTCTGTTGAAGACGATGGCATCAATCTCGTTCACACCGATGACTGCTGCTCATGGCGAGAAACCGGCGAAATTTTCCGGTGTTGACTTCAAGAGATGGCAACAGAAGATGATGTTCTACGTGACGACTTTGGGTCTATCCCGTTTTCTGTAGGAGGACCCTCCTACCGTTGGTGATGGAGAATCTGACAACCAACGGAGAATCTTTGTGGATGTTTGGCATAACAATGATTTCCTGTGTCAGAATTATATTCTGAACGGGCTAGACGACAACCTCTACAATGTCTATAGTTCGTTCAAAACGTCCAAAGAGTAATGGGACTCTTTGGAGAAGAAATATAAAACAGAAGATGCCGACACAAAGATATTTGTGGTCGGTAAATTTCTGGATTATAAGATGGTTGACACCAAGACGGTGATTAGCCAAGTGCAAGAAATTCAGATCATACTTCACGACTTAGTGTCTGAAGGGATGATTCTGAGTGAGTTGTTCCAAGTGGTTGCGATTATCGAAAAATTGCCGCCTTCGTGGAAAGATTTTAAGAACTACCTCAAGAACAAGCGGAAGGAAATGGGGCTTGAGGATTTGATAGTTCGACTTCGGATTGAGGAAGACAATCAGGATTCTTAATGGAAATCGACAAATGTGGGGGTGTGACCACACTTTCTGGAACACCAGTGGAGTTTTTGTTGCATTTTTAAATGTACAGAAGGTGTTGCCAAAAGTGTTGTGGTGCTAAAACCACAATTGCATGAAGTGTTGCCCAAACTGTTGTAACACTAGAGGTAGACACACTAACAAGTTAAATCCGAAGTGTTGCTAAAGATATGATAACATCAAAGGTTACACACCTTGTAAAAGGTGTTAATGGAGTTGTTGGAACTAAGGTCTGAAATCTGTTAGAACGAGATTCTAACTGGATTGTTGGGATAATGTTCTAACAAAATAAAAAGTGGCCGAGAGCCATAGAAGTTCTGGATAATCTTGTGTTAAACAAAGATACCAGAAGTTGGAAATGGGAGCTTTACTTTTTAGCAAACCACATAAAGGAGAATACCTTAAAGTGTGGGAGTGCTTTGGCTAAAGTAGAAGCACCCAAGGAAATAAATTCGGCATTCATGATATAAATGATGGTACGGTCATTAAGAATGTGGTATTTATATAAGGTGTGTTTTCTTGAAAAGGAAAGATGTAAGTCTAGACATTTTTGTCAAAGACATAATACCATTAAACAGTTGATTTCGAATGTGATTATTTCGGTTGACTACGTGAAGTCAAAGGAAAACCTTGCGGATCCGCTTACAAAAGGCATAAATCGAGATCAATTGTATAAACTGTTAAGGGGAATGGGTTTAAAATCCACAAACTTAAAGAATATTCATAGCGGTAACCCAACCTTGTGAATTGGAGATCCCAAGACCTTGGTTCAATAGGACAACTAAGTTATGAATGTTCAACTGAACATTTGGAAAATGTGTTAGCCCATTCTCGAAACATCCAAGTGAATGAAAACCTGCTGAATGTGGTGAGATTAAGTTTAAGACTTTTAATGATTCCTACCGAAAGGTGGAGTATGGCAGGATACTCTTCAATAGGATATCACCTATATAAGTGAGAAGTAATGGCCGCTTCAAAGAAACACTTATGAATCTAAGATATGGTCCAGGGCCGAAATGGACACAACGTGAGAACAACAAGTGTTAGAATTGTTATTGTGTAAGTATTGTCTTGGTTTACACAAACAACTGAGTAGTTCAAGACATCGCGTGACTAAGCAGCTAGTAAATCCGATAGTATTTTACTATGGAAGGTTCAAAGCCACAAGCTACCTATCCTGATGCAATAATGATTCGCTGAGATTTTCAAGCGAATCTGCATACACACATGCATTAATTTCATTCATGTGGGGGATTGTTGGAATTTTGTTTTGGTAAAATGGGTGTTGACCCGATTTTGACCAAATAATTAAGTGGTTTCCATTAGTGAAAAATGGAATTAAATTATTTGTAAAAATTCTACTAAGAGAGTAGATGAGAATAGCATTTGGAATTTCTCAAAACCATTTCCGGGTGAATGAGAAATTAATGATAGAAGTTAGTCACTTAATACAAGAAATATTATGGAAAATAGAAAATATGGGGAAGGAGAAGTGCTCCATCCCACATAGGATAAAGAGGCAAAGTTTGCACTATATTTATCCCAAGTTGGACTTATGGGTTTGGGCCCTTGGGGGCACCCAAGTTTTTAAAGGGGTGAGGACCTACATGCTTGTGGGCTAGGTTCAAAGCACACACGCGCGCTGGCGCCCGCCGCCGCCCCGTTGGCTCGTTGGCTTAGCCCGGCCTACGGGCCGTGGGCCTGGGCTTGGGCTTTAAGGCCCTTATTATTTTTGGACCAAAAATCTTTAAAATAATTGATTAATTAATTAATGGATTTTTCAATTGGGAAGTGTTCGCACCCAAGCACGGGTGGGACGATGGCCCGCAAGGTTGTGTGTCGCCATAACTTTGTCATTTTGGTTTGCATCCACACATCCGGGTAGCGACGCACGGGCCGACGCGCCGTCGCCGTCGTCGCGGTTGTTGTGTTTGTTCTTGCCATATCTTTTGCCAAAAGATTTTGATCTTTCCATCGAGGCACACGAGGCCTATATTATTCGACCCCGCAGATGGAATAAACACACGAAAACATAAGATTAAAAACCGGTCATTTGCATCATCAACATATTGACATTCTCTCCTTGAAAATCTATCTTTTTGAGCCAAAAGACGTTTTTGATCTTTCCATACGAGGCATCTTAGGGGCCTATATTATTATACGGGCGTTTTTCAGATGGAATAAACACACAAAAACATAAGATTAAAAACTCAAGTCATTTGCATCATCAACATATTGACATTCTCTCCTTCAAAAGCTTGATCAAGTTCAAACACATTTTTGTTGTTTTGCATTTGAAGTTGGTTTTTCAAGCCGCTAAACCGAGAATAGAAATAGTCAAGTTCCTTTTCAATTTTGAGACTTACGCCTTGTTTGTTTATGTTTCCAAGCACTTTCCAGTTTCCAACTATACATAAAAGTGGAATCATGTTTGTTCATAAAATTTCCAATGGAAATCATCATTTTCATTTTCTATTTTTCAATAAAACAACATCTCAAACCTAAGCCCTATAAACATCATTACTTATCAATCATTAGCTATTTTCTCAAAATAGAAACCCACCATTATCAACTTTTCCTAACAATACTATTTTTCAATTATAAGATTGTTCATTGAATGCCCCATCAATATTCAAATTTAGGCAGTGGCCTTGAGGAATTATTTTACATAAAATAAAACAGAAGGTGGTACCATCTATTAGGCAACTGAAATGTGAGTCCAAGAGTAGCAGCAAGGTCCAAGTATCCTTTTCAATTTTGAGCTAAAACAACTTAGATTTGGAGGGATGGTAAAGGTGATTTGAAACATGTCTGATGATTCTAAAATGAGAGAATGTAAGATTTTCATGTTTGCATGAATGTGATGTGCGGTGTATGTGCAAAAGGTTTGCATATTTTCCAAATAGACAAAAACAAGGATAATTGTGAAGTGTGTGGAACTTGCACTCTATGCCATCTAGCAAAATGAACCCAAATTTTTTGAGTGTTGACTAAATCATCAGTGTTTCTTATTTTTTTTTTGAAGCTTGGATTTTGCATATCTATATCTATATCTATATCTATATCTATCTATATATCTATCTATCTATCTATCTATATCTATCTATCTATCTATCTATACTATCTTAAAAGTGTGAATGTTTCTTGAAATTTTTGATTTGACAAAAATATCCATCTGACATGGTAAAATTTAGGGGCAACTAAGTAATTGGATATTTATTTGGCTTCTATTTAATTTGTTCAATTACAAGAGAAGTGACCTTTTATATTCTACACACCAAATGTATTATTCTTTCATTATAACTCTTAAAATATTCGGAATATTAAAATAATATTAGTTTCATATTAAACTACATTTCGAGAGCTTTCTAACCATATGTCATAAGCATATATAAGGATTTCACATGAGAAATTTTCAACTTTATAAAGTTCAGCACTATGTAGAATTAAGAATTTATGTTTTCTTATAGTTTTGTTATTTATTTAAACTTTTCTAAAATGTTCATTTATACCCATTTTTTCTTTCAAAAAACTGAAAATATATTTTTTTAATCATAACACTAAGAATACTTTAAATTTCTTATAAAATTATTTTCAAATTAGATTTGGTTGCCATAAATCGTCAACCATATGTTCTAAACTTATATCGTTAGAGAAGAGAATTTTAATTGATTAAATTTAGTATGATAAAAATTGTATATTTCTTATATCCTTTTGAATTTTTTCAATAATTAAATATGTCTATTATAATTTATAAGAAGCATATCAAAATACAATTGATATGATAAGAAAGAATAAAATAAAAAATATTATAGTGGTTTGGATATTAAATAAAAAGTAGAGAAAATACATAATTCCTCCATGGTCGGAAAACTCCCTCAATTAGTAATATGTAATTTTGAAAATTAATTTTATTTATGGTTGTTAAATAAATAATATTGAAAACAAGAGAGTTTCTTATTTTATTTTTATTAAAATCCCAAGCATATTTTGTTTTAATTAGCCATATCAGTAAAATAAATATTATAAAATAAAAGGAATGAGATTAACATGAAAAGAAAAGAGAATAAGAACCAAAACAAGTTTGTCGCAACAAAAAAATTTACCGTTTAAATTCTAACTATATGTGTTAATATAATTTTTATTTAATTTTTTATATCTTACATTATAAGTTTTAGTTTCTAATTTATTATTTTTCTGAATATGTTATGATTTCAATCTTTTAATTATTTTATTTCCTATAAAATAAAAGAGCAAGTGCAAAAAAATATTAAAAATTGTGTTATAAATATATTTATATAAAAAATCATAAGGAGAACTTAATAAAAAAATCCATATGTATTAAATTGACATTTATGATTAAACTTAAATATCGTTTGAAAATTACACCCTTGAAAAGTTATAAGTTTAAAATACCAGTATGATATACATTTACAACAAAAACATGTACCAAAATAATTAAATTTTAATGAAATGATGTGAAAGAGTGAAACATAAGCTAAAATCGGATTAAGTTTAAAAGATCATATATGATACACAAACGAAGAATAAATAAACTCATTTAACATATACAAAGTTAACATTTGTTGAAAAATTAATATATTCATTAAATTGTATGTTAATTCAAATACTAATATAACATTCATAACAAACTAAATAAATTAAATAATTACAACAAATTAAAGTGAAAACTAAATTTTAAAAGAAATGGTTATATTTGACATTAATGAGTTGAGACTGACCAAAATAATTTTAAGAGTTAATTTCATATATATAGATAGTTCAGGATTAAACCAAATGAAACATATTATAAAAAGTTGAAAGAATAAAAATAAATAGTTAAAAAAATGTGTGTGTCATAGCAGAAAATTCTAAAAAAAATTAAATGACTTTCATAATATGTATAACTTGACATTTTGGGTAAAATATCAGTTCATTATAAAAGTACACCTTTATGACTTATAAAGATTCAAGAACAAAAATAATTATTATAAAATTCGGTACAAATTATTCTTATTTTTACAAAATGAAATATTATGAAAAAATTGAAACTAGAATCAGAAATAGAAAGTCATTGTATGCATGTGAAATTGTATTAAAATAAATAAATGAAATAAACTTATTTAATATGAAATAATTTGTTATATATGTCAAAGTTTAATATTTCTTAAATTACATGTTAATTTAGATGCCAATATAATATTCAAAATATTATTTATGTATCAAATTTACTATGTTAAACCATACAAAAATAAACTAGAGTGAAGTGACCATGATTAGTGCTAAGTAATATGAATTCTCCTGGGCATAAGGAGGCATAAGAGAGTAGTTAATTTTTTTTTTACAACTATCTATCTAAATTTTGGCAACTATATTTCTTATCTGGTCAAAAATTCAATAAAAACTCCAAATAATGATTAAAGTACTATATACCTTTTTCGCAATAAAGGCACTAAAAATGGATTAATAATTATATTTTATAATGAATAATATGATTTTGCAAACGAGATTAAAAGAGATCAATTTTAAATGTACATTCTCTTCAAACAAATATAGATTAGTTTTAGTATACTAAGAATAATTGCTATTTTCTTGGCTATATGTCTTACAAAATTCCCTAACTATGTAAATTTTAATATTAACCAAAATAGCCAAATTCAACTGCAAATACAAACTCTAATAGCATAACATATCTTTCTAAAATTTTATGAAATTTAAAAAAGCTAAATTAGTTTTTAGTTTATTATACAACTTTTAAAACCTCAAGTGATTGCAATAATTTTCAAACATAAAAATTAATTAGTATTATATTGAATTATTAAAGACTGACATATGAAAATTGTTAGCTTATTTTCTTTCATAAAATTATCTGTGGTTTTATTATTTTTTAAGTGAAGTTATTCTGTGTGCAATTGAATAGAGTTTCAAAACTCGGATTTCGACTTATCATTTTCATAGTTTTATTTAATACCTGACTCCCGATGAAAATAATGGATTAACTTATATATTAGGCTAATGTTTATTATTTCGGTGGAAACACGAAGACTGCAAAGTTTAAGTTTAAGTGTTATGATAAAATTTTGACTTTGTTACTAGAATTAAAATAATATATGGAACAAGTTTTCTTTTACATATATATTATATTATAATTTTATTTTTTAATTTCTTTAATCAAAAAGAAGCGAGAGAGAATAAAAAAGTAAGCACAAGAAGTATAAGAATTTGATTAACCTTTTTTTTTTGAATTGAATAACATAAAAATAAAATGATGACATTATGCTTGATTGTTGGTATAAAAGTTAATTAAACTTTTTTAATTAATTCGATAACTTGTGATTTATTAATTATTAGCTTGTGAATTATAAGCTAAATTATTTGTCTTATTATGTGAAATGTATCCAATGCTAAAAGAATTCAAAGATTAGTTAAGAGGAAAATATTTTTCTAGCCATAAAAATGAAATAAAACATTGATGAATGTCATTGTAAGCTAATATAGAACTTAATTTGTTGTTAAACTAATTTTAAATTTTTTGTTGGATTGAATTTTAGAAAATAATTATTCAACAATTCCTATCGGTCTATAATTAAAGTGAAGAAAAATATATTAAATACTTTGTAATATTTAAATTTAATTAATATTATTTATTTATAAATCACTTTTAATATTTAAATATTAATTAATAAAATTATTAAATAATGTAATTATTTAAATAAAGTCATGTAGATCACGTACGACGCACGTGTTTTTTACTAGTATATAAAAAAGGCCTCATAGCTAAAATTTAATGCGTCATAGTTAATTGTTGTTCTGCGTGCATGTTACATAAAAATTTACTTGTAGCAAATAATAATATCACAAATGCAGGGATGTAATAAGATTTGCAACGATAACATTTTGGTTGATGGTTTTATCATCTTTCAAAAACCCACCTCAGACAAAATGAGATTTCAATGTGAATTTTATCATCCTTGTAACTGATTTGTTTTTAATGTGAATTTTATTAGAATTGAATTGGCGTAATCTCTTAATGTGCTTATTACTGAAATTTGTTTCATTAGTAGCCTCTCAAAGGTTTTAAAAATGATATTTTCAAGAACCTTATCTCAAATACATGTTTCAAGTGGATATCCGGCACTACCTGTATTTATAATAGTTGAGATCGATTTGATCCAAGAGATTTTCTAGAGTTCTGTAAGGAATATTCCTTACAATATGTTTTAGAACTTTCTCATATTCACTACAAATGTCCTTATAATATTCTAGAAAATTTATGTACGAAGTGAGCCTAACATATGCATGTATGTCAGTATGTGGACTTTGAAGGTCTTGGACCTCGGCTAACCTATTGGCTGAATGATGAAGCAAGCTTGAGCTCTTTTTGGTGGACCATTACATCCCCACCTAATTAGGCCATGTCCTTATTGTCATATACTATTGAAGTTTCGGTAATTTTTTTTTAACGAAACAGCAGATGAATTTCAACTTGAGGACTAATACATCATCAAGACAAGAAACAGAGCACCTACTTCTAATAGTAAGTCTAGCAGGCTGAATAGAATCAGCATCAAGGAGCACCAAAAACAACAAAAGAAGAAAAATAAAAACAAAGGTACAAGGGGTGATGCCTACCAAAAAAGAAGTGATGCCTACAGCTATAAGGGGCCAAAAACATTTACACCCAGAAAATTAGAAAAACACTTATATCCATACACATCAACATCTATAAATAATAGAGGCATCAAAACATCTGGGAAACTCCAACAAGCTTTCCAAAGGGTAGTGAAACCACATTTGAATAAAAACATTCCTAACTCAAAACCCAACAAACACCACGGAAGTCGCACCAATTGGCTTTGGTTCAAGACCCTACCAATAGAACATGAAGAAACCAACTTCCAAACAAAAAGCATCCCTAAAAAACTCCACCAAAATAAAAAAAAACTCCAGACGTTCTCTTTCGAGGTGGAAAATTCTCCCCATCCAATATGCACCACATTCTTTTCTGATCTCCAAGTTTGTTGGAATGTCTAAAGGTTCCTCGTTTTCCAAAGCCACCATAACAGATATGTGGTTAGCTCAATCCTACCTACATTATCTTGTTTCCCATGCATGGAACATATTTCGTACCACCAATCAAAAAAGGAAGTACATTTATCACCCAAACATTTCCAACTTACGGGGGCAATTCCAAATTATTTTGGCTTTGCCACAATCAAACAAAAGATGTTCCAAGTCTCCTCCTCCATTCCACACACCTGGCAAATAATATTCAGCTGGACCCCTTTCTTGGCAATATTAGTTTTCACTGGTAAAATTCTTTGACAGCACTTCCACAAGAAGAATTTAAATTTTCTCGAATTCCGAGTTTCCAAATCCTATCCCAAACTTTCAGACTTTTGACTCTGCAACCACTACTCTCAGCCTAGATTCAAACTGACCATCTTTTCTTGCATCAGATTTTTGTAAGCTGAAGATGCAAAAAAATCTCCAGTTTTTCCAAAATGCCAAACAAATTTATCTTTTTGGGCTGGACTCTTGATAGAAATTTGCAAACTGCCAAACAATTGTCTAACAAAAACCTAATTCCAAGTATCCCTTCCCTCCAAGAACAGTTCACAAACCCAGAAAGGTAAAGATGGAAAGGAATCTGGGGGTTTAGGAGTGAAATGATAAATACCAGGGACCCATGGAGACTTCCATCCATGACTTCCACAACCATGAGGCTCCACTATAAATTGGAATAATCAGCAGGTTTCCAGCAGGAAAGCATTTTGCTCTCAAAACTTGGCTCATCAACAATTCTGGCTTGGTAATAAGCTTCCAAAGCTGCTTAGTCAGTAAAGCAATATTAAATTGTTTGAGATCTTGAAATACCAATCCTCCCTCCTGAAGTGGTAAAGTGTCAGTAAAGCAATATTAAATTGTTTGAGATCTTAAAATCCCAATCCTCCCTCTTGAAGTGGTAAAGTAACTTTATTCCTCTCCAATGAATTTATTGGGCTCCATTTTCAGAATCTCCCCACCAAAAATTTGTTGTCACCTGGCTCACACCTTTATAGATACTCACATGTAACTTAAAACATGACATAACAAAGACATGGAGAGCATTTAAAACAGCTTTAATCAGGACATCGTTACTAGTAGGTGATAAAAATTTATTTTTCCAATTATGAATTCTTTCTTAGCAGAATCTAGCACATAATTGAAGATTTCTTTTTGAGTTCTTCCAATACCCAAAGGCAAACCAAGATACCTACAAGATTTCTATTTCTGAATATCATAAAGCATGGAACAATTTTTATTTTTCATACTCTGGAGTATTGAAGCTGAAAAAAATGGAAGATTTCTCAAAATTGACCATTTGCCCATACACCCTATTGTATTTAGCAAGAATCTCTTTCAACATCAAAGCTTGGGAAACGTAGGCTTCATAAAAAATGATTGAATCATCCGCAAATAAAATATGGGAGATGAGAGGGCCCTTTTTACTCACTTTAAGCACATGGAAGAGTTTGGAATCAACATATTGTTTATCAAATTGGAAAATACCTCAGACACAATCAGAAAAAGATAAGGGGAAATTGGATCCTCTTGCCTTAAAGTGAGACAAAAGTTTGATGAAAGCCCATTTTCTTCATTGTCTTTCTGACACATTCCCACTCAACCCTATCATATGCCTTAGCTATATCCAATTTGACATCCATATACCCTTTTTCCTCGATCTATGTCTATTTAAGAAATATATATACTCGTGAGCAATTACAACATTATCAATCAATTGCCTTCCTGGAATAAAGGTTGCTTGACACCCACTAATACAATGATGAAGACATGATTTCAATCGATTTGCAAGGATTTTGGAAATGATTTTGTACACAACATTGCAAAGGCTAATAGGTCTAAAGTGAGAGATGGATGTTGGATTCTTAATTTTGGGAATGTGAGTGAATAAAGCTTGATTCATAATTCTCAATATTTTTCCAGATTTAAAAAACTTTTCAACAGCAGAACAAATATCCTTTTGAACGAATTTCCATAAAAATTGAAAAAAAGAAAAAACTCATACCATCTGGTCCTGGTGCTTTGTGAGGATTGAGATCAAATAGAGCATTTCTGATTTCAGTTTCTCCAACAGGCAGAATGAGTTGCTGATTGAGATATTTAGAAATGGATTGAAGGATTCCTGATAGAAGGTTGTCCACTGTGAAGTCCATCTGAAGTGAACAGGTTGGAATAAAAGCTTGTAACTTCCTTCTCAATTTCTTTTTCATTCCCACAAATTGATCCATCACTCTTTATCAGCTGGGAGATATAATTTGTCATTCTTCTTTGGGTAGAAATAGCATGGAAGAACTTAGTATTCTTATCTCCCTCTTTCAACTATCCCACTCTTGATTTATGTGTCCATAAAATCTCTTCCTTCCTATACATCATCAAGGTTCTTTTTGAGTCCATCCCATTCTACTCAACTGTGTTGTCAGCTTGCTTTCTTAAGGAATCCATATAACATTTAATTGTGAGAGACATAATTGAACCTTTTTAAGTCATTCCATTTTAAGAGTTCAATTCTACAATTCCTCATTTTAGCTTGAACATTGAACATCGGGGTTCCCTTTGATGTCTTCTCCCAAGCGACAAACAATCCTTCACATTCCTCATTTTCCACTATGTTTTATCAAACGGTATCTTTTTTTTTTTTGGTTTTGTATTTTGATCATCCCAGTAAAAAAAAAAAAAGACAATGATCTGATGATGCTTTGAATTCAACTTTCACAGTGGCCTTCGGGAATTTAAGACACCAATCTGCAGACCCAAAAAATCCATCTAATTTCTCTTCCACAAAATTGTCTCCTATTATATTATTTGCCCATGTAAGAAAATCTCCCACAAATGGAATCTCTTGCATCTCCATCCCTCTAACAAACCAGTTGAATCTTGTAAAACTCCAGATTGGCCTTACCCTTCCCCCTCTCCTTTCATGATTGGAACATAAATCATTAAAATCTCCAGTACAAACCACAAATTTCCCCATCTTTCCCTGGCCTTAATCAAGTACTCCCATTGCCGAAACCTTTCATTATCATTTGTGCTAGCATAAATGAAATTACCCCAAGTCCCCAACCCTCCATCTTTGTTGTACTCTAGTTCCACAAAAAATTGGTTAGAAATTGACTGGTGGATCACAATTTTATCAGACCAGGCAACAAAAAGCCCTCCTTTCAAACCCATTGGATCAATGCACAACCATCTATTATCCACCTTAAGCTGCCTACATACTGTCTTGATAAAAAAATTCTTTTTTTTTTTGTTTCACATAAATATAACAGGTCTGGGAGGTGGAGTTTCCATAACTCCTTCAACTGGGATATTGTAAAGGGCCCCCCAACCCTTTAGAGTTCCACACACAAGCCTTCATGATGAAACTTGGGGCCATTTGTGGTTGGCTTCCTCCACCATATTGTCTAAACAACCTTCCACTTTCAATTTTTTTCTAATGTTATTCTCACCGTCAAGATCTTCAAGACTCAAGATCCGCTTATCTCGTTGTCTAGTCTTTCTCTTGCCATTCACCCAATGTTTTCTTTGTCAACCATCATATCAACATTCTCTTGATCTTTTCCAAAAACTTTTTCTTCCAATCTAGACCATTTCTTCCCAAACTTGCTGCCTTTTTCTGGTCAGATGGCTTGAAGGCTTCTTATTTCCATTTGTAATATCATTAAGAGGTAAGATACTACACTCTTCCTTGTTCTATTTAGCAATCTCATCCCTCAACCCTAACTATTTTCCACTCTCATTTCAGGTAAGAAACTGACTACACAACCTTGTCCTGTCTTCTGATGGATAATCTCGGATAATCTAACGGCTTGTTGCTTCTCTCCACTAAGGGAAATAGTGGAGGGATTTTTGAACTTATATTTCTCTACAGGGCCCACAACTTCTTCCCAGTTACCCCCAATTTCGATCCCTTTATCCTTTCAAGTCGTTTCACTATACCCAACACTACCACAACTCATCCTTGATTTAGCTGGAGAGTGAGTATCTTGAAAAGGAGGAGTTTTGTTCACCCTCAAGCATCCTGCAAAATCATCAACCTTAAGCAGTCCCCATATCTATCTTCATGAAGCACATTCTCATTTATATCCCTTTTTTTCCTGCACATATTTTTTCAAAATTTCCAACCATACCACAATAAAAGCATGAACCTTGAAGATTCTCAAACTTAAAATCAACCCAGTGTGTTCCTCCTTTTAATTTAAGTGTGGTTCCCCTAGGCATAGATTTCTCAATATCCACTGACACAAGAAATTTCATAAATCTCCCTCTGATAATCCATGTTTCTGATATCAAAACATCTTTAATCTTAGCAAAAAAATTGCCTATTTTGAGCCCCACCTCTGTACTAATCCAATGAGTAGGAAGGTTCCATACTTGAACCCATAAGTAAACATATGAGAACTTCTCTTTTTAATATCCCACCCTTTACCCCATTCCTAAGAACGATGAGTTGATTATCAAAAGACCAAGCACGACCATCCACCACTCTTTTTTTATCCACCTGGTTTTGAAAAACAAACTGGAACATGTTAAACCCTAGTTCTCTCAACACAAATGGTTCTTCAATCGGTCAGACCCCAATCATTGTTTTTGTCAGCCCTGCGTAGTTCACTTTCTTGTTACCAAAAACTTTTCCAAAGAGGCTCTTGAGACATTCATTCTTACAGATAATAATATCATCTTCCTCAATATCAATGCCTAACTGTTCATCTTTTGTCAAAGATAGTTTTTGGAGCTTCAAAGCAATGTCCCCTTCCATTCTCAAAAATCCCCCAATCCAAGATCAAAGAACCCAACCTTTCCTCCTGCCCGAGTTGAAACTTGAAATCAAAAACAATAAAAGAAAAATCAGGAACAAAGAAGAGATACTACACTGGAGAGGACGAAAAAGAAAAAAAACTAAAACAAAGAAGATAAGAGATGAGAAAAGTGAGAGCTCGGACCAAACCATGAAGAAGATAAACACCTAAAAAAACACCTAGAGCTTACAAAAACATAATAGAAATCGACAAGAACACAACAAACAACAAAACTCAAATTTCAACTTAAAAATTTCCTAGACACTGAACTAAAATCCATGGAAACCTCCTCCTAAACCACAAACCAAGAAAGGAACCTAGGGCACTCTTCTAGAGAGAGAAAAAAAAATACTTCGCATAAAGGAGACGGTGGTGGTCACTACATAGTTCTGGAGTTTCGGTAATCAATGCATGATATTATTACTTTTATAATATATAATAAAAATATAATTAGTTTTTTCTAAAAAAATGATTGGACTGATGATTGAACCGATATGATCGATTGAACTGGTAATTAGTAGCAAGACCGACTTAATTGATCTTCACCTCGCCCACTTCCCGGGATTCCGGATGATTGTTAGTGATCTTAAATTCTCCATTAGGTCTTTTTCCTTGTAGTATTTCAATTCCAGATGAAAAAATTTGGTCCTTCGTGGTAATGAAACAAATGATAAAAGTAAACTTTTTTATAAAGCTTTGAAGGTTGTAAAGTCAACATTTCGGTTGATGGGTATAAGTTATAATTCTTAAAACACACAACTCGAAGAGAACGAGTAAGGATAAATATCATCAATTTTGATTCTTTTATATATATACATATATATATAGGGAGAGGGTTATATAGGGACACCTATAAGTCCGTAGGGACGAATCTGAGCCACACATCATCTATTTTCAATGGAAAAAAACTCCCAAACCATCCAATTACATGTTTCCTTTTAATAAGTGGATTGGGGTAAATCAGTCAATATAAATACTCCATCATCCCATGAAAATAGTAGCGGTTACATGCAATAAAAGGCGAGGATACGATCAATCAATGAGAAAAAAATCCAAACAAATCTCCTCCAAAATTGAAAGCAGACTCATCGAACCACTTCACCACTTGCCAAAAAAAAAGACATCATCTTCCCCATCGCTTGCGTATACTGCTCCTTTTTTTTACTCTCATCTCGCTACAACATAAACAAGGAACACAACTTTCGGTGAGAATGATTCATGGAAGAGGTACTAGAAAATAGATTCAATGCACAAATTGATGAAGGTATTTGCAATTTACAGTTATATATCGTGTTTAATAAAATAATTTGCATAAATAAAGATAAATGTTTCATCAATCTTATAAAATTATTCCATGCAAATGTCTGTGAAATTAGAATAGTTCTATGGCTTTTTCTAATTTCAATGTGTCCATGAAATGCAACGCGCTGAATTCCAGGCAGTATTTATAGTTTTCTATACAAATTTGTACGTTCAATTGCTTTCAATGAAATGGCTAGCTACATATGTAATATTCTTGTATTGCTTCTGATTACAATTACCTCTTGTAATAGCATAACTTTAAGAAACATTGAACAAAACTTTTGCATGTTTTTGCATCAAATTTTGCTTATTTATCTTAATATGATGCTTGTATTCTATCATGTCTAACAAATGCCTTGCACATGCTGTAAATTATGCTTGTGATACTATACTACAATGCATAATTTTCTTATATAATCTAGTTATGTTGCTTATGACAAGGAGTGCTAATGTGATGCTTAAATTCTGTGGTTTGTAAAAATACCTCCTACACGATGTAAAATATGCTTGTGATACTATAAAACAATGCATGTTTACGCATGATTCGTTGCTTATGTAGGTTATTTATGTTGCTTATGATAGGTAGTGGTAGAAAATGGCCTCAACAACGACTCAAAATAATGAATGATTCAACATAGTATTGGATCTAGGAATGCGAGCAAGAGTTCACACCACAAAAGGGAATGAAGTTTGGTAGTTTGGAAGGAGTACAATTCTACGTAAATTATGGCTGCATCACTGGTTTTGATATACGAATAAGTACAATAAAATGATATCAAATTGGGCTTATACGAGTACAATATATTGCGTGCAACAAGGAATGGTTTAAAAATATAAGTAGTTCAGTTAAAGGAAAAGCCAATGGTATTGACAAAACTACCGGCAAAACTAAACAAAGGATATCGGCAAGGGTCCGATGCAAAGCACGTTGCGTGTTTGAACATGCTGGAAAAGGTACTTACGCAATAAGAAGTTTTGAGCTACACCACATGCATAGTTTAACTCCTGAAATATACCGGCATTTTTTTTAAAGTCAACAGGAACATGAATTTCGGACACCAACAGTTCATTACAAAATGTCTGAGAGCAAATGTCGGAACAATAAAATCTCATCAATAGTATAAGAAGATGGTCGGAGGATACTCTAGTATTGGAACAATAAAATGAACAACTTCAAAAAAACAATGGGTTGTTTAAAATGTCATTCGAATACGACGTTGATGAAAATGAACAACTGAAAGGTTGTTTTCGATGAGATAAAATGAATATGAAATGTTCGAGATGTAATATCATTCGACGCAATGTACAATACTAATAGGTAAAAACTTTGTTAAATGTATTCTTAATACTATGTTGCATGTTAAATACTAATTTGTTGCATACATATCTAGCGTTCATTGCATAATTAATAAGGATACAACATTTTATCATAAGAAAAAAATGATACATTCACAACTTTTTCATATTGCATACAGTGCAATAAATTAATGCATATTCAATAATAATGTTATGAATACAAATGATGATTGCACTAGACATATATAAAGTTGTCACAACTAGGGATGGCAAAATGACCCGACCCGCCCCGCCATGTGTCTGGGTATCACCTCCACCCTGTGGGTATCCACCCCGCCCCGTGCTTTTTTTTTATTATTTTAATATATTTAATATATATTTTATATGTATATTATATAAAATAATATATTTTATGTATTTAATATTATATTTAACATATATAATGACAAATTTTATAAACAATATGTATTTATAATACAAAATATAATATAAAAAATTATTAATAATATAAAATATAAGATAAAAATATAAAAATACAAAAAATCAACACGGGCGACCAACGCGACCACGCCCCCGCGACTGTGGCCTGTGGAGGGGCGGGCCGGGTATCTGAGATACCCGCCCCGCCCCATTGTCATCCCTAGTCACAACGGGCTGGCAGGGCAGCCCAGCCTGCGGGCCAGAAAAGCCCGCCAATCGGCGGGGCGTGGCCGGATGGGTCGGCCCACCATCATGGCGGGCTAGAAATATGCTGGCCCAACCCAACCAACCGCGGGTCGCGGGCTAGGTGGGTCGGTCCACCCAAAAAATAAAAAAATATTTTTTGTGCATATTATTAATTTTAATGAGTTTAATATAATAATGGATGACAAATACATATTTTAAAAAAATATTATATACACTTTTATAAAAGATAAAAATATAAAATATCAATTATACTATTTCATTTCTTTTATTTCTTCTTATTCCTTCTTATTTTTTTTTTTTGGTTTCTGGCGGGCTAACCCGCTGCCCTGCCAAGCCCGCAGCCCACGACGGGCTAGCCCGTTTAGGCCAGCTTCTTGGCAGGCCCCTAAACACCTAACCCACCCCTACCTTAGGCGGGATGGGGGGGCCATCCCGACGGGCCTGACCATTTTGACAGCTCTAGACATATATAACAAATGATGATTGCATACAAATCTAAAATCTTCATGCAATTCTCTATGATATTAACACACAAACTTCACCACATCCGCCAGGTACAAAATGGTGTTCACTCTCTTTACGGGAATAGACAACCATAAAAGATGTGTTACATTTGCATCGGGACTGCTATTAAAGGAAGACGAGGAGTCATATGTTTGGTTGTTCAATAATTTTCTAAAGGCAATGGGCCGTGAACCGCACTTCATTGTCACCGACCAAGATCTAGCCATGAAAAATGCGATAAGGTTAGTTTTCAGAGATACTGTGCACCATTTGTGTATGTGACACATAATGAAAAAGGTGAGTGTGAAGGTTGGCAACGCACTGTCCATTTGTTTTGTGTGTTTTTGTTAGTATTTTGTGTGGTTATTTTGATTTATTTCTATATTTTTCATAGTATATTTCGTGTTTTTGCTTGTGTGTTTGCGTGTTTTGTTGTTGTGTGTGTTATGCTTGTTTTTGGTTGAAAAGTGTAGTTAGAACAAAGAAGAAACAAAAAGTGGGCTAAGAGAAGTGAACAAGTAAGAAACTAGACGAACGGACGCTCAATGACCGTTCATGTTGGAAAAAAATAAAGGAACGGTCGTTCTGAAGTTTTCGTTCCCAAAAAGACCTCTCAAGAGTGGCGGATTCGATGACCGCTCGGTGATCGTTCAAGGCAGTAAAATCAACGTATATTTCAAGGATCTTATCGATTTTTAGTAGTTTTCTTTTAGGATTTGGACTCTTTCAAGTTGTTGTGGCCTTTGGGCTATAAAAGGGGAATCTAGGCTTTAGATGTTCATTCATTCAAAGCTAGATACAAGATTCGATTCATCTCTTCTCGTTCTCTCTATCTTTTACATTAGTTTTAGGGTTTTCTTGGGAGATCTCTCTACAACTTGAAAAAGTGTAATTCTTCTCCACCTTTATTTATCTATTTGATTTTCTTTTGATATTAATTGCTTCATGATAATATTTGTGATTATTATCTCTTGCTTAATTGAATTGATGAATTTCTCCACGAGCTAATTCTCTTGTTCTAGGGTTAGGATGAGTTGAATCGAATGAACAAGCATGAATATTGATTGATTCATTATGCCTTTCCTAATTGAATTGATTTATTTTATAATTGATTGTCGATCAACTTTTGATTATTTTGAGGGTTGAGATTGAGAGATGATATTATTGTCGGACTAAATTCATTTAGGGGTTAGATATGAATCAACAATGTATTATCTAATTTGGTTAATTAGTTGAGTAAATTTGATCTAGCTAGACTTAACTGTGAATACGAGAGTTATCAGATCTAGGCCTGGTTTATATATTTTCTTCTTGATTATTTAATTGCATGATCAATTGATTCATATTCTGCTTGGTAATTTGAGGATATGAATTTGAAGCCCTAGATGTTTTATCATTCATATTTTTTTCCATGTGTGAGACCCGAGATATTTCAACCGTAGACGAGACAATCAAGGGTATTATTTTTTTTTTCCGATACAATTTTTAAATATTCCGATAATTTATTCTTATATTTACTATTTATTTTGCGATTCGTATTATGTTAATGGATTTAGCATCTGTTATCTATTTCATCTTAATGATCTTTGAAAACTATATACTACTAAATTAGTATTTTAAAAATACAATACTTTTGTCTTGAAAGATCATTTAGTAAACATTATATTTTCAAACAATAGTATTTGAGTTTTACCTTATATAAAAATTCAACTTCTATATTGAAATAGCAAGTGTCTCATACTTGATTTTGTTAATTTACTTATTACTTGACTTAACTAGTAGATACATCATGCATAATTGGAACTATTTTTATGGTGTATGCTAATAACACCTATTTTCACTTCTTTCACGATTGTCGATTTCTTTTCAAATTTTAACGTGTTATATTGACCGGTTGGATTTCTTTTCTTAATGACTAGCTATTAATTTCTTGTAGTAAAATATTCATCTATATTTTGTAAGTTTTGAAATTAGTATTTATATATATTCAAAATAATTTATAATTTAATTAATTGCGTGATTGATTTTTACTTGAACCATTGATTTTTTTTTTGTACCTTAGGATATAGGTGATGATACTATATTTGGAAGTTTGGACACTCTACATATTTGGATATGACTTATATAATTAAGATTTGGGATATGGAGATATGAGTTATATTATCATCCTCTTGTTATATAAAAAAATTAGAAAATGGGGAGAAAGGATTAGAGTGGACGGTCAATGGGGACAAGGAGACAAGGAATTTTTAGATTCCATCTTTCTCTATTCAAAACACACCCCATACCATTCCCATACCCCATACAAGCCTTCTCACTACATATGCATGCACAAGACACCATACCCTTCTTGTATAGAAGAACAAACCAGTTCTTGTACTTATTCATTTTCACTTACACAATTCAAAAATTCAGCAATCTCTTCCCCACACCCTCTAAGGGTCGAAAACTACAAGCAAGTAGGTAAGAGATTTTACCTTTTCAATCTTAATTCTTATGTCTCATTATCTTTCACCTTCTTCAACTTCTAACTTGAAACAATTTTTTCCCTTTGGGATGGAGTATGGAGCCGAGAATGGGAAGAGGAGAAGAAGAGTTGGACTTGATTAAAATGATTATTAGAGGCTTCAAACCATATATCCTCAAAATCTAAGTTAAGTGATGGTCATCATTTTAGATTCTTATAGTACTTCTTTCTTCTTCGTTTGAAACCTCAAACTCTTGACCAAAAATGGTTGTTTTGGACTCACCTAGGGGCTGCCCTTATTCAATTTCCAAAGCTAAAAGGTTCAAGGAGGAAGGTTTTAGGTTTTAGGTGTCTACTTGAAGCACTACACAAAGGTAAGTGTAGTTTTCTTGACCCTTGTTATAATTTATTCTTTCTTACCTCAAAGCCTCCAAATCTTGACTTAAGATTTCTAAAATCTTGGGACTTAGGGGCTGCCTTGAGGATATTTCTGAATTTAGGGAGGCAAGGAAGGAGACAACATCACTTTTAGACTAACTTGGAGCTTGAAGGTGGGTGGAAAAATCCTTTCAACTTCTAGGTGTTTTTCTTAAATGCATGTAGTATTTTATATTTGAGCACTTGAGATATATATATATATATATATATATATATATATATATATATATATATATATTATGTATTGCATATTGATTTCATGGATCAAGTTGTAAAATTCTCAAGTGTTGCTCAAAAATGCTATTTATTAAAATTTAGGGTGCATGCATTTACACTTTAATGTTGTATTTGATGAATTATTGTATGAATTGGATGAAGCATGCATGCATGTACAAATAAAATCTCTTAGCCGAGTATCCCAAAAATATACCCATCACGCCTTTAAGATCAAAAGCCTTCAAATTATCTTTGCCATTGTTGTGGATGAAGCATTTACATCCAAATATCCTCAAGTATCCAACATTTGGCTTCCTCCATGTCCAAATTTCATAGGGAGTCTTGGTTAATTGCCTGTTTATCATGCATGTTTTGAGTATAGCATCTTGTGTTAATGGCTTCACCCAAAATCTCGAGGCAATCTAGCTTGACTAACATGGTCCTTGCACTTCCTTGAGAGTTCATTTCTTCTTTACTCCATTCTCCGTGGAGTCCTTGCCGAAGATAACTCATGAGCAATACCATTTTCAACACAATATCAGTAATTATCCCATTGACAAACTCGATTCTCTCTCATCAAACCTTATCTTTATAATGGTTTGGCTCTTTTCATTTTGAACTTTTCATCGGGCCGAGGTAACTCTCGCAAAGTTTCCTTCTTTTTTGCACATGAAGATTGTCCATGTATATCTTGAATAATCATCTACCACCACTAAGGTGTATTTATTTCACTTATGTTGGTTGGTTCAACCGACCAAATAGATCCATATATGCAAATGGATGTAATATCCTTGTTGAAGAAGGACTTGACTTGTCCTTAAATGAAGATTTTATTTGCTTTCCCATCCGCATGCATCACATACACTTGTTTTCTTGTACACGAGCCGGCAATCCTTCCACAAGATGACTCCTTGCGAGCTTGTTGATTGTCTTGAAATCTCAGATGACTAAGCCTTACCCACGACCAACTTTCACGGTTGTACTCTTTGCTAACAGACAAGTGCTTGGTGTAGTAGTAGACCAATCTACCACATACATATTCTTGTCTTGATCCTTAAAAGACTATTTCATTTGATTGATATCTTTGATTTGGCTCACTCATATGAATCCAACATCAGTATCCTCATGTCACAAAGTTGGTGATGCTTAGCAAAAAAAGTTGAAGTTAAGGCCTTCAACATATGCAACATCTGTGATTTCCAATCCATTCTTCTTGATGGATCTTGTGCCTTTGATTTCCTCGAGCTTTATTTCATCCAAATGTAACTTTGTGACCTCTAACCTCCTTGAATCTTGACAGTTTTCTTGTTTCCTCGTCATATGTCCTGGAACAACCACTCATCCACGCAAAAGTTCCTGGCACTCACTGCTCTTGAACCCAATCAAGGAAATTATTTTTAGGCACCCACTCTGCCTCGGGTCCCCAGGTTAGTTATAAGATGATCCAACCACTATAGCCAAAGGACTTGGACTCTAAGAGATTGCCATCTATCGTAAGCATAATCATAGTGCACATTAGCAAATTGCTTGGGAGTTTTGTGTTCATACAACCTGCCTCTTTTGTCCAGATGCATGTGTGTTTGTTTTAGCAACTTCTTTCTGGGATATCGGATATTTCGAAAGTGTAGTGTCCTGGCATATGTGTCGATACTAGTTTTTTCCTTTGAATGACCTTTGTTGAAGTTTAGGTCCTTGCCATTTGTGCTTGTATTCCATCGTCTTTATTATTTTACATTATACCAATCAGCTGGTTTGATAGTTTACCATTCCCATCATATGTAATTTTCTCAATGAAATTCTCGTGGCTTCGGTAGCTCGTTGCTCTTCACAGTATATTTTCTATTTGAGCTTGTCATAACTCTCGGATTTCCATAACACGTAACCGAACGGTTAATG